>CM035416.1:138217590-138770090 GCA_020310875.1 Ceratopteris richardii
TAAACCCTGTTAGCAGATTGACGAAGCTCCACAACCTCATCCTGGACATTGGACAAACCAAGGCCCTTCTCTACTTTCAACAACCTATCTTCAAATTTGTTCCTCTCCTTTGAAGTAGTTTTGGTTTCCCTTTGCCACGTGGTACCCTCAATGTTTAAAGATAACACCGTTGATTCTATGTTCAATGCATGAGGTGCATAAGTTGGAACTGAAATCAATTTTGTAGATGCATGTGTTGGAATTGAAATTGTTCTTGCAAATGAATGCAATGCAGGTGATGCTATAGGTGGGCTAAACATGAATGAAGATACTGATGAAAGTGGTATCGACACATACATAGATACGCCTGTACTACTGGTAAGCATGGGATGGCTTGAAGTACCCTCCATCCCACACAGTCCATTATAACGATCTTTAGAGTTCCTTATGGGATTGGTGCATGATAAAAGCAACTAAACAATGCACAATTTCACAAGAGTACCTCCTGATCAATGTTGGTTTGATGTGGACATGATTCTAGTAAAGGGTGGTAGAATTATGACATGGCTGCTTGTTCTATCTCAAACACTTGATGGTACTTCATGGAGGACCTCATTTGAAGTAAATAAAGCAGCTTCTTTTTATCTTGAAAGTCTTTGGCTCAAATTCAAAGATAACTTGACTTTGATCACCAAGGGACTTCAAAGTATGCACTTGGGTTTGGTCAAAGATAGCAACAAACTAAAGAAAATGCATAAAACCAAGTGCTCTCAGCTCAAGGTTTGTAGAGAATCTAGATAATCAGAAGATGAAATATTGCAGAGAATAAACTCACCGAAATCTTTTTACTATAGTGGTTGAAGTGCTCTCGTTAGTTAATACAGATTTTGGGATTGATCCCCTTCTGTGCACCGGCTGTAGAAGGTACTCTTTTGTCTTTGATCTTTGGCGCTCAAGGCTTCTCAGCTAATAAAGATAGGTACTAGATGCTTTCATAGAGAATGTGGATGTTGAATAGCATTAAGAAATTTCACCATTACCCATTAGGAAAGAAATTTACTTTCCATGTTGCTCACTCAACTGTAACTTATCTTGTGGACCAACGGAATTTAGGTGGGTGATTTGCTTATTGGATTCTATTAATTTGTGAATTCGACTACACTTTCGTTCATCACCCAGGGTCCTCACATGTGGTGGCTGATTTTCTCTCTTGATTGGATTTGAGTGAAGAACCTATTGGATAATACTTTATCACCCTTTTTGACAATGGGTTGCCCTCATCATGCTCTTTGTACAACAACTCCCTAAAAACTTGCCTTATATAGTCATCATTTTTGTCTCATTGTTGGTCAATTATACTATTCTGGCCTATTAGAGCTTCGCTCTCATGTGCGCCAACTCATGAAGTTCCCTTAGTGTCAGCTCTGGCTCATTGGAACCCGACCCCTTGAAATTTTTCAATGGAGTTAACTTAGAAGAAGTTGTAGAGTGCGTTGTGGTGGGCCAGTATGCAACAGGATACCCAACTCTATGTTCGGGCATGTGATCCAAGATAGAGAACTGACCAACCTCTTCCACAATCCCATTTTCCACTCCAATCCATTTTGCCTTTGGAACCCTTCCATAAGTGGGGATTATATTTTATTGTACCAATAACTCCTTTTTTAAATACTAATAAATAATACATTTTAACTTATACTAATTATGCCACCTATTGGGCGGAAGTTTAGGCGGTTAAATTAGCTACTCCTTTGGTGATTTCTCACTACTTAACCCGCAATGTTTTCACCTCTTTTGATCTTCCTTTAGAAATTGTCTCCAACCTTGGTACCCATTTCTTGAATGACTTGATCATTGCCCTTACTCAATCTTTCTAGATTATCCATAAGTTCAATGCTCAATATTACCCGCATGTTAATGGTTTTGGGTAAAGCACTAATAAGACCCTTCCTACTATGTTAGAGAAGCTTATTGTGGATAGTCAAAAGCATTGAGATGAGATGATCCTAATGGAGATCAAGGTTCCCAGTTGTATCACATGAACTACGGGAAAACTCCTAATGACACATTGAAAAAGAAGAGAAATACTTTAAAAACTAGTCACAAGAAATGATTAAGAGTTGGGATAGAAAGTGTGATCTGATGTGTAAGAAACCAAGTCTACAACTAGATAGATGCATTGAATGCTCCATATTTTTATCCTTGATCCCTAAGAACTTGTAGATAATGCCTAATGCATATCACGTCAAGATAGTAGTTGGAACTACGTTAGAAAATCATGAAAAGTCTTGTCCAAGAGTAGATCTAGAGAAAGAAATATTAGAAATGTGCAAATGATTGCAGTTGCTCAAAAGTTCTTAGAGAAGCTACCATCATCTATCCCGAGAACTTGGATGTCTATACCAATTTTTTAAGAGACGACTACTCCTTTGAATCATTAATATTTTCTAGGGCAATAAGCACATGATGCACCAAGAATTTCTACCAATTAGAAAACCTCACCCAAAATTTCAATATTTGGTGATTGTTTACTCGATTCCTCTTCCTTTTTCATGTGAAGAATGCAAGATCTAGGATAATGATCCAACAAGATCTTCCAACACAAAGAAGAACGAACTAGTCATTCCCAAAGGAGATTTTATCACTTCCAAACAGTTCTAGGTTGGAAGTGTGCATTGAGCTTATAAGAATCAAAAATATTTTAGATTGAAAAGGTTTAAGATTGAAAACCTTTTAGATCGAAAATATATTAGATAATAAAAAACATTTTACATAAAAATTCTTTTAGATTGATTTTTTTATTGAAACTAATTGAATTGAAAAGATTTTAGATTTTATTTTAATCATCTAAAATTCTTTGAGATTGAACATGATCAGGTTGATTATTCATACAAGGAATTCTTTCAAATTTTTACTCCTTAAAGTTCAATATATCAAATAATAGAATAACACTTGATCAATCATCATATGATATCATCATGACACTTCACATCATAAGATTTGAATGAAAATCGACATAATATCAATACACATTTTATCTTTTGAATCAAAATTCAATCGACATCATCCACATCATAACTTTTGAATTAAAATCCATATAATAGCATTGCACATATTAACTTTTGAAGTCCACATCATCACTACTATGTCAATCCATATGATAATATTTGAATTCAAATTCAATGGATATTTTCCACATCATAACATTTGAATTAAAATCCATATTATATCACTAAACATTTTAACTTTTGAAATCCACATTATGGTTGCTACTTCAACCCGTATCATGATATTTGAATTATAATATATTCAACGTCATCCACATCATACCATTCAAATTAACATCCATATGACTGCACATGTTAACTTTTAAAAAGTAACATCGTCACTTTAGGTTATAGGGTTCAAAGTTTAGGGTTTAGGGGTTTATGATATAAGGTTTGGGGTTTAAGGTTTTGGATTAAGGGTTAAGGGATTAGGTTTTAGGTTTTAGGGTTTAGAGTGTAGGGTTTATGATATATGGTTTAGGTTTTTGGATTCAAGCATTAAGTTAAGGGTTTAGGGTCTAGTGCTTAGGGTTTAGTGTCTAGGGTTTTGGGTTTTAGGTTTAGGATTTGAGATTTAGAATTAAGAATTTGGGACTCAGGGTGTAGGGTTATGGTATAGGGGTGAAGATTTAGGGTTCAAGGGCTTATGGTTCATCACTACATATGTTAATTTTTGAAATCCACATCAGCACTACAAATTAAAATCCACACTATGAATACATGTATGATCATAACACTTCAAATTAAAGAAACAAATATATTGTATTAATATGGTATAAAAATTTGAAACCATAATTAAAAAAATGTTTAATTAACATATTTATTCAATTACACCAATCCACTTCAAAATGGTCCTAAATATCAATATAACATTGTAAACCATACCTAAATATATTTCTAAAGCCTTTAAGTAACTTATGTATATGTACTCTTTTAATTATATTTTTATATATTGTAAATTATTATATATACTTGAATTTATAAACCCCACTTTTATCGATGGGAATTGTTAACCTCTTTTAAGTCCATTGCGGTGAAGGAACATGATAGGTTGATAGGGTTCTTCAATGGCATATATTAGTGGTAAGTGAATCCTTGTATTTCTCCCAACTAACTTCACCAAATAAGTTAACTAGATTAGCAGACATGGTAACAAGCTTATCTACTCTAACTTCATAGAGTCACACATACGAAACAAACTCATATTCACCAAATTACTTAATTAGCAGCACTTAGCAACACACACAATTAACTTGTGACATAGCATCGTATAGAATGGATCTAGAACAAACTCAGTTTGATTAAATGTTCTTCTCTCTGTAGCAGACTAGATAGACCGACATGTATGGACGTGCCTCTCTAACTTATCTCCATCTTCTTTTTTGCATACTTGAGATAGAATGATATATATTAATTCTTAAGAGTTACACCTAGTGGTCTGCCTCTTTGGCGAGATGTTTAAGTTCCTTTAATATTTACAAAGTTTAGCATTTGACGGGTAACATAATCTCTAAATGTACAAACACGAGTAATTGTAAAGCAAGCATTGCAATCAAGTATGCTTCTACTGCTTACATATATGTTGGGGGCTACATCGAAATACACTCTTGCATGATAGGTTTATGGTTAATGGTTTAGGGTTTAGAGTTTAAGGTTTGGTATTTAGGGTTTAGAATTTAAGTTTGAGGTTTAATATTAACAGTTAAGGGTTCAGCTTTTAGGATTTATGGTTAAGGGTTCAACTTTTAGGATTTATGGTTAAGGGTTCATATTTCAGGTTTAGGATTAAGGCTTTAGGGTGTAGGGCTTAGAGTTTAGGATTTAGGATTTAGGTTTTAGGGTTCATGGTTTAGGATTAAGGGTTAAGGGTTTAGTTTTTAGTTCTTAGGATTAAGTGTTTAGGATTAGGGTTTAGGGATTAGGGTCAAGATTTTAGGTTTTAGGGTTTAGGTTTTATGGTTTAAGTTTTATGGTTTAGGTTTTATGGTTTAGGGTTTTAGATTTTGGGCTTTTGGATTCAAAATTTAAGGTTTAGGTTTTAGAATTTAACGTGATTTAGGACTTAGGGTTAACAGGTTTCATGATTTTGGATTTAGGGTGTAGGGCTTAGAGTTGATTATTTAGGGTTTACTATTTAGGGTTTAGTGTCTAGGGTTTAGGGTTTATGGTTTTTGGTTTTTGGGCTTATGTTTTTAGGGTTTAGATTTTAGGATTTAAGTTTTTAGGGTCTAAGATTTTGGATTTAGCATTTGTGTTTAGGGTTTAGAGTTTAAGTTTTAGAGTTTAGCATTTAGGGTTTAGAGCTTAGGGTGTAGGGGTTATGGTTTGAAGTTTAGAGTTTAGGGCTTAGGGTTAGGATTTGAGTTTATGGTTTCATTTTTAGGGTTTAGGATTTAAGGTTTAGGGTTTAAGGCTTTTGGGTTTAGGATTTAGGGTTTATGGTTTAGGATTTAAGATTTTCATATTTTGTATGGTTATTCTTAGCAAGAAAATATGATCTATTAGTGACACTCAACATGATATTCTTTGAATTCTTTAAAATTGTTTCTCTTGAGCTTCTAGTTTTTCTACACCATCTATGCAAATCAATAAATTAAACTATCATATTAAAAAAATAATAATATATTTAATATTTTATAGACTATTACAAAATCAATAATAACAAAAAACATAGATGGATAGATAATTAAATAAATAAACAAGTATATATATATATATATATATATATATATATATATATATATATATATATATATATATATATATATATATATATATAGAGAGATAGAGAGAGAGAGCCTTGACTCAAGGTATGCCTTAGTGACATTGCGATCTTGGACTACTTTTAACTATCTTAGGAAAGGCTTACCTAGCAATAGTTCATAGTTGGTAGACTTTTCACAGTGAGATGTGGTATGTCTGTGCTACCATTTCATGGAGTGCAATTAGTTGAAACACAGATGACAATGAAGATGAGGACTCAACTAGAGATTAGGAAATAAAGAAAGAAGAATGGATGAACAAAGATACGCACTTATGGATGTGTAAGGTATCTCGAGGAAAGGATGAGAAAAGGAGAAGAAATGAGACTCTTAATAAGAGTGAGATGAAAATCTTGCATACATGCCCATGATATTTCAAGCTAAAGAGAATTGAGACTTTAGAGTTGGTTAGTAGACCCTTTGAGCTTCCTAAATCCACAAAAAAATCATCCAAGTGCTTTGGAACTAGTATCTCAAAAGTTTGAGTCAAGAGAGACTAGTTGCAAAATGACTAGCTCCCAAAACTTGTTATTTTTGTACATATACCTGTTGGAAAAAATGAGTAGTGCTCTCAATGTGGTAGGAATTAGAAATGTTCCTTTTGGAACTATCAAATAGACTTAGCAAGCTTCCCAATGAATGTTAAAAAACTTCAATTCATGAACTGAGAACTGAGAAAACGTTTTAGCAAAATCTCGAACACTTCAGCCATTTTCGGGCTTTGCAGAGATAGACCAGTGAGCAGTAAAATGCAGATTTCTCACAAATGGTACATCCAATGGACATCAAATTTTGTGAGCATAAACTAGACTTAGAAATCTATCCAATGCACTTTAAAAATTGGAAAAACATTGTGTGTAATGGAGATATGAGCTTCTGAAGTTTAGTGTTTTGAGTGAGTATAGTAGAGAACAAATAAGAGAAGAAATAAATGATGAATGTATAGATTCACATATAATTACAACCTCATTCGCAATGAACACTTGCACAATGCGAGTAAAATGATAGAGATATGGATTAAGTGCTTCAATCTCTACAAATGGGCATCAAATGGGCACAAATCAGGCACTACTTTGGTGACTTCCTTCTTGCTCCTTTTATAGCTACTTTTAGAGGTAGTTTTGAATTTGAATTCAAATGACTTCACCTAAAAGTGATGCTAGGAATTAGGAAATATTCCCTCAGCTAATGGATTCATGATTTTAGGTAGTTAGAGCCACGAATTTGCTTATGACTACAAATGAACATCATATCAAGCATGTAGGCTTGGGAAAAATGCACCAACATACAACCACTTATGTAATTAGGGACAACATCACCATCTAATAGGATAATAGTGTAACACCATTAGCCGAAATTCCATATACCACTAGAGGCTCATATCCTCAATTTTGTACTTGCTTCACATGTGTTTTTAGAATCTATACTAACACGAGATCCCCTTCCTCCAAATACTTGTCTTTGATGTGTGCATCAAATGAACACTTTTGTCATTTCTTTGTAGTGTGAATTTCTACTACTCTTCTAAGTCTTAATGCTTCTGGCTATTCTAGGTTATATACTAATTTTAAGACCTTCTTGGCTTAGTACTACTCCTACCGCAGATGAACTTGCATTTGTTTCTAATTCAAAAGGCTTATTCAGATCTATGATTTGTAGAACTTGGGCCAAAGCTAAAGCAAGTTTAAGGTCTTGAAAAATCTTTGCTTGTTTCTCTTTCCAATTGATCTTTTGACGCTTCCCTTTGAGTTGGTCTGTCAAAGGTACTGCTATTTCGCATACCCAGCCACAAACTTGCAACAATATCCAGCCAATCCGAGAAAACTTTATACTTCTAGAATAGTCTTGGGCTCAAGCCATTTAAGAATTGCTTGGACTTTATCCAAGTCAACTTTGATTC
This sequence comes from Ceratopteris richardii, assembly GCA_020310875.1. Taxonomy (NCBI): domain Eukaryota; kingdom Viridiplantae; phylum Streptophyta; class Polypodiopsida; order Polypodiales; family Pteridaceae; genus Ceratopteris; species Ceratopteris richardii. Next base: position 138,225,279 of record CM035416.1, read on the forward strand.
CTTCCATGCAATTGATATGGCCTACATACTTTACTTCTAGCATAATGAAATCACATTTTGACTCTTTAACGTAAAGTTGATTATCACAAAGTAATTCAAAGAATTTCTTCAAGTGCTCAAGATGGCTTTCATGATCGTTGTTATAGATCAATATGTCATTGAGGAAATCTACTACACATTTTCCTAACAATGGCCTAAGCACTTGATTCATCAAATTCATGAATGTTGCAGGTGCTTTTGTTAACCGGAATGACATAAATAAAAATTCATGGTGACCATACTTAGTTCAAAAGGTTGTCTTAGGAATACCAGCATGTTTAATTATGAATAGATGATAACCTTAGCATAGGTCAATCTTTGAAAAGATTTTAGCTCCCTTTAAGCTCTCAAAGAGATCAACAAGCGGCATGGGATACTTACTCTTCATTGTCAGATTGTTTAACCGCATATAATTAACAGACAACCTCAAATTACCATCTTTCTTTTGTACAAGAAGGATGGGTGCAGCCCAAGGACATTGGCTTGCTGAATAAATCCTTTATCTAGATAGTCTTTGACCTGTTTCTCAACTTCTAACTTTTGGACATAGGGAAGGCTATAGGGATTTTGAGATTTTGGCTTGCATGATCAATGTTTCCATGAGAGGGTGGCGATTTGTGCGGGAGTTCCTTAGGGAGCACATATTTAAACTCATGCATAATTTTAATGAATTTAACATACACATCACAAGGAATAAAACATGACACATAAGAAACTTGCCTTGTATTATTGGAATCAATTACATTAGTGCTAAGGACCAGAAAATCTTGGGTCCTAGCTTCATTGTTTACAAGTTTCTTTAGTTCTATATGTGAAATCAGGGGAGTACGTGGAACATTGTGTTTGCCCTTGATTTTATACAGCATCCCTTCCCCATTGAATTCCAAAGTGTTTGCATAATAATATCTAGACAATGAAGGTCCAAGACTCTAAAACCATTCTCTCCATGGAACTCTACCCTTTCCATGTTCATGATTTGGAAGTCCAATTTATCCTTGAAATCTTGGATTTCTAGTTCCAAATGTAAAATCATGGTATCCCATGTGTGGGTCTCTTGCCTGTGCATCATAGAGATGACATATCTATGAGGACAAGGGCTCTGAGGAAAAGTTAGTTTTTTAGCAAGTGCATAATTTATAAATTTATGCATGGCCAAATCATCCACCTTAATCCAGATGGTGTGACCTTTAACTGATCCGTACAGCTTGACTAAATCATGTGGACCAAATTCTTGAGGTTGCCACATGTTTATGGAAACTTGGCACTTATGGGTACTATCAACATGCATTATGTGCACCTTCCTGGCACTTGAAATTTCATCCAAGTTCCATGTCTGTATCAGGTGTATTTGTTGTTTCCCTTTACCTTTATTAGTCAAAGTGGCCCTATTGTCTCTTCCAACTGGACAAGCCCTACTACAATGTCCTGGCTTATGGCACTTAAAACATAAATTCTCTTTTTGTGCTTTAGCAATTTCTTCTTGAGAAAGCAGATATCTAAAAACACGTAGTCTTTTAGACATGCGTTCAAATGTTCTTGGCCCTTTGCCTTTACATTTAGTGGTATTGGAAATGACTGCTTTCCTGTGAGACATCTATATGAAAATTATCCTCATATATTTGTGCAACCTTAATAGCTTCATCAAGCAACGTAGGTGCATGTCTCTTTACTTCATTATGGATTCATTGGTTAAGTCCTCAAATGAAGCCAAGAAACCAATGGAAGTCATCAAGGTTTTTTAATTTCAAAAGAATGTCTTGATATTTAGAAATGTAAACCGATATTGACCTTCCCTTTTTTTGAATCTGATCCCAAGCCTCCCAATTGCATTCCTCCTCATTCTCGAGGAGAAACTCATCTTTGAAGAGGCGGGTGAATTCAGCCCATATTGAAATTTTTTTATGATTCTTTTAGAGACTCATTCACCACGTGTAGGCCTTAGGACCTAATGCCAAACTGGCCTCTACCACTCACACATGATTGGGGGTGTTCTTAAGTTGGTGGACATCATTCCACTTTTCTAAGAACATTAAGACTACGTCCTTATTTTGATCCTTATCTTCTCTTGAGAAGTAAGGAGGACGTAGATCTTTCCCTAAAGAAAGATGTGATGGATCGTTTACACCTAATGACTACCCAAAAATATTGGCAAAAAGAGGAGTGGTAGGAGTCATCAAACTGAGACGCCTCAAACTACCAAGTCAAGGGAAAGAAGTCAGTTTGGGAAATGGAAATATCCTTATCCTTTTCCAACAAAACAATCCAAAATAGCCTCAAGATGATTCTAAACCCTGTTAGCAGATTGCCAAAGCTCCACAACCTCATCCTTGACATTGGACAAAACAAGACCCTTCTCTACTCTCAAAAACCTATCTTCAAATTCATTCCACTCCTTTGAAGTAGTTTTGGTTTCCCATTGCTATGTGGTACCCTCAATGTTTAAAGATAACACCGTTGATTCTACGTTCAATGCATGAGGTGCATAAGTTGGAACTGAAATCAATTGTGTAGATGCATGTGTTGGAATTGAAATTGTTCTTGCGAATGAATGCAATGCACGTGATGCTATAGGTGGGCTAAACATGAATGAAGATATTGATGAAAGTGGTATCGACACATACATAGATACACTTGTACTACTCGTAAGCATGGGATGGCGTGAAGTACCCTCCATCCCACACAGTCCATTATTAAACTATCTTTAGAGTTCCTTATGCGAGTGGTGCATGATAAAATCAACTAAACAATGCACAACTTCACAAGAGTACTTCCCGATCAATGTTGGTTTGATGTAGACTCGATTCTAGCAAAGGGTGCTCGAATTATTACATGGCTTCTCCTTCTATCTCGAACACTTGATGGTACTTCACGGAGGACTTCATTTGAAGTAAATAAAGCACCTTCTTTTCATCTCAAAAGTCTTTGGCTCAAATTCAAAGATAACTTGACTTTGGTCACCAAGGGACTTCAAAGTATGCACTTGGGTGTGGTCCAAGATAGCAGCAAACTAAAGGAAATGTAGAAAATCAAGTACTCTCAGCTCAAGATTAGTAGAGAATATAGATAATTAGAACATGAAATATTGGAGAGAATAAACTCACCGAAATCATTTTACTATAATGGTTGAAGTGCTCTTGTTAGTTGGTAGAGGTTTTGGCATTGATCCCCTTCTGTGCACCGACTGCATAAGAAACTCTTTTGTCTTTGATCTTTGGTGCTCATGGCTTCTCTGCTAATAAAGATAGGTACTAGATGCTTTCATAGAGAATATGCATATTGAACAGCATTAAGAAATTTCACCATTACCCATTAGGCAAGAAATTTACTTTCCATGTTGCTCACTCAACTATAACTTATCTTGTGGACCAATGGAATTTAGGTGGGTGATTTGCTTGTTGGGTTCTATTACTTTGTGAATCTGACTACACTTTCATTCATCACCCAGGGTCCTCACATGTGGTGGCTGATTTTCTCTCCTGATTGGATTTGAGTGAAGAACCTACTGGATGATACTTTATCACCCTTTTTGACGATGGGTTACCCTCATCATAATCTTTGTACCACAACTCCCTAAAAACTTGCCTTATATAGTCATCATTTTTGTCTCATTGTTGGTCAATTATACTATTCTAATCTATTAGGAGCTTGGCTCTGATGTGTGCCAACTCATGAAGTTCCCTTCGTGTCAGCTCTGGCTCATTCGAACCTGACCCCTTGAAATTTTTCAATGGAGTTAACTTACAAAAAGTTGTTGTAGAGTGGGTTGTGGTGGGCCACTATGCAGCAAGATACCCAACTCTATGTTCGAGCATGTGACTGAAGCTAGAGAACTGACCAACCTCTTCCACAATCCCATTTTCCACTCCAACCCATTTTGCCTTTGGAACCCTTCCAAAAGTGGGGCTTATATTTTATTGTACCAATAACTCCTCCATTTTTAATTACTATTAATCAATACATTTTAACCTTTATTGACTTAACCACCTGTTGGGCAGAAGTTTGGGCGGTCAAAGCAACTACTCGTTTGGTCATTTATCACTACTTAATCCGCAATGTTTTCACCAGTTTTGATCTTCCTTTAGAAATTGTCTCCAACCTTGGTACCCATTTTGCTAATGACTTGATCATTGCCCTTACTTAGTCTTTCTAGAGTATCCATAAGTTGAATGCTCCATATTACCCGCATGTTAATGGTTTTGTGAAAAGCACTAATAAGACCCTTCCTACTATGTTAGAGAATCTCATTGTGGATTTGTCCAAAGCATTGAGATGAGTTGATCCCAATGGAGATCGATGTTCCGAGTCCTATCACATGAACTATGGGAAAACTCCTAACGACACACTAAAAAAGAAGAGAAATACTTTAAAAACTAGTCATAAGAAATGATTCAAAAACCTCAAGAAGAAGCTCTCTCGGTTAGAAAATTCTCTCTCAATCTTACAGAAAACTATCTAATAAAGACTTGGGATAGAAAGTGTGATCTGATGTGTAAGAAACCAAGTCTACAACAAGATAGATGCATCGAATGTTGCATATTTTTATCCTTGATCCCTAAGATCTTGTGGATAATGCCTAATGCATATCAAGTCAGGATAGTAGTTGGAACTACGTTAGAAAAGCATGAAAAGTTTTGTTCAAGAGTGGATCTAGAGAAAGAAATATTAGAAATGTGCAAATGATTGCAGTTGCTCAAAAGTTCTTAGAGAAGCTACGATCACCTATCCTGAGAACTTGGATGTCTATACCAATTTTCTAAGAGATGACTACTCCTTTGAATCATTAAGATTTTCTAAGGCAATAAGCACATGATGCACCAAGAATTTGTACCAATTAGAAAACCTCAGCCAAAATTTCAATATTTGGTGATTGTTTACTCGATTTCTCTTCCTTTTGCATGTGAAGAATGTAAGATCCAGGATAATGATCCAGCAAGATCTTCCAAAACAAAGAAGAACGAACTAGTCATTCCCAAAGGAGATTTTATCACTTCCAAACAATTCTAGGTTGGAAGTGTGCATTGAGATTATAAGAATCGAAAATATTTTAGATTGAAAGGTTTTAGATTGAAAAGGTTGAAAATTGAAAACCTTTTAGATAAAAAATATATAAGATCAAAAACATTTTACATAAAAATTCTTTTAGATCGATTTTTTATTGAAAATAGTTTAGTTTAAAAGATTTTAGATTTTATTTTAATCATCTAAAATTCTTTGAGATTGAACATGATCAGGTTGATTATTCATATAAGGAACTCTTTCAAATTTTTGTTGATATATTTAGGTAGTGATGTGTGTGAACACACTAGGACCGCCGGGGCACTTTTTTCCCTCTTTAGGAGGTTTTTTTTTCCCCGGCTTGTATATACGCCTATTGCCCTAATGGGCTACTGATCTTTGTACATTCTCTAGTAATACATTCAGTATTGTGTGTTTGTGCTCCAAGCTTCTTCTTCTTCCTTGTGTTGTTCGCGTGCTTCCGCAGACGTCTATCTCCAACAATTGGTATCAGAGCAGGTTGTCGCTTCTTCTAGGGCACCGTCGACACTCCTCCATCTGCAGTCTCAGATTCGCACGAAATTTGGTGAGCATACTCAGGGTGTTTCCAAGATCAAAACAACTTTGCTATGTGGTGCCGAAATCGTGATCTGAGCTCGTTTCGGCCTCCGAACGCACTATCACAGCGCTTGTGCAAGCTATTTCGTCCTTTTCTGCCAAATGTATATACCAGTTTCTGTTCGCCAATTTAAGTGTCTCAAAGTCTGCTACAAGTCTAGCAGAACTCGTCTGGGCAGTTCCGTTCAACTTTTTGAGATATAGTCAATTTTCTGCATCAACGTATTTTAGTCACCGGCCATGGCTGAAAGCAGTGATGTATTCCGTATGTTGGTTGTTGAGGATAAGTTGGATGGTACCAACTACCCATTATGGGCTTATATGATGCGACATGTACTGGTTGCAAAAGGATTGTGGAACATTGTGCAGGGTGTTGAAAGACGTCCTGTTACACCTATAACGACAGGTACTACAAATACAGGTGTTGGAGCTGATGAAGATGGTATCGAAGATGATATTCCGCAGATTCCTGTTCGTGCTACTGTTTCTGTTGCACCTACTGCAGAGCAGATTCACTAGGATGGTAGAGATGTCCAGGCACATGCATTGATAGCTTTGTCTGTCAAATGTGCCATTATTCCTCACATTCGCTCTTGCAGAACAACAAAGGATGCTTGGGATACACTTACCACTTTGTACGAGGCTAGGAATGAGGCTCGTGTTGCTTACCTCCGAAAACAGTTGGAGAGTGAGCACATGAATCAAGGTGATTCTATGGACAGTTTCTTAACAAAGATCAAAGATTTGAAGGAACAGTTGATTTCTGTTGATGAGGTTATACCAGATAGCTCACTTGTGCAGACCGTTCTGAATGGTCCTCCTGATTCATATGAGAGTTTTGCTTCTACTCTTTGGTTGATGATGAAAGGAAATCCAAATGCCTTGTCATTTGAGGAATTAGTCTCTGTTCTGTTGCAGGAAGATCAGTCCAGGCAGAACACGTCCATTATGCGTGTTGCAGATCAAGCTTTCCTTGCTAGTCAGAAGGGCAAAGGAAAATGGAGCTCTTCTACTAGTAAGCAGAAATCTGCAAATGCTGCACAATCGAAGAACCAGGATAAAGATGAGAAGAAATCAGAAAAGCAGAAATTGTTTTGCAAGTAGTGTAAAGGAAATGATCATATCATAAAGAACTGTCCAAAACTGGCTGCTAAAGAGGAAAAGAAGAAAGAGGCTGGAATAGTTGTTGCAGAGGCCTCTACACCAAAAACAGAGTCTGCAAATCTTGTGCAGGAAGAAGAATGGGCGTTTACTACTGTCTGCAGTTTTGACCCATCTTCTCATGATCAGTGCATGTCTGCAGTAGACTCAGATGTTTGGTACTTTGAGAGTGGGGCGACCAAACATATTACCTCGCAGCGCAGTTTCTTCTCTTCACTCGAGCCTGCCCCTACAGGGAATACTGTCACATGCGCCAATAACTCCTCTTATCCTCTTATGGGAGTTGGTAAGATCATTCTGACTACTGCTGATGGTAGTTCTTTCACTTTGTCAGATGCTTTATTTGTGCCAGGGATAAAAAAGAACCTGTTATCAGTTTCTGCATTAGCCAAGATTGGCTTGGTTGTGAAATTCGTTGATGACAGGTGTACAGTCCATGATCTCTCAAATGGTGATGTGATTATTGCTTCTGGCATTTTATGTCGTGGGCTGTATAAGCTCATAGACTATGAAAGATCTGTGAATGATTCCGCATGTGCAGTTCATGATTCTCAGGCTATGTCAGATGCAAAGCTTTGGCATGCACGCTTTGGTCATCTGAATTTTGGTAGTTTGCTACGCCTGCAGAAATTTGAAATGGTGTCCTCTTTGCCCAAACTTGAGGCTCCTCGAAAACATGTTTGTGAAGGCTGTATTTTGGGCAAAATGCAGTGTTCTTCCTTTCCAAAAGATGGTTCAGTTCGGGCTGCGCAGAAATTGCAGCTTGTACATAGTGATGTCTGTGGTCCTATGCAGACACCCTCTTTTGGAAATTACCTTTACTTCGTGACTTTCATTGATGATTTTTCCAGGCATGCATGGGTATATCCACTCAAAGCAAAGTCCGAAGTGTTCATGTGCTTCAAACAGTTTTTGGTTTTGGCTGAAAATCTGTCAGCATGTAAAATGGGCACCCTCCGTTCTGATCGAGGGGGGGAATATATGTCTTCAAATTTTAATGCATTTCTGGCTGAACGTGGGATAAAACACCAGTGTACAGTGCCGTATACACCTCAACAGAATGGAGTTGCTGAACGAAAGAACAGGTCACTCATGGAGATGGCGAGGTGCATGGTCAAAAGTCAGGCTTTACCACATAGTTTCTGGCTTGAGGCTGTCATGTGTGCAGCATATGTACTGAACAAGTGTCCCACTAAAGCATTGCAGTCTATCACTCCATATGAGGCTTGGCATGACCGCAAGCCATCTGTTGCTCATCTGCGTGTTTTTGGTTGTTTGGCATATGCATTAGTGCCTGAACAACATCGCAGAAAATTGGATGATAAGGCAGTAAAATGTATTTTTGTTGGGTAGAGTTTTGAAAGTAAAGGCTATCGTCTGTATCATCCACAGACTAAACGCATTCTAGTTAGTCGTGATGTTGTCTTTGTGGAAGATGTTATTCAGCCATTGCTTTCATGTACTAAGGAGACATTTGTTAGCTCCAAAGACATATATGATACGTTGATGTCTCTTTTTACAGGTGGACAATCTAGTGCTAGTCCTAATGAGGCAACTTCTCAGCCCTTGCAGGTTTCATATGATGATGTAGATCACTCTATTTCTGATGCAGATTTACATGATGTACTTGTTGATGAGAGAGCTGATATTGAGCAGGCAGAAACTATGCCAAAATGGCTGGTGCAGACTTTGCGTGACAACAAATTAGATACACCTTTGTCATATCATACTCGTTCAGGTTCTCATAGTGCCTCCTTTGCATCAGATTGCTATGCTATGGCTGCGTCTAGTCTCTATTGATGAGAATGAGCCTGTTTCTTTTGATGAAGCACAGAATTCAGAAAATTGGATGGCTGCCATGCAATCTGAATATGATGCTATAATGAAGAATGGTACATAGTCTTTATGTGACTTGCCTCCTGGCAAGAAGGCCATTGGCACTAAGTGGGTACACAAGCTGAAGCGTAAACCTGATGGTACAGTTGACAGGTATAAGGCTAGGCTTGTTGCAAAGGGTTATGCGCAGGAAAGAGGCATTGATTTTGATGAGACCTTTGCACCTACATGTCGTATGACTACTATTCGGAGCATTTATGCACTTGCAGCCCATCATGGTTGAAAGTACAAGTTGGACATTAAAACAGCATTTATGAATGGTGACCTACATGAAGAAGTGTATGTTTTTCAGCCCCATAGCTTTGTGCAGAAAGGGCATGAAAACCAGGTGTGCAGGTTAAAGAAGGCATTATATGGTTTAAAGCAAGCACCACGTGCTTGGTATGAGAAGATACATGCCTATCTGCTTGCACATGGTTTTGTGAACAGTCCATTTGAAAGCACCTTATATGTTAAGCGTGCTAATGATGTGCTTCTGATCATTGTTGTCTATGTTGATGACATGCTGCTCACTGGTCCTATTGAGAAGCATATTGCTGATTTCAAGGCTGATTTGCATGCCTCATTTGAGATGTCTGATTTGGGGCATTTGCATCACTATTTGGGCACTCAGTTTATGCAAGTTGATGGTGGAATGGCTTTGTGTCAAACGAAATATATTGACACATTATTGTAGTGTTTTGGCCTTGAAGACTGTAAGCCTATTGCCACTCCTATGGAGACAGGTTTACGATTGAGTCTTCATGATGCTGGAGATGCATTTGATGTTGTTCTCTATCAGCAGGCTATTGGATGCTTGATTTACTTATGCATTACTCGGCCATATATTCAGTTTGCTGTCTCACAGATGAGCAGGTTTATGCATTGCCCAGGAGTCACGCATTGGAAGGCGGTTAAGCGCATCTTTCGCTACTTGAGTGGTACTCGGCTAGTTGGGTTGTCTTATCCCAAGGGGGGATCACTACCGCCAGATTTGCATGCTTTTTCTGACTCAGATTGGGCTGGTTGCTATGACACTCGTGTGTCCACCAGTGGTTTTTGCTTCATGCTTGGTAGCTCATGTATATCTTGGCTCCAAGCTTCTTCTTCTTTCTTGTGTTGTTCGCGTGCTTCCGCAGACATCTATCTCCAACAATTTTTACTCCTAAAAGTTCAATATATCAAATAATATAATAACACTTGATCAATCATCATACGATATCATCATGACACGTCACATCATAAGATTTGAACGAAAATCGACATAATATCAATACACATTTTATCTTTTGAACCAAAATTCAATTGACATCATCCACATCATAACGTTTGAATTAAAATCCATATAATATCATTGCACATATTAACTTTTGAAGTCCATATCATCACTACTATGCCAATCCATATGATAATATTTGAATTAAAATTCATTGGATATTTTCCACTTAATAACATTTGAATTAAAATCCATATTATATCACTAAACATTTTAAGTTTTGAAATCAACATTATGGTTGCTACATCAACCCATATCATGATATTTGAATGAAAATATATTCAAAATCATCCACATCATAATATTCAAATTAACATCCATATGACTGCACATATTAACTTTTGAAATCAACATCGTCACTTTAGGTTTTAGGGTTCTGAGTATAGGGTTTAGGTGTTTATGATCTAAGGTTAAGGGTTTAAGGTTTTGGATTAAGGGTTTAGGGATTAGGTTCTAGGTTTTAGGGTTTATAGTGTAGGGTTTATGATATATGGTTTAAGTTTTTGGATTCAGGCATTAAGTTAAGGGTTTAGGGTCTAGAGCTTAGGGTTTTGGGTTTTAGGTTTAGGATTTGAGATTTAGGATTAAGAAGTTGGGAGTAAGGGTGTAGGGTCATGGTATAGGGGTGAAGATTTAGGGTTTAAGGACTTATGGTTCATCACTACATATGTTAATTTTTGAAATCCACATCATCACTAAAAATTAAAATCCACACTATGAATACATGTATGATCATAAAACTTCAACTTAAAGAAACAAATATATTGTATCAAAATTTGAAACCATAATAAAAAAAATGTTTGACTAACGTATTTATTCAATTACATCAATCCACTTCAAAATGGTCCTAAATATCAATATAAAATTGTAAACCATACCTACATAAATTTCTAAAACCTTTAAGTAACTTATGTAAATGTACTTTTTTTATTATATTTATATATATTGTAAATTATTATATATAGTTGAATTTATAAACCCCACTTTTATCGATGGGAATTGTTAACCTCTTTTACGTCCATTCAAGTGAAGGAACATGATAGGTTGATAGGGTTCTTCGGTGGCATATATTAGTGGTAACTGAATCCTTGTATTTCTCCCAACTGACTTCACCAAATAAGTTAACTAGATTAGCAGATATGGTAACAAGCTTATCTACTCTAACTTTATAGAGTCACAAATACAGAACAAACTCATATTCACCAAATTACTTAATTACCAGCACTTAGCAACACACACAATTAACTTATTACATAGCATCGTATAGAATGAATCTAGAACAAACTCACTTTGATTAAATGTTATTATCTTTGTAGCAGACCAGATAGACCGGCATGTATGGACCTACCTCTTTAACTTATCTCCATCTTCTTTTTTGCATACTTGAGATAGAATGATATATATTAATTCTAAAGAGTTACATCTAGTGTTCTGCCTCTTTGGCGAGCTTTTTAAGTACCTTTAATATTTACAAAGTTTAGCATCCGACGGCTAACATAATTCTAAATGTACAAACATGAGTAATTGCAAACCAAGCATTGCAATCAAGTATGCTTCTACTGCTTACATATATGTTGGGGGCTACATTGAAATACACTCTTGCATGATAGGTTTACGGTTAATGGTTTAGGGTTTAGAGTTTGAGGTTTAGTATTTAGGGTTTAGAATTTAAGTTTGAGGTTTAATATTAAGGGTTAAGGGTTGAGCTTTTAGGATTTATGATTAAGGGTTTAGGCTTTAGGATTTAACTTTTAGCCTTAAGAATTTAGGGTTTAAGGTTTAGGTTTGAGGATTTAGGTTCTAGGGCTTACGATTCATATTTTAGGGTTTAGGCTTTAGGATTTAGGGTTTATGGTTTAAAATTTTGGACTTAGGGTTTAGGGTCTATGTTGTAGGTTTGAAGATTTAGGTTCATGGTTTAGGCTAGGGTTTTAGGTTTAGGATGAAGGGCTTAGGGTTTAGGCTTTAATATGTAGTACTTAAGGTTTAGGATTTACGGTTTAGGAGTAAGGGTTTGGGGTTTAGAGTTTAAGCTTTTGATTTTATGATGTAGTATTTTGCATTTGAGGGTTTAGGGTTTAGGGTCTAGGGTTTAGGATTAAGGGTTTGAGGGTTTAGGGTTTAGTGTTAAGCTTTGAGGGTCCAAGTTTGAGGGTTTAGATTTTAGGAATAAGGGTTTATGGTTTAGGGTTTAGGGTTTAGGTTTAAGGTCTAGGGTCTAGGATTAAGGCTTTAGGGTGTAGGGCTCAGAGTTTAGGACTTAGGATTTAGGTTTTAGAGTTCATGGTTTAGGATTAAGGGTTAAGGGTTTAGGTTTTAGGTCTTAGGATTAAGTGTTTAGGATTAGGGTTTAGGGATTAGGGTCAAGATTTTAGGTTTTAGGGTTTAGGTTTTATGGTTTAGGAATTTAGATTTTGGGCTTTAGGGTTCAAAATTTAAGGTTTAGGTTTTAGAATTTAAAGTTTATGGTTATGATTTAGGACTTAGGGTTAGCAGGTTTCATGATTTACGATTTAGGGTGTAGGGCTTAGGGTTGATTGTTTAGGGTTTACTATTTAGGGCTTAATGTCTAGGGTTTAGGGTTTATGGTTTTTGGGCTTATAGTTTTTAGGGTTTAGATTGTAGGATTTAAGGTTTTAGGGTCTAAGGTTTTGGATTTAGCATTTGTGTTTAGGGTTTAGAGTTTAAGGTTTAGAGTTTAGCATTTAGGGTTTAGAGCTTAGGGTGTAGGGGTTATGGCTTGAAGTTTAGAGTTTAGGGCTTAGGGTTAGGATTTGAGTTTATGGTTTCATTTTTAGGGTTTGGGATTCAAGGTTTAGGGTTTAAGGCTTTTGGGTTTAGGATTTCGGGTTTATGGTTTAGAGCTTACGATTTTCATATTTGTATGGTTATTTTTAGCAAGAAAATATGATCTATTATTGACACTCAAAATGATACCCTTTGAATTCTTTAAAATTGTTTCTCTTGAGCTTCTGGTTTTTCTACACCATCTATGCAAATCAAGAAATTGAACTGTCATACTAATAAAATAATAATATATTTAATCTTTTATACACTATTACAAAAGCAATAATAACAAAAAACATAGATGGATAGATAATTAAATACATCATAAACAAGTATATATATATATATATATATATATATATATATATATATATATATATATATATATATATATATATATAGAGAGAGAGAGAGAGAGAGAGAGAGAGGGAGAGAGAGAGAGAGAGAGAGAGAGAGAGAGAGAGAGAGAGCCATAGTGACATTGCGATCTTGGACGACTTTTAACTATCTTAGGAAAGGCCTATCTAGCAATAGCTCATAGTTGGTAGACTTTTCATAGTGAGATGTGGTATGTCTGTGCTACCATTTCATGGAGTGCAATTAGTTGAAACGCATATGACAATGAAGATGAGGACTCAACTAGAGATTAGGAAATAAAGGAAGAAGAATGGATGAACAAAGATACACACTTATGGATGTGTAAGGTATCCCGAGGAGAGGATGAGAAAAGGAGAAGAAATGAGACTCTTGACAAGAGTGAGATGAGAATCTTGCATACATGCCCATGATGTTTCAATCTAAAGACTTTGAACCCTATGATTGGGTGCAGATCTTAGCCACTATGGACATTTTGATAGACAAATAAACATTAAGTGAGCGCTTTGATGAGGAAGGACATGATTTGTGCATGGTTCGTTTTCTTGGTGTTGTAAAGGAGCATGATGAAACGAAGATAACTAGAGAAAGGGGCCCAAAAAACCCACCATAATAGCCAGCATCCAATATCACTTAGAGAAGAACTAGCTTACTGAAATTGGGCTTTTAAAATCTTATGAAAAATTGAAGATATTCAAATACATATAGGATGTATAACAATTCAAGAAAGATAAGGCAAATACACAAAAATATGAAGAAGACAAAGAAGAAACTATCTTTGAAGCTCCAAAGAATTTTGAAAAATACGGAGTTGACGAGAAAGGAAGATCTAGATAAAGATGCCACCAAGACAGCAAGTTTTAGGTCGGTCCCATGACAACAAGGATACTACAATGTAATTATTACTTGCACATGCGAATATAGGAGATATGTGCACAAAAATAGCAAACAACTTCATGAAAGAAGAAAATGTGAACCTCGTTATTCTCTTACAAGAATATTGAGCCATATTGGCATGGTCATATAAGGACTTGAAAGGGAATCAAAGATAGATTTTCTCTGATAGGATACCTTTGATGAGTAAAAATTAAGCTGATCAATAAAAGGCCATACACTTACAATGAGACATATTCCATGAAAATCAAAGAAGTAATAGAAACGTTGTATGAAGCAATTTCATATATGAGATTGAAGATACCCAATGGATAGAAGCTCAATGAAACCACAATAAGGGGTGGTTTTCCTCTACCAATAACTAAGGAATTATTAGAATGAGCAGTACGAAAAGAAGCTCATCATTTTTTTGGATTGAGTTTTTGAGTATAACCAAGTGTCCATAGTCCCCAAAGAGCAGCAAAACACAAATTTTACAAAAGAAAGGGATATATGCATTAAAGGTAATGCATTTTAGTTATAGGAATGAAGCATCCGCCTTTCAGTGTTAAATGTGCCATATGTTCAAGGAATTCGTATGTGAATGTCTTGCACTACATGCTTATGATCTTTTTGCTAATTCCAAATTTAGAGTTCATCACATATTTTAGTTAAGAATGATTTTTGAGGTGGGAATTATATAAGTGCTTGAACATACAGGTGTGTATTCATGGTGTACCAAGGCCAAAGCCTAGGTCACATCATACCCATGCATGTAGTATATAGTGATAAGGATAGAATAAACGTTATAGCTTATTAGGTTAGGCCCAAAAATGAGACACTATGCATATTATCACCCATTTATTCATATCTATGTGGTGATTGATAAACCTCTTTAGACTCTCATTAATGAATTTAAATGGTCTGGAGAATGCGAGAAAATCCATTTATGAATTGAAGAGATGTTTAATGATAAATCCTATTCTTAAAGTTCATTACAAGAATAAACCATTCCATATACATGAGGATGCCCCAAGCTATGCCATAGGATGTTTTCTAGCCTAACTAGTGAATGAACAAAAGCTTGATTTCCATATCACATATGCGAGAAAATGATTGATAATAGTGTAGAAAGAAACTGTACAACCATAGAGCGATAGGCTCAAGGGATGGCTATGGATTCAAAAAAATTAGAAACTACTTGTTACTCAATAAGTTTCAGATCTTCGTTCACCACAAAGCTCTCTTATATGTGGTAAGTAAGGCTTGTGCAACAAGTCAACTTGTTAGATGCTTCCTTCTCTTCATGGAGTATGGTTTTGAATCTATGGTCAAGAAAGGAAAAACCTAATTAGAGTTGACCATCTATCTCAATCAAGAAATGGCAAAGCTACTAGTGGTTTGAGTGATGATATCACACATTTAATGTCAACGTTGTTGCTAAGTGGGCTGAACCCACGGTTCTATCTCTCATTTATGGACTAATTCATCAAAATGTAAGAGTGTCACAAAGGAAAATTAGAGAATCTTGAAAATTCAGTCTGCTAGGAATAACAGAATGCCCCTAGGGTTTAGGCTTCTAGTTGACCTCGTGTGCAGGGGAAGTATTCTCTATGTGCTGCCTCTCCCCTAGTTAGGGGGGAACACTCAGTTGCTGCTCTGTTCATTCTTCAGCTGCCTGAGTGATGATATTACAAGATGCACTAAGAGATGGAATGTCTGCCCCTTCAAAGATTGAGTTGGGATCCTTTAGGATGTCAAGTAGTCTCATAAACCCTATTTTTTATAGTTGTGGTACTAATCGACAGCTTGCCTCTGCAGAAATTTCTTGTGGCAACTATGGAATGGAGCATGCAAGAGAGAAAGGCAAGGTATTTTCTCAAGGTGAGTTAGATGTCAATCAGAGGTTTCATGGCAAACAAACCACCTTTCAGAAGCTGGTGAGTAACAATGTCAATGGATCCAATCAAAGCTATCTCTTATGCTCAAGCTCTCCACGCTGAACAACAAGGAATATTATCAATGTTCAATAGTCAAGTTATCTCAGGTAACCCTAACATTCTCCCTAAGTGTCAAGATTACAAAGAAAAGGAGAAAATGGATTTTGACCTTGAAAACAAGAGGGATGAACATAGTGTAGCTCTAGAAAATAAGATTAACTTGGATCCTCAATACGAAGATAGAGATGACTGTACCTTAATTATCCAAAGCTCTTCATTGAAAAACTGGAACAATCACCTCTCTGAAAAGATTGTTATAGGCCTATGCCACAACCTCGGCCTACTCAAGAAATCCTGAAGAACTAGATGAAAATTAATTGGGAAAAGAGGGGGTTATTAGTTAAACATGTTTAGTATCTTCCAAATAATTATTTCCCTTTTCTTTAGGATGTTCATAATGCAATGTATGTCATAATTGAAGGACATTGGATAATTTGTAACACCCCCATCTCTTTTTTTAAATGGTTCCCGGGATTCGACCCTAAAGGGTCTTAACCCACTAGAGTCCCTATCTGGATCGAGTTTTCGGATTTCTCAATAGAATTTTATCCTTGGATTGAACAGTTAGTGCATTGGTCGATAGAGTCTTGTGAAAAAAACCTAGAAATAGTTTTAATCCTAAATGGGATCCTCAAATGCTAGTTGAAATAGACTTATCTAAGAATGTTAAATCTGTATTGGTCCTTAAAAACTCTGAGGATTGTAAACTGCATGAACCTATTTCCATAAACAGGTTCATCTCATTAAAGACTATCCCCTGTTGGAAAACAACCAAAAGAAGCAAGATCTAATTGCAGACAATACCCAAGTAAGAGAGAACCATAGGATGGAACAGAGTAAGCCTAAGATTTTGAACAAAAAACCCCTAATAAAGCTAAGAAAAAACTATCTAATCAAGGAAATAGACCTGAGGTCCTAGTCAAAGAAATATCTAATCCTTACCAAATTCTAGAAGATTTTACTAATGTTGATGGTGCAGGTTCCTCCAGGAAAATTTCAGAATAGCACATTGATCATGGAAGCTCCGCTAAGAATCTTCACGGTACTCATAACCTTAGTCACATGGAGAATAATGGTTGGACTGTTGTTCGGAAGAAGAAACTCCCAAAAGATCAATTAAAAGCAAGTAATTCTCCGATGGTGCGGACTATAGCAATAACCTAACTGCTGATGAAGTGTTTGTTGAACAACTCAACAAAAGCGATGAAGAAACCATGCTTAAAATGAAAACTCAAACCAACTCAGATCTTGAGGTGAGTATTAGTATTGACATGAATATTAGCCCACAAGATAACAAAAAAATGAATTCCAAAAGAAAAGATGCAGTGAGAACCTCCTTCTCTACTATCAAGGCCCCTAAGAATCATAGGAAGTAATTGTTTCTTTTTTTGGTTTTTTTTTTACTGTTCTCACACGGATACTGTCAAATTTGTTTCTCTCAACACTAAAGTTCTCACTGATCCTGTAACAGGAAAAGTGATTAACAACTGATTGAAAGAGTCTACTATAGTGCCTGACTTTATCTGCTTGCAGGAGCTCAAAGTTGGGGGGTTCTCCCTGAAAGCTAACCTGAAGATTGTCTCCAACAGTTATTCATGGTACCAAAAAAAGCATCATGGAAAAGGTGGTGCAACTATTGTTATTATTAGTAACCTTAATCACCTTGTTTATGAAGTTCTGATTAGTAACTCTCACCAATGAATTGCCTTGAAGTGCAAAGATCCCTTAGATTTAATAGTGATTGGTGTCTATGCTGCCAATAATGCTCTTGATAGGTCCGATTGCTGGGAGGAGATTTCTCTGTTACATGGGGACATCATGTTCATTGGTGATTTCAACATGGTAACCAACTCTATTGATGGAATGGGGAACAAAGATAACGTTATGTTTGGTAAAGAAAAAGATAAGTGGTATAATAGGGTTTATATGAATGTTTCCATATATCAAGAGCTTTGGAACAATAGCTGTGAGCTTGACCAAACCCTCCAGGTTTCTGACCATGCCCCCCTTGTCGTTAAGTTTTATAGAAGCAACCCTCACTATAAAGCTGGCTGGCCTTGTATTGATGTGTCCTTACTCAAAATTCCATATGTCAAAAGTCAAATCATTGACATCTTCAATAGACACTATGCCAAGGATATCTCTCCCTTCTTGGCTTAGGAGCTTGCTATCAAGGATATTTAGAGGGTGCTTACTATCTTCAAGCTTAAGGCTAAAAATATTAGGAAAAATAGAAGAATGATGATTCTAAAAGAGATTTACAATGTTAAGTCCTCTAATCCTAGTAACTCCAATATCTCTCAGAAGGTCCTTGAACTCCTGGATAGACTATCAAATATGAAGATTACATTCTTGCTAGTGGTGCCCTTGTCACGTCTAGAGAATTTTGGGCTGGGAAAGTGGATAAACGGAATAAACACATGTTTGATCTTATGAGGAAAATGAAAGCTAGAGGTTTCATTCCTTTAATTAAGAAGTCTTCTCGTGGTCATGCTACTTGTGTGGAGGAGAATTTACAGAAGGCTCTAAGCTTCTTTACCGATGTTTTCTCAATGCCTCCCAAGGGAGGGGAGCACATCTTGAGGGCCGGGGCCACTATTGCTCTTAAAAGGAAGAAAATGATTCCTCAAGGATGGGCTTACCTCCTGGATCTCCGCTTCTCTGTCGGTGAGGTTAGAGAAACCATTAGTAAATTGAAACCTAGTAAGTCTCCTAGACATAATGGTATTCCCAATGAATTATTCCAAGAGCTTAAGGAAATTGTGGTGCCCATTATTCTCTTGATCTGGCAAGAAGCCATTAGAAGAGGTACTCTTTCTACCTTTATCAACACTATAGTGATTAAACTTGTGCACAAAAAAGGACCTAAGGATGAACTTAATAATTGGAGACCAATCTCTTGTCTGACTTCTTTGTACAAAATCTTTGTTGCCTCCCTTGCTAGAAGACTGAGCCCCCTGATGAATAGTATCATCCTCCCCAAGCAAAAAGGCTTTATTAAAATGTCCCATAACTAAAATTTATACCAACTTTTGTTACTTTGGAGATAGAACTAATTTATATTCCTCTTGATCAGTCTCGCCCAATAGTCCTCTGAGTGGGTAGCTCTCAAGATCCATTTAGCAGCCAATTGAGTAGCCATCCCCACACCACCCTCTACTTTCCTCATACAGCATATGTTCCAGGCAACCTTAGTAGTCTTGGAGGGGCAAATAATCCCCACACCACCCTCTGCTTTCCTCATACAGCATATGTTATAGGCAACCTTAGTGGTCTTGTTCCCACCCCACAAAAACCTCCTTGCAAGAGATATAGCTTGAACAAGTTGTTTCTTGTTCAAGCTAGAAAATAAGTGATAGAAGGTAAAATGTAGTGGTTTAGAACAAAAAACCTTTGAGCAATACTTTGCAGCATATCCATCCATTTAAATATTTTAACTCTAAACTTGTCCATTACCCGCTTCCATCTTTGCTCATAAGTCACCTCAAATCTTATTGGGATGCCCACTAGCCTGAAGATAGATCCTTCCTTAATAAGCTCACAAACTGCTAACCTAACACACTTAGGAATAATTTTATTAGTCGAGTAGAAGCCAGTTTTACTATGATTGACAACAGAACCACTTGCTTTACAAAAAAAAATTAAACACTTAAGAAAATTATCAGTAGAGTGATCATCAGCTCTCAAAATAACATTAGTATCAACAGCAAACATTTGCAGGTAGAGGTGGGAGGGGGAGTCAGGGATCTCAATACCTTTTATGTCTCCATGATCAATGCAATCCTTAATTAACCAACCAAGAGCATCACTAGTAATGGAAAACAAAAGAGGGGCAAGAGGGCAGCCCTGCCTTATAGATCTATAGATTTTAAAGGGATCACACAAATGGCCATTCATAGCAATCTTTGAATGAGCATTACGAAACAACACACTATTATACTTCATAAATATTTTCACAACCTTTGTGTCATGGAGAGACTGTAAAATAAAATCCCCCTCTATACGATTGTAAGCTTTATCAAAGTATACCTTGAAAAAGTAGGTATCAATGTTGATCTCTTTAGCATAGTCAATACCTTCCCATATAGAAATGATAGCCTTTCTCCTGCTAACTTTGTTCCTAAAGGATCCATGCTTATGTGCAATTTTTGGAAGGCTTGGATGAAAGTTAAGGGATGTTACTCCTTACCTGTTTTATATTCTAATAATCTCTCCTTTTTATTGCAAGATTCTATGTGGATTGGCTGGACTACCTATGTTCTCAATGACCCTCTGTCTATAAGAATGAATAAGTGCAGGAAACAAGGTTTTGATAACTCGAGGAGCCTTTACAAAAATGAAGTTATGTTAGATGATAATGACATTTTGGAAATTGATTCTTTGTCTATGCCTTGTAAACAGATGATCAGAGACAACAAAAGAGAGCTCTTAGTAAAGCTGGACACCAATCTCTTGAGGAAACAAATTGATATGAGTGAAGTGGCCAATGACATGTACTGTAACTTTAAAAGATCTTGCACTAGCATCAAAACTTTAGCTAGGAAGATGAACAAAAAGTGGAACATTGACTGGAACCCTCAACAATGGAGATAGAGATTTCAATGTGCTTGGTCCTTCCCTCTATCCATCAAGCAATCTTTCCTGTTGTGGATGATCGTGCACAAAGGGGTGTGGATTGGAAGCAAGGCTAGAGAGTATAAAATTGGTGCTGGGACGTGTTGTCACTATGGGATTACTAAACACTTGGAACATTTATTCTTTAGATGTCATATTGCTCAAAGCTATTGGCAAGGAATCTATTTGTTTTGCAAAAACTCGGGACTGAAGCTACCTGATTTCAGAGAGTTTCTCCTTGGAGAAGCTAACAGATTGGACATTGTTTTATGGAAAATGCTTAGAGCTCACACATTGTGGTCAATATGGAAGCACAAAAATACAAAGCTTTTTACTAAGAGCAATAAGAACCATCTCTTCTCCTATCTGATGGGAGTATGGAAAATTTTGAATCTCTACACCTCCTATCAGTCTGACTCCCCTCATTTGGAGACCAACCCTATTGTAGTCATCAGGAATAATCCTTGTAATTCTTGGAGAATCAAGTTGCTGAAAATTTTATCCATGTCTAGAGTAGATATGATCCAATTTCTAGAATTGTATATTACCTATTGTAATGGACACTACCTGAGTAGTTGGTGTCCTATGGTCCTGTAGGCCTTTAGATCTTTGTTTTGTTGTAGGACACTCCCCTGGTGGATGTTCTCCCCTCAGTGTACTTCTTTTCTTTAGCATCAATTTTATTCTCTTCTGTTTTCTCTCAAAACAAAATTAGAGAATCTCATAATTTCTAAATCAATTTTGGTTGTATTTATCACTAAGGCAACCAAGGCATACTCTAATGTTGTGTGGAATAAAGTGAATACCCCGAGCTAAGTAAAAGATCATTTGTTTTTTAATATGCCACGGCTATTTTACTCATTAACTTGAAGTCACAAAATTTCAAAA
This sequence comes from Ceratopteris richardii, assembly GCA_020310875.1. Taxonomy (NCBI): domain Eukaryota; kingdom Viridiplantae; phylum Streptophyta; class Polypodiopsida; order Polypodiales; family Pteridaceae; genus Ceratopteris; species Ceratopteris richardii. The sequence goes on from CM035416.1 coordinate 138,246,780, forward strand.
TGAACGAACGGAATAAATTAACAAACCATTGAGAGGGATATAGTCAACTATGTGAGAAACAATCAAGGATGCATACACCGAATCTAAATAGAGCATGCTACTGTATATAGGTTAGCCATCAGGATCGAGAAAATTTGATCCATTCATCACTTCTTCAAGATGGGTGCACATCCAAAAGAAATCTATTATTAGGAAATGCCCATTATATGAAAAAAACGAAACAAATATACATTGATCTATGAGCAGTTATATATGTGAGGAAAATATCATTTCTTAAGAGTTTATTTCTATGGCTGAGGAGGCTAGTCATTCTAGTCTATCCAATGAAAAATTGTACCTAAAAAGAATGGTAAATTGTTTATGTTTGCAAAGGTATCTCTTGGTCTTGGGCTCAATCCCCATGGGGTACATGGGGAGAGTATTTTACCCAAACAGCTCTAGAACCTTCTAGAAGCATCCACTTAAGTTAACTTTGGTTAATTGGGACACTTGGTGCACATGGAGTTACATGGCTAACACATGGATGGTTAGAATCCGCCTAGCTAAGAAGGAAATCCCTTGGAGAGAGCTATATATAGAGGCATATGGTTGGGAGGAGATTCATTCATTTGTGAGCTAGTCCTATGGTTATGTTGTTGCAGGATAGATGCTTGTGTCAAGAGTTTCTTCAATCAAAGAAAATTGGTTTGACATTCCTCTCTCCATTAAAAATCATGAAGATCCAGTGTGGTTAAATAGATAAGTGGGATAGTGAGGTGTGGGAGCCAGTGAGGTGATGACCATGCCACCAAATTTGACCTAGAAAGCAAACAACATCTTTTGGAAATTTTGGTGGTGAGATATCAAGATGTCCTAGACCTTATCCAGGCCAAGGTAGATGCCTTGGTGGGAAATAATGTGACCCAGCAACTTACCATAGGACACCCCTGTCATAGAGATTCACACCTCTACATTACTTTGGAGCTAAACCCATTTAAGGGTATAGTTTGAGATATTTGTCATTATGATAATCCTATGAACTGGACCATTCTTTTGATACATTTCCAAGTACATTGTTGTGCTGATAAAGAAGAAAAGTACTCTTTGACAAGAATTGATGAAGATCCATATATTAAGGGTGTACTAATAAAATAGAACAACAATATGTTAAAATTGTATACATGATCATTGTGTATGAAGTTCCGTGTGAACCCATACATTTTTCACAATTGTGAAATCATTTTATAATAAGAAAAACAATCTAAAACAAAAAATAACGAAAACAATAAACCAAACATATTGCAATAAAATAGAAGCAATCGTTAAAAATTATGATATCAAATTTTATGCAAATTTATGAATTCACATGCTATCGAATGATCGATCAAAGCTTTTGTGTTTTCTTTTCATGCCTACATCAAAACTAGAAGGGCTTGTTCAATTCACAGATATCAATCAAAGACTTGAGATCATTGATGATCATCATGGAAGATTGGAGAAACACAAGGAGGTTGAATTTTATCATCATTGAAGGATATTGATGCTAGAGTTTGAGGTCTGCGGAACCACATGAACAACACAAGGAAGAAGAAGAAGAAGCTTGGAGCACAACACATAATATTGAATGTATTACCAAAAGAGTCTACAAAGGTAAATGACCCATTAAGGTTATAGGGGTATAGATAAGCCGGAGGAAAAAAACCTCTTAAAGAGGGGAAAAAATGCCTCGATGGTCTTAGTGTGTTCACACACATCACCACCTAAATATATCAACAAATCCCCCCTAGGAGTGATGCATGAACACGGAGTTGGCACTCATGTATAAGGAAGTGCCAAGATATGTGGAATCAATCCACAAAAGAAAGTAAGAGCCCAAAGCTTTGTGGAAAGCTTGAAACTTTTCCCTAGGTAGATCCTTTGTGAAAAGGTCTAAAACGTTCTCTTGTGTGGCCACATATGCCTAGCTAATCTCTCCAACAGAGAACCTCTCCCTGACATAATGATAGTGCACTTCAATGTGCTTAGTGCGAACATGGAACACAAGGTTCCTCAGAACTGCCATCACACTTTGACTATCAATGAAGATGGTGGTGGCAGAAGACTGACCAACATCCGAATCAATCATTAGGCATCTGAGCCACACACACTCAATAGTCACTATGAAAGCTTCCCTATACGTAGCCTCACAACTAGAAGTAGCCATAGTAGGCTGCTTCTTTCTCAACTGAGATATGCATGAGCTACCAAGCATGAAGAAAAAACCACTAGTGGACACATGAGTGTCATAGCAACCAGCCGAGTCAGGTTCAGAAAAAGCATGTAGATCTGGTGGTAGTGATCCCCCCTTGGGATAAAACGATCCAAGTAGTTGGGTACCACTCAAGTAGCAAAAGATGCGCTCAACCAACCTCCCAACACTTGACACCTGGGCAATGCATAGACCTCCTCATCTGTGAGACAGTAAACTGAATATCTGGCCCGTAATGCATAAGTAAATCAAGCATCCAAGAGCTTGCTGCTAGAGAACAACATCAAATGCATCTCCAACATCATGAAAAATAAATCATAAACCCGTATCCATAGGAAAGGCAATAGGTTTGCAGTCTTCAAGGCCAAAATGTTGCAATAAAGTGTCAATATATTTTGTTTGACAAAAAGCTATTCCACCATCAATTTGCATAAACTAAATTCCCAAATGATGATGCAAATTCCCCAAATCTGATATCTCAAATGCGGCATGCAAATCTCCCTTAAAATCAGCAATATGCTTCTCATGAGGACCAGTGAGCAGCATGTCATCAATAAAGACAACAATGATCAGAAGCACATCATTTGCATGCCTAACATATAAGCTGCTTTCAGTTGGACTGTTGAGCACATGAATGAAGGAGGTTCCACGAACAATTTTCTGACAAATATCAAAGATTTGAAGGAATAGTTTTTTTGTACTGATGAAGTCTTGCCTGACTTTTCACTTGTGTAGACTGTTTTGAATGATCTTCCAAATTCATATGAGAGTTTTGCTTCCGCTCTTTGTTTGATGACGAAAGGAAATCTAAATGCCTTAAAATTTGATAAGTTAGTCTCTATTCTATTGCAAGAAGATCAATCTAGGAAAAACAGGTCCATTATGCATGTTGCAGATCAAGCTTTCCTTGCTATTCAAAAGGGCAAAGGTAAATGTAGATCTTCTACTAGTAAGCAGAAAATCTACTGATTTTGCACAATCAAAGAAGGATGATAGAGATGAGAAGAAAACAGAAAAGTAATTTCTTTTTTAAAAATACTATAAAGGAAATGATTATGTCATAAAGAGTTGTCCAAAATTGGCTACTAAAGAGGCGAGGAAGAAAGAGGCTCGAATGGTTGTGGCAGAGGCATCTACACCCAAAACAAAGTCTACTAATCTTGTGTAGAATGAAGAATGAGCATTTACCATTGTTTGTAGTTATGGCCCATCTTCTCATGAATAGTGTATGTCTATAGTAGACTCTGATGTTTGGTACTTTGATAGTGGGAAAACCAAACATATTACCTTGTAGTACCATTTCTTCACTTTACTCGAGCTTACCCCTATAGGGAATATTGTCACATGCACAAACAACTCCTCTTATCCTATCATGGGAGTTGATAAGATCATTCTGACTACTGATGATGGTAGTTCTTTTACATCATCGGATGCTTTATTTGTGCTAGGGATCAACAAGAATCTATTATCAGTTTCAGCTTGAGCCAAGATTGACTTGGTTGTGAAATTTGTCGATGATAGATGTACAGTTCATGATCTATCAAATGGTGATGTCATTATTGCTTCTAGAATTCTATGTCTTGGGTTGTATAAGCTCATAGACTATGAAAAATCTGTGGATGATTCAACATATGCAGTACATGATTCTCAGGCTTTGTTAGATGCAAAGCTTTGGCATGCACGCTTTGGTCATATGAATTTTGCTAGTTTCCTACACCTCCAAGAATTTGAAATGGAGTCCCCTCTGCCCAAACTTGAGGCACCTGGTAAACATGTATGTGAGGGCTATATTTTGGGCAAAATGTTGCATTCCTCCTTCCCAAAAGATGGTTTAGTTTGAGCTACTTAGAAATCACAGCTTGTTCACATTGATGTGTGTGGTCCTATGTAGACACCTTCTTTTGGGAACTATCTTTACTTTGTGACTTTCATGGATGATTTTTCCAAGCATGCGTGGGTATATCCATTGAAAGGAAAGTCCAAACTATTTATGTGCTTCAAACAATTTTTGGTTTTGATTGAAAATCTGTTAGCATGTAAAATGGGCACCCTCCATTCCCATTGAGGGGGGGAGTACATGTCTTCTGAATTTAACGCATTTCTAGCTGAACATGGGATAAAACATTAGTGTATATTGCCATATACACCTCAACATAATGGAGTTGCTGAATAGAAGAACAGATCACTCATGGAGATGGCAAGGTATATGGTCAAGAGTTAGGCTTTACCACATAGTTTCTAGCTTGAGGTTGTTATGTGTGTAGCATATGTACTTAGCAGGTGTCCCACTAAAGCATTGCAGTTTATCACTCCATACATGAGGCTTGGCATGGTTGCAAGCCATCTACTTCTCATCTGCATGTTTTTGGTTGTCTAGCATATGCATTAGTGCCTAAAAAACAACGTAGGAGATTGGATGATAAGGTAATGAAATGTATTTTTGTCGAGTGCAGTTCTAAAAGAAAAGGCTATCGTTAGTATCATCCATAGATTAAATGCATTTTGGTTAGCTTTGATGTTGTTTTTGTGGAAGATGCTAATCCACCATTACTTTCATGTACTAAGGAGACATTAGTTAGCTCCAAAGACATGTATGCCACTTTGCTACCTCTTTTTACAGGTGGACAGTCTAGTGCTAGTCCTAATGAGGCAACTTCCCAGCCTTTATATGTTTCATGTGATGATGCAGATCATTCCCTTTCTGATGCAAATTTACATGATGCACTTGTTGATGAGAGAGCTAATATTGCGGAGACAAAAACTATGCTAGAATGGCTGATGAAGACTTTGCATGATAGAAAATTAGATGAACCTCTATCATATCATACTCATTCTAGCTCTCATAGTGCTTTTTTTGCATCACATTGGTATGCTATGGCTGCCACTAGTCTTTGTGATGAGAACAAGCCTGTTTTGTTTGATGAAGCACAAAATTCAAAAAATTAGATGGCTACTATGCAATCTGAATATGATGCTATAATGAAAAATGGTAGCTCATTTTTATGTGACTTGCCTCCTAACAAGAAGGCCATTGGCACTAAGTGGGTATACAAGCTAAAGGGTAAGTCTGATCGAACATTTGACAGGTATGAGGCTAGTCTTGTTGCAAAGGGTTATGCTCAGGAAAGAGGCATTGATTTTGATGAGACATTTGCTCCTACATGGGGAATGACTATTGTTCATAGCATCTGTGCACTTGGTGCTCATCATGGTTGGAATGTACATCAGTTGGACATTAAAATTGTATTTATGAATGATGATTTGCATGAAGAAGTGTATGTTTTTTAGCCATGTGGCTTTGTGTAGAAAGGGCATGAAAACCGAGTGTGCACATTGAAAAAGGCATAATATGGTTTAAAGCAAGCACCACGTGCTTCGTATGAAAAGATACATGCCTACTTGATTGCACATGGTTTTGAGAATAGTCTAACTGAGAGCACCTTATATGTTAAGCATGCTAATGATGTGCTTTTGATCATTGTTGTGTATTTTGATGATATGTTGCTCATTGGTCCTGATGAGAAGCATATTGCTCATTTTCAAGCTGATTTGCATGCCTCATTTAAGATGTCAAATTTGGGGCATTTACATCATTATTTGGGCATTGAGTTCATGAAAGTTGATGGCATAATAACTTTGTGTCAAACAAAATATATTGACACATAATTGCAGTGTTTTGGCCTTGAAGATTGCAAACCTATTTCCACTCCTACGGAGAGAGTCTTATGATTAATCTTCATGATGTTGGAGATGCATTTGATGTTGTTCTCTATCAGCAAGGTGGTGGATGCCTGATGTTGGCCAGATATTTAGTTTTGTATCTCACAGATGAGCACGTTTATGCATAGCTGAGTGTTCAGATATCAAGCTCAACATGTGATGATCGAGGATAACAAGTATCACTTTTTCATTTCCCTTACATGTATAGTGGTCATGCTGGTATATGTGAGGGATACTTCATTGAGATTTACTAGATTTATCTACCGAGAGTGATGGACATTTGTTTCTTGTGAGCTCACTCATTCCAGGACATTAGGATTTTCCTTATGTACTATTCTTTATATATTGCACTTGTTGTATTCTTGTTTTAGTTAATTCTTGTACATTTCTTTTATGTAATAGAAGAAGAAGAAGATCATTCTTTCTTGCCTCAATTTGTGTGTGTGCTCCTCTTTGATTGTGAGAGTGTGTGTGTGATCTCTCTTCCTTATCTCCTTCCTTATGACATGATATCAGAGCCAGTGTCGCTGTAGAGCTCGTGGAGAAGGCCGACACTGAAGAGTACGTGAGAAGGCGTGGAGAAAGCATGATTCACAAATGACCTCCAATGGCTACAATTGTCAGAGTGTGTGTGTGTGTGATCTCTCTTCTTTTTATCTCCTTCCTCGTGACATGGTATCAAAGCGAGTGTCACTGTAGAGAGCTCCTGAAGAAGGCCGATGCTGAAACGTACATGAGAAGGAATGGAGAAAGCACGATTCACAAATTACCTTCAATGGTAGAAGGCATCAAAATATTTTTGAGGGTTATCCCTTTAGGGTCACTGGTTTTTGCCAGATTAGAGTTTTGGGGCCATCTCGACCTTCATTTCGAGTACGCAAGGTGGAACCCACAGAAAAACCAGGTCAGTTTGCAAAACTGTAAGTTGCATTCTATTCTTTAATACTTATATATTCGAGATCCAAAATTTCAAGCGATTCCGTGTATTTTTTATATACAAAAACTATGTTTTTCTAAGATAAAATTGTCACGTCATAGTGTGATAGTGTTTAAGCACAAGTGGTGCTTGTAGTGTTTTGCATGTTGTGAATTGCTATAGAAATGGCAAATGTAGATGAACCATCTTTTGGGAAGGAAAAAGTCTTCATTTTGCCCAAAATATAGCCTTCAAAGACCGGTTTACTAGGTGCCTTAAGTTTTGGCAATGAGGACACTATTTCATATTTCTACACGTGTAGAAAACTAGTGAAATTCACATGACCAAAGGGTGCATGCCAAAGCTTTTCATCTAGCATAGCTTAAGAATCTTGAACTGCACATGCTGAATCATTCATAAATTTTATATAATCTATGAGCTTATACAACCCGCAACAATAATGATGTCGTCATTTGACAGATCATGATATGTACATCTATCATCAACAAATTTTACAACTAAGCCGATCTTGGCTAATGCTGAAATTGATAACATATTTTTCTTGATCCCTAGCACAAATAAAGCATTTAAAAGTATAAAAGAACTACCATCAGCAGTAGTCAGAATGATCTTACCAACTCCCATAATAGGATAAGAGGAGTTGTTAGTGCATGTGATAGTATTCCTTGTAGGGGCAAGCTCAAGTGAAGTGAAGAAACTGTGCTATGCGGTAATATGTTTGGTTGCCCCACTATTAAAGTACCAAACATCTAAGTCTACTACAAACATATATTGTTCATTAGAAGATGGGCCATAACTAATAACAGTGGTAAGTGCCCACTCTTCATTATTCACAAGATTAGCAGACTCTGTTTTCGGTGTAGAGGCTTCTACAACAACCATTCTAGGCTCTTTCTTGTTTGCCTCTTTTGTAGCCAGTTTTGGACAACTCTTTATGTCATGATCATTTCCTTTACACTACTTGCAAAACAATTTTTGCTTTTCTATTTTCTTCTTGTCTCTGCCGTCTTTCTTTGATTGTGAGAAATTAGCAGATTTTTGCTTACTATTAGATGAGCTCCATTTACTTTGGCCCTTCTGACTAGCCAAGAAAGCTTGATCTACAACACTCATAATGGACATGTTCTACCTAGATTGGTCTTCTTGTAATAGAACAGAGACTAACTCTTGGACTGTTATAGCATTTAGATTGCCTTTCATCATCAATTAAAGAGTAGAAGAAAAACTCTTATATGAATCTAGAAGACCATTATGAAGAGTCTGCACAAATGACCTATCAGGAAAGATTTCATTAATATAAATCAACTGCTCCTTCAAATCTTTGATCTTTGTCAAAAATTTATCCATGGAATCTCTTTTATTAATGTGCTCATTCTCCAACTATTTTGAGAGGTAAGCAACACAAGCCTCATTCCGTGCCTAGTATAAAGTGGTAAGTGTATCCCAAGCATCCTTTGTTGTTTTAAAAGATCGAATGTGAGGGATAATGGCACATTTGACAGACAAGGCTATCTATGCATGTGTGTGAGCATCTCTAACATCCCAACAAAGTTTCTCCAAAGTAGGTGCAACACAAACATCAACACAAATAGCAACCTGAAGAATATCACCATACTCAACACTATCTCCATCACCTTCAACAACTTTGTTTGTAAGTGGAATAGGATGTTTTTCAACATCATGCATAATATTCCACAATCCTTTTGCAACCAATACATGATGCATCATATAAGAACATAATAGGTCACTAGTACCATCCAACTTATCCTCAATAGGTAACATATAGAAAATATCACTACTTTCAGCCATGGCCACTGACTAAAGTACCCTGATGTAGAAAAATAATTGTATCTTAAAACTTTGAACACAACTACCTTGTTGAGTTTTGCTAGACCTATAGTAGACTTTGAGATGCTTATTGTGGTGTAATAAAACCTATATATATCTTTGGCACGAAAAGAAAAAATTTCCTACACAAGGACTACGATAGTGTGTTTGGAGGCCCAAACGAGCTCAGAGTATGCTCACCAAATTTCATGCAATTCTAAGAATGTGACCGAAGGGGTGTTGATGATGCCCTAGATGAAGCCGCAACCTGCCCTGATACCAATTGTTGGAGTTTGAGGTATGTGGAAGCACGCAAACAACACAAGGAAGAAGAAGAAGCTTGGAGCACAACACATAATAGTGAATGTATTATCAAGAGAATCTACAAAGATAAGTGAACCATTAGTTTTATAAGAATATATACAAGCCAGGGGGAAAAAACTCCTAGAGAGGGGAAAAAAACGCCCCAGTGGTCCTAGTCCATTCACATACATCACTACCTAAATATATCAACAATTGAAGGATTTGAAGTACATGGAGGAGATTTTATTCTTAAGAAAGGTGGCTACACATACTTTGAAGGAGGACTACTCTATGCTTGGTGGAGAGAACTCTAGGCTTGGAGGATGTGTGCTCTACCTTTGATGCTTATTATGAAGAAGATCTCAAAGTATTGGATCAGCATTCGAGGGTTTTGAAGATTATTATGACACCAATATGATCAATTATGAAGTGGTAACATGTATCTTTTTCATTATTTTCATTACAATTGTATGAAAAATTATTATGAATCAATGATCCCCTACATCTTCTCTTCCAATTATCTCTACACTTATTTCCATATATCAATTAACTCATGATGATGAATTATGTAACTGATCTGATCAATTATTTTGAGTTTTAATATTCTCTTTGACTCTCCATTCCATTTGAAGATAATAAAATATTATGTAAAATTTTAAAAGAGATGAATGATCATGAAGTATCAAGTTTGAAACACAATTTTCAGATTTTGTTCAACCAACTGATAGAAATTCAATCATGCAAGTGTGAACATGAAGATCAAGTACAAGTCCAAAATATTTCTACTAATATTCTTGATAAAAAATTGAATAAAAAAGTATGATACAAATTGATAATCAAGTTAAATCTTTTCAAAAGACGAAAAGTGAACAAATAAAATTGGATAAACAAAAAGTTGAACAAATTTTGCCCAAAGATTGAAAGACGATGAGCAACAATTTGAAAACTCAATACAATTGAAAAAGAATAATGACAAATATTATGCACTATGTGATCCAAAGTTTCTAGAAAATAAACAGTTTTTTGATCAAGAGAAAGTGAAAAATTTGAAAGCTCAATCAAGCCATGATATTAACAATGAAGAAAATAGTCAAAGTGAACACGAGGATATCAAATACATTGATGAGGATGAGAGCACAAATAATGATCAAAATATAAAAGAAAAGGAAAAACAATGGATTGAAGATGTTAACAAACAAATTGACCAAAATATAAAAAAATAATCAAAATCTTCTAAACCTTTATTTATGCAAAAAAGAAAAGGTTGAAGATGATCCATGATGAACACGTGCTAAAGATGAACCATGAAGAGATCCAAAGATATGATATTATGAGAGAAATTTTATGGAGGATGAAATGTAAAAAAAAAATTTTGATACTAACTTGAATGGTTTTTATGAGACAGGAACATGCTTCTTCAAAATTATCTTTGACGATAATGATGGATGAGATTATTGCAAATGATATGAGTGATGTGATTGATGAGAATGATGAGCATGAGATGGATTCATAGTTTCCCACTTCAAATTTAGAATGTTTACACCATGATGAGTGTTTTGCACTTAGAGTATGCATGAAAAGATGTAAATTCACATTGTTTTGAGTTCTCATAAATGCACATCCATTTGCACTTGTAAAACTAGCATGAAAAATAATTTCAAATTCAAAAACTTTAAAAGCTCATCATCAACAAACCATTTACCCCATTTGCACCATGATTATTTGGAAAATGCACTTAAAGTATGCATGATAGGGTCTCATTATACGAACTTGCATCAAGGCACATTTTCAGCTTTACCTATGCACTTTGAGTGATGGAAAGGATTTATGTATATGCACATTAAAATGTATGCGAGTGAGCACATATGCTTCGTCTAGAAATGCCAAATACCTTATTTTTTACACCATATTTTGACCATGCATTTACAAATTATGCAATTGATAGGGCTACATGATACATCCTTGCATAAGCACAATACTTATCTTCCCATGCACTTGACAAAAGATTTCAAGATTCAATGTTCCCATTAAATATCAATTTTTCTTTGATACGTATATTACAGGATTGGTCCATCGAGGACGATGTATAGGTTAAGAAGGGGCAAATTTCATGATGTTCTCTATCCTTCCAAGTATTACTTGGATAAGAAGACTGAGAAGAATAAATTAACCTTGGAAAAAGAATATTGAACTTGTATATATGTTTGTTCTCCCTCTCTAATTTCTTCTTCAATACCTCATGGACATGTACTAAAACTTGAAGAGGGATTTCATTTGATATATAAACATTCAGTCGTTAGACTTCCAACACTCTTCAAGTAATAGCAAAACATGATTAAAAAACCAATGTTTTAAAAGGGTTCAAAATTCTAAGATAAGTCAATTATAGATAGTAATGCTATTATACTTCTCTTCAAGAAGCAACAATGGTGATGTGGTCTACGTAATCCCATAAAGGCTATGCAAAAGACAAGATTTTGATTCCCAAATCTCCTGTAGTGCGAAGAGCATTTTTTAGCTGACTTTTGGTGAGAAAGACTGCAGAGCTACTATTTCTTCAAGAAACATTTTTTTATGGAGCTTTTCATAGGAAAAGCTTTTAGAACCCATTGTGGCTACTTTTAGATGAACATAAGAAACCTATAAAAGAAGAAGCTCAAAAAATCACTTATAGAATCAATCCAAGGTCATCCAATCTTGAGGAGAGCTCTAGCTAGTGTTGAAGTTTGGAGATGAATACATTGGAGGATTGAAGGAAGGAAGAACTATCATTAAGGTGGAGGCTATCTTCATCAAATTAGAGGAGCTTCTCTACACTTGCTAAGTGCTAGAGATAAGTACAAACATCTAGAAAATGGAGGAGGCTCTACACACATGATACAGCATTTGGCAAACTTTATGAAGCAACATTATGATCAATTATGAATTAGTAACATGTATTTTCTCCATTATTTTCATTACGATTGTCTGAACACTTATGGATTTATGAACTTTGTGAAGCAACACTATGATGAATGATGAATTGATAACATGCATTTATTTTCCATTAGAATTATATGAACACTTATTATGAATCAATTTCCAATGTTCTCCTACCTCTTCTCTTTCAATTCCCTCTACACATAATGCCGTATCCACTCAACTCATGATGATGAATTGTGTAAGTGATCTGATCATTTGTTTTGAGTTTTTCTATTCTCTTTGAGTCTCCATTCCACCACTTGAGTTTGCTTGAAGCACTCTACATGCACCATCATTAGAACATCGATAGTTGGCCTGATCCACCCAACTGAGCTCCTTCACGACATTTGAACCTGATGTGAAATATGTCTATTCATTTTGATAGCATAGACACCCCAATTTGTAATGAAAATAATTTTTGAGATATCTTGCTCTACCATCCGAACTTTGTTATACCCACTGTAACCATCTAGAAAAGATTAGATCTTATGACTAGCTACTTCATCGAGCATGCTTTCTAAAAAAAGAAGGAAATCAAAGAAGATCTAGAAGATGAAAACATTCAACTTTTGATAATGAACACGAATCCAAAATTTCTTGTTTTTCTTAAAAATGATCACAATCAAGGAAATCCATTCAATAGATTCAATGGGTAGAATGAACCAAACACATAGTAAGAGGTCTATTTCTTCCTTAAACTAGCTAGCATACTTAGGATTCATGTGAGAAGCATCACGTTTGAGTAGCACATGATGTTGATAAATATGGTCATATCCTTATAATCCTAGGAAAATATATCAATAAACTCATCCAAGAGTGTCAATAAATCCTAGAAGAAGGACTTTGGGGTCAACATCATTGCCTAAATTACATGTTAGAAGTTGGTCTTCTAAAATTTCTCGCCTAGGCTATCCTCAAATCCTTTGAACGATTTTAGAGAAAGATCATGCAACTCCACTACACCATCTAAAAACTCCTCTGCTTGCTCAACACTTTCGGTAGACCAAAATGTGCTAGGAGACTACTATTCTGGCACATCTTGCAAATCAATAGTGATGAAGGGGAGTAAATTCCGGTTGGCCACTAAGAAGGCAATTTCTTCATCATCAGAGAGGCCATTCAACATGTTCACTAGCTATACCACATAGGGGCGAGCATGGATTTCATAGGGTGTGAACTCATCTAAGGTTACTATGTACTTACGATGATTGCATTGAAAGATTAGCTTGTGGGTCGACCAATCCCCTAGAACCTTAGCTTGCTTCAGCCATGGTTTACTGAAAAGGAGGTAATAGTTGAGGTTTGATTCGGATAAATTAAGGACAACAAATGTCATATGAAAAACTACACCTTTGAGTGTAATGGGAATATTACAAACTAACCCCACTAGACGAACTCTAGAGTCATCAGCCCGATAGCATGAAGTTGATGGAGTTGTTGAAGGCATCCTTTGCACGTGCGAGCGCCGTGCATGAAGTGTTAAATATATTTTTTGGATCATCCTCTCGTGCACGAAAAGGGAGGATATAGGATATGTATAAGCAGGCATCATACTGCTCAGCGAACGAGATTTCATGCTTGCTTATCACCTATGCGTTTTTTCTTGTTTTGGAATCTCTTGACATGTTTCAACATTTCAGAAATTTTCCTACGGACTTCAAACAGGTCTGGTTTGTAACAAGGTAGAGAGCATAGGCGAGAATATGATATGCGCATGATTCATTGAGCAGTAGCTTACTGCCATATACATTTTATGTACCATTTTCCTCATATGTGGACAGCTTTTTCCCTTTTCAGCTCGAAGTCATGCAGGTTGTCCATGTGTATCATGCCATAGACGTGAAAAGAAGCTTTTCGTAAAGTATATTCAAGGTTTTGCTCTGAGCATGAGCAATTATGTGTACATTGGAAGAGCCGTTTCTTCTGTTTTCTCCCTCTTCTTCTGTTTATCTTCTAGAAAAGAAAATCTAAGGTCAGCTTCAAAGCCGCCGACGCGATTACAGATCATCAGACTTAGCTTTGCTCGCTGTCTGTGTTCACAATGGGCAGCAGTGCTGTAGGGCTTGGTTATCATCTTCCATCTTTTTTTCTCCATCAGAGTATCCAAACAATGTTCCACCATGAGGTGGCCGTCATGTGGCAGAAGATGTAAAAAAGCTAAAGTTTTCGGTGCATGGTGATCGACTCGAGGGCTGCAAAATGCTCAAAGAGGGAGAAAAATGGCAGATCGACACCACGTAGGAGAGAGAGAGAGAGAGAGAGAGAGAGAGAGAGAGAGAGAGAGAGAGAGAGAGAAGCAGAGGCGGTGCTGAACAGGTGGTCGGATGCAAGATTCGACGGAGGATTCACAGAGAGAGAGAGAGAGAGAGAGAGAGAGAGAGAGAGAGAGAGAGAGAGATGAACAAATCGGCAGAGAAGATTCGACTTGGCTATGGCGGTTACAAGATGACGCTCAGCGAGATTGTTTGCAGAGAAAGGTTGATATACTGAGTATTTGGTGTTGGACTGCTTATACTAGTGAATAACTTTATAGAAGTTATACGACACTTGATAGAGCTCTTCGTGATGTATCAAAAGGAAGGCCGTTTTTCGGAAGGGAGCATATTGGGCTCGTGGATATCAAGCTCCCTCCTTTTCTGTGTTGGTTTGAAGCATACAAAAATCTAGGAAGGTAGTAATTGTGTACATCTGCAATAGTGGCAAGCGACATGGAGATTGATTTCATAACTCATGCTTACTACTTGAAACTAACTGAGTTTGCTCTTTATGCATGCCTACAAATGCATAAAAATGCATATAAGTAAGCTGTTGTTGCAGAAGCATTGTAATCTTCAAAGTCTCCTACGGAAATTCTTTCTCCTTCCGAGTAAAATAGATAAGCATCAGATGTTATAAGATCAAGGAAATGAATTATTGCAATCAGGCAATGTATACGGTAAATTGAATATTCAGGAGTCATCATAAGTATTAGAAATTACTATACTATTTGTTACTTTCTCTTCGAAAAAGAAAATTATATAAAAAGAAAAAATATAAAAATAAGAAAAACAAAACAAAAATAAAAATAGAAAAATGTTTCAAGTAAGGTATTATTTGTTTAATCTATGAGTGACTTTTATTTATTCTTGAAATATACTAATTGTCATGATCATATTTGATGTATTAGTCGATTAGAAGAAAAACCATATTGATTGTATACATTTAGTTCTTGGGTATTGACGAGCACGATGTTTGATCTTCAGTTATCCTATTTTCATTCCACGTTCACGTGCTTCTTCTGCGAGGACCCGCTTTTCATACCCCTCGATATACGCATGAAAAGTGTTTTTTTACCCACGGTGAGCCGTCCGACATATTGTTCCCCAAGAACAGGCACCCAACACACAAAACCCACCCATTGGAGAGGAACGATGCAACACACACACACACCATGGGGCCTCATCCAACCCCTAGCTACTCATTCTGCCTAGCACGACTGACATCCCGTCAAATGCCATCATTAATACCTTAGAAATGCATTGATTCTTATACCATATAGTGATAAGGGGAACCACACGATTAACCATGGAAACAAATTCAGAATGGATAGTTGCCATGGAGGGTATCGAGATCTATTCAAATCATACATGTTCTTGAAATTGTTGTCGAACACCAGGAACAAGGTAAGCAACTTGCCTAATGGCAAAGTAATGAGTACTCGATTGAGAATGTCCAATGTCGTATAGTTTGGAGACTCTTCTGATGGTGATTCCTTACTAGGCATTGGCACAGGTATGACTTTCGCTGGCGGATTAGGCACAGGTTCAGTAGTTGGCTTAGGTGAGGGGAAAATTGGGGCTTTTACCTGAGCCCACTTGGCTGCTTTTGCCATCATATGTTATAGCTCCTTAAATCTTGGTTTTAATACCTCTACAACTGGACATTGTGGAACTCATCCCGATCGCATTTGGATAGCGGCAATCTATGCTTGAACTAGTGTTATGATCACCATATTTATAATCGACATTTGCCTTTCCTTCTTTTGTTTATCATGCTCCTGTGCATCCTTGCAATTTCTTCGTATGTACCCTAACTTGCCACAAAAATGACAACCTGCTCGCATACGCGGATTGATTAAGTCTGAAATTCATTGATTCTATCATGGTAGATTGTAATTCAATTAATTTTGTGATAAAAAAGGAGGATAATTCAAATATGCAAAGTTGTGCAAATGGGATGGAACATAATTAGTCCAAGGCTCCCTAGGTTCTTGGACTACCGCATTTACCACCAGTCCATTTTGTGTTTTATCATTATAAGGATAACTTTTGGTAGAATGGTCAGTATTCTGACAAATTGCACAGTATATCTTATTCAAAGCACAACTAGCCAGGGTGTGTCCTAGATTTTTACATTTGGTAGAGAATACTTGCTTTAGTAGATTATCGTTGTTAGCCTTTGGATTTTTCAAAAAGGACCAATCTAAACCTTTTGCAAAACCTCCCACTTTGTGTTCTAATTGCAAAACCATATCAATCACATCATCTAATTGTGTTGTGTTGGAATATATCTGATATGAGTGCATAAGGTAGTAGCATACTCTTGTACCATTTGATGTGGTTTTTGTTTATTATTTGGTAAAAAAGCAAAGAATTGAGTGGGTGTTTTCTTCAATCTAAAACATTTCAAGAAGGCTTCTAAGTTTTGTCACTGTTGCAAATGTTAAAAAATGGTCCAGCTCAAATTCTATTAACCACCTAGTTCCTCCATTAAGAACGATGGCTTGAAAAACCCTTGCCTTGTACTCTTTTGCACCGAGTATATTAGTAGAATTTTCTAAAACAGTGAAATTAACTTGGGATGCCCTAACATAAGCATCAAGGTCATCACCCGAAAATCCACCGAATTTTGCATACGAAATCCTTTTTGGGATTGATCTTCACAAGGTTAAATCTTCGCTTGCCATCACCATAGGACTAAATTGTTCCATGGTATCCACCACCTCTTCGGAGTCAGAACTTGTTGCAAAGAGTTATGTTTGAATTTGGGAAAATTGCATAATGGTATGCTCAGGGTTCTAACCACCACTAGTTAAAATCTTCTATGTTTGGTTTACTTATTAGTTTCCAAGAAGTATAGAAATCATGGAAGAATGCACTATCTCATCCTACCAATGTTTGAACATTAACTTGACTAGTTTTTGGTGAAATAGTTTTTGTAGAGGGTATTACGATTGTAAAATGGTTAGTAGATGGGACAAGTTGTGTTTGTTCACTAGTCACTTTGAAAGTCTGATCAAACACTTTCGAAATGGCTTCCAATTCAATCATTGTTAGCTTTTCCTCAACGTAATAACATTGGAAGACACCAAAATTTCTTCCAGCCCCACTATGGTCTTTAGTATAGAATTTGTACTTAATCAAATTGACTATTCCTATGAGGTCTTTATTGATTTCGGAATACCTAAATGAATTTTTACTAGGCATGATTCATTTTCTTCCATGTACTGCATAATGTTTGTTGGAGACGTCTGCGGAAGCACGTGAACAGCACAAGGAAGAAGAAGAAGCTTGGAGCACAAACACACAATACTGAATGTATTACTAGAGAATGTACAAAGATAAGTAGCCTATTAGGGCAATAGGCGTATATACAAGCCGGGGGAAAAAAACCTCCTAAAGAGGGCAAAAAGTGCCTCGGCAGTCCTAGAGTGTTCACACACATCACTACCTAAATATATCAACAAATCCCCCTTGGGAGTGATGCAGTGAACAAGGAGCTGGCACTCATGTATAAGGAACTACCAAGCTATGTGGAAATCACTCCACAAAAGGAAGTAAGCCCAAAGCTTTGCGGAAAGCTTCAAACTTCTCCGTAGGCAAAGCCTTCGTGAAAAGGTCTGCAATGTTCTCCTGCGTGGGCACATATGCCAAGCTGATCTCCCCAGCAGAGAACCTCTCCCTGACATAGTGATAATGCACCTCAATGTGCTTAGTGCGAGCATGGAACACAGGGTTCCTCGCAACTGCCAATGCGCTCTGACTGTCAGTGAAGATGGTGGTGGCAGAAGACTGGCCAACACCCAAATCAGCCATAAGGCGTCTGAGCCACACACACTCAACAGTCGCTGTGAAAGCTGCCCTATACTCAGCCTCACAACTAGAAGTGGCCACAGTAGGCTGCTTCTTGCTCAACCAAGATATACATGAGCTACCAAGCATGAAGCAAAAACCACTAGTGGACACATGAGTGTCATAGCAACCAGCCCAATCTGAGTCAGAAAAAGCATGCAAATCTGGCGGTAGTGATCCCCTCTTGGGATAAAACAACCCAAGTAGCCGAGTACCACTCAAGTAGCGAAAGATGCGCTTAACCGCTTTCCAATGCGTGACTCATGGGCAATGCATAAACCTGCTCATCTGTGAGACAGCAAACTGAATATCTCGCCGAGTAATGCATAAGTAAATCAAGCATCCAATAGCCTGCTGATAGAGAACAGCATCAAATGCATCTCCAGCATCATGAAGACTCAATCGTAAACCTGTCTCCATAGGAGTGGCAATAGGCTTACAGTCTTCAAGGCCAAAACGCTGCAATAATGTGTCAATATATTTCGTTTGACACAACGCCATTCCACCATCAACGTGCATAAACTGAATGCCCAAATAGTGATGCAAATGCCCCAAATTAGACATCTCAAAGGAGGCATGCAAGTCAGCCTTAAAATCAGCAATATGTGTCTCAATAGGACCAGTGAGCAGCATGTCATCAACATAGACAACAATGATCAGAAGCACATCATTAGCACGTTTAACATATAAGGTGCTTTCAGTTGGACTGTTCTCAAAACCATGTGCAATCAGATAGGCATGTATCTTCTCATACCAAGCACGTGGTGCTTGCTTTAAACCATATAATGCCTTCTTTAACTTGCAAACCTGGTTTTCATGCCCTTTCTGCACAAAGCCATGGGGCTGAAAAACATACACTTCTTCATGCAAGTCACCATTCAGAAATGCTGTTTTAATGTCCAACTGATGTACATTCCAACCATGATGGGCTGCAAGTGCACAAATGCTCCGAACAGTAGTCATACGGCATGTAGGTGCAAAGGTCTCATCAAAATCAATGCCTCTTTCCTGTGCATAACCCTTTGCAACAAGCCTAGCCTTATACTTGTCAACTGTACCATCAGGTTTACGCTTCAGCTTGTATACCCACTTAGTGCCAATGGCCTTCTTGCCAGGAGGCAAGTCACATAAAGACCATGTACCATTCTTCATTATAGCATCATATTCAGATTGCATAGCCGCCATCCAATTTTCTGAATTTTGTGCTTCATCAAAAGAAACAGGCTCATTCTCATCACAGAGACTAGATGCAGCCATAGCATAGCAATCTGATGCAAAGGAGGCACTATGAGAGCTTGAACGAGTACGGTATGACAAAGGTGCATCTAATTTGTTGTCACACAAAGTCTGCACCAGCCATTTTGGCATAGTTTTTGCCTGCTCAATATCAGCTCTCTCATCAACAAGTGCATCATGTAAATCTGCATCAGAAATGGAATGATCTGCATCATCATATGAAACCTGCAAAGGCTGAGAAGTTGCCTCATTAGGACCAGCACTAGCCTGTCCACCTGTAAAAAGAGG
This sequence comes from Ceratopteris richardii, assembly GCA_020310875.1. Taxonomy (NCBI): domain Eukaryota; kingdom Viridiplantae; phylum Streptophyta; class Polypodiopsida; order Polypodiales; family Pteridaceae; genus Ceratopteris; species Ceratopteris richardii. Next base: position 138,266,389 of record CM035416.1, read on the forward strand.
CATCAAAGTATCATACATGTCTTTGGAGCTAACAGATGTCTCCTTAGTACATGAAAGCAATGGCTGAATAGCATCTTCCACAAAGACAACATCACGGCTAACCAGAATGCGTTTAGTCTGTGGATGATACAGACGATAGCCTTTACTTTCAGAACTGTACCCAACAAAAATACATTTTACTGCCTTATCATCCAATTTTCTGTGATGTTGTTCAGGCACTAATGCATATGCCAAACAACCAAAAACACGCAGATGAGCAACAGATGGCTTGCGGTCATGCCAAGCCTCATATGGATTGATAGACTGCAACGCTTTAGTGGGACACCTGTTTAGTACATATGTTGCACACATGACAGCCTCAAGCTAGAAACTATGTGGTAAAGCTTGACTTTTGACCATGCACCTCGCCATCTCCATGAGTGACCTGTTCTTTCGTTCAGCAACTCCATTTTGTTGAGGTGTATATGGCATTGTACACTGGTGTTTTATCCCACGTTCAGCCAGAAATGCATTAAAATCGGAAGACATATATTCCCCCCCTCGATCAGAACGGAGGGTGCCCATTTTACATGCTGACAGATTTTCAGCCAAAACCAAAAACTGTTTGAAGCACATGAACACTTCGGACTTTGCTTTGAGTGGATATACCCATGCATGCCTGGAAAAATAATTAATGAAAGTCACAAAGTAAAGGTAATTTCCAAAAGAGGGTGTCTGCATAGGACCACAGACATCACTATGTACAAGCTGCAATTTCTGCATAGCCCGAACTGAATCATCTTTTAGAAAGGAAGAACGCTGCATTTTGCCCAAAATACAGCCTTCATAAACATGTTTTCCAGGTGCCTCAAGTTTGGGCAAAGAGGACACCATTTCAGATTTCTGCAGGCGTAACAAACTAGCAAAATTCAGATGACCAAAGCGTGCATGCCAAAGCTTTGCATCTGACATAGCCTGAGAATCATGAACTGCACATGCCGAATCATTCACAGATCTTTCATAGTCTATGAGCTTATACAGCCCATGACATAAAATGCCAGAAGCAATAATCACATCGCCATTTGAGAGATCATGGACTGTACACCTGTCATCAACGTATTTCACAACCAAGCCAATCTTGGCTAATGCAGAAACCGATAAAAGGTTCTTTTTTATCCCTGGCACAAATAAATGTGAAGAGAGATGGTGGATGCAATCCAAAGATGAGTAGGTGCCGCTACAACCAGCTTCACACCAGCCAACTGAGACTTCAGAGTTGATTAGTAGACCCTTTGAGCTTCCTAAATCCACCAAAATATCAGCCAAGTACTTTGGAACATGTATCCCAAAAGTTTAAGTCAAGACCGACAAGTTGCGAAATGACTAGCTCCCAAAACTTGCTATTTTTGGACATACACCTGCTGGAAAAAATGAACAGTGCTCTCAACCTGGAAGGAATTAGAAAAATTCCTTTTGGGCATAGCAAATAGACTTAGCAAGCTTCCTATTCCAAGTTAAAACACTTCAAATGATGGACTGAGCACTGAGAACAAGTTTCATCAAGTTCTGGAACATTCCCACAATTCTCGGGGCTCTGTAGAGATAGACCAGTAAGCAGTAAAATGCAGATATCTCCAAAAGTATAAATCCAATGACCTTGAAAATTTTTAGGTAGAAACTAGACAGTGAGAGCTATCCAACGCACTTTAAAACACTGACAAAGGTTTAGTAAAACTCGAGATATGACCTTCTGAAGTTACTGCTCTGAGTGAGTATAGCAGAGAACAAAACAGAGAGGTAGATGATAATAAATGTATAGATTCACATATGATTACAACCACATTGGCAATGAATCTTTGCACAATGGGAGTAGAATGATAGAGCTATGGAGTAAGCTCTTCAATCTCTACAAAATGACATGAAGTGGTCACGTACAAGGCTTGCTAATCGCCTCTTCCTTCTTGCTCCTTTTATAGCAATTCTTGGAGGGAGTTTTGAATTCGAATTCGAATGGCTCCACCTAAAAGTGATCCCCAAAGTTAGGAAAGATTCCCTCAGCTCAAAAATTCGTGATTTTGGTAGTTGGAGCCACGAATTTGCTTTTACATCATGGATGAGGTAAGCCATCCTTTTACTTTTTTCTTTTTCCATTTACAAGAGATAAAATGTACTCTTTTACAAGAGGTGTTCACATGACTACTCATGTGACTTACAAATGAGGATAATATCAAGCATATCAAGCATGTAGGCTTGGGCAAAATACACCAACAGCTCCCCCTCAAGCCTAACATGCTTGGCCTCCAAATAAGTCTTCAATTGTCCTTGATTTCCTGCAAACCAATCATCAACTTGAATCTACTTAATTTCGTACCATCAAGAGCTTTCGTCAACATGTCTGCACATTGCATATCTGTAGAGACGTAGGATAGTTGAATATCCTTGCTCATTAGCTTCTCCCTTACATAATGGTAGTGGACTTCAATATGCTTGGTTCTAGCATGGTATACCGGATTAGCTGCTAGATGTAGTGAGCTTGTGTTGTCACCAAAAATGTGAGGTGTTGAAGAATGAAGTCCAAGATCTGTGTACAAAGATTTTAACCACATGATTTCTTGAGTTGCATTAGCCAAACCTCTATATTCAGCTTTAGTAGAAGATAATGCCACGGTTGGTTGCTTCTTCGATGACCAAGAAATGATTTTTGAACCTGCAAATGATATATACCCTGATGTGCTTCTTCTATCATCTTTAGATCCGGCCCAATCTGCATCTGAGTAGACCTTTAGCTCAATATCTGAAGTATATGAATAGAACAAACCTTCATTCATGGTCCCCTTTAGGTACTTGAGGACTCACTTGGCCGCTTCCATATGTGGTCTTCTCGGCTTATGCATAAACTGACTCAATATGCTAACACTATAGCATATATCCACCCTTGTGAGTGTTGCATAGTTCAAACTTCCAACCAAGCTTTGATAGCTTGTGATGTCTTCAATTGGCTCTCCTTCATAAGCACTAAGCTTATGATTTTGCTCCATAGGTGTACCTGCACACTTTGTATTTTCCATCTTGAACTTGACGAGCATGTCATGGACATACTTCCTTTGTGTGATGTATATACCTGAATCTGTGTAGATCAACTCCAATCCAAGAAAATAAGTGAGTGGTCCGAGGTCACTTATCTTGAACTCCTCCTTCATTTGACTCTTTACCTGTTTGATTCCTTCAAGATCATTGCCTGTGATAATAATATCATCAACATACACACATAAATAGATCACTTCAGATCCATTCCTCTTTATGAACAAAGAGGTATCCGCCTTGCTAGCTTTGAATCCTTGGTCCTGCAAATAAGTAACCAATCTGAAATTCCAAGCTCTTGGAGCTTGCTTCAATCCATACAAAGCTTTCTTTAGTTTGCATACATAGTTAGGATGATGTGCATCCTCATATCCAGGAGGTTGTGCCATATACACTTCCTCAGAAATCCATCCATTCAAGAAAGCATTCTTTACATCAATTTGATAAAGATTCCAATTTCTAGATGCAGCAAGACTAATGAGAACCCTAATTGTAGGCATTTTTGCAACAGGAGAGAAAGTCTCCTCATAATCAATACCATGGGTTTGAGCAAACCCTTTAGCAACTAACCTTGCTTTGTGTCTATTTATACTTCCATCTGGATTCCTCTTGATTTTGTATATCCATCGAGATCCGATTATCTTCATAGATGGCTTGTTAGGTACAAGCTCCCAAGTGTCATTCTCCTTCAAGGCTTCCATTTCTTCATCCATTGCATCTCTCCAAGCTTTCTTGCTTTGTGCTTCTTCAAATGTGGTAGGTTCTTCATTGGTTGAATCCTTTGCAATGTAGATTGAGTGCTTGGTGACCAAAGAAGTATCATAACCAAACCTCTCTGGTTTCTTCTTCTCCCTCGAAGACCTTCTAAGTGGTTGATGTGAGCTCTCGGGTCCATATGTAGCATCCTGCATCTTTGCTTTACCTTTGTTCTTCCATAGCTTTAGTCTTTCCAAGTCTTCTAGGTCAATCTCCGAATCACTTTCTTCAATCTGCTTTGGCTCCTTTGGTTGAAGTGATGGAAAATCTTCATCCAAGTCATATGGCAGCTTCACTTTCCTGTCATCATCAAACCATGATTTGTTTTCATCAAAAATTACATCTCTACTCACAGAAAATCCTTTATTGGTTGGATTGTACAATCTATATCCTTTTTGGTTTTGATCATAACCAATGAATACACACTTCTCTGCCTTGGGATCCAATTTCCCTCTTACTTGAGAAGGAATGTGAGCATAGGCTAAGCATCCAAAGATTTTACAATGCTCTAGACTAGGTCTTCTTCCATTCCACACTTCATATGGAGTGGTTCCATCTAGTGACTTAGATGGAAGTCTATTTATGAGATATGTGGCTGTCGACACAGCCTCTGCCCATAGGTAGTTCGGCAATCCCTTTTCATTGAGCATGGACCTTGCAGCTTCGACAATAGCTCTGTTCCTCCTCTCTGCTACACCATTGAGTTCGGGTGTATACCTTGTAGTGACTTCCCTTTTAATGCCTCTTTCATGCAAGAAGGCATCAAATTCAAAAGAGAAGTATTCTCCTCCACCATCTGATCTGAGTCGTTTCAAAGTCCTACCTGTTTGGTTTTCAACAAGAGCAATATACTTCTTAAAGCAATTAAACACTTCATCCTTGTGCTTCATGAAAAACAGAATGGTCCACCTGCTACAATCATCTATGAAAGACACATAATATCTTGAGCCTGATATAGATGGCTCCTTACTTGGACCCCACACATCCGTGTGCACTAGATCCAAAGGATTTTGATACATATATCCTTTCTTATTGAAAGGTTGTCTATGAGCCTTGCCGAGTTGACAAGCTTCACACTTATAAATCATGTGTTGCCTTGTGATATTAGGCAAACCAAGTACACTTTGGTCCCTGCAAATCTGTTTGAGTGTCCTCTCACCAATGTGAGCAAGCCTTTTGTGCCATATCTCCAACTCTGTTAGAGTTTGAGATCCATAGCTAAACAAAGCTATGTTCTTTGTATCTTCCACTTCAAAAGTGAAAAGCCTTCCTGTCTTTTCTCCTTTGGCAATCCTTCGAAAGCCTTGCCTTGGGTCTTCAACATATGCTCCAAATCGATTGAATCTAACCTGCAATCCTTTTTCAACAATCTGTCCAACACTTATTAAATTTTTGGTAATTGTAGGGACATACAAGACTTTGCTTAAGAGGTTCATATTCCCATCTGATGTCTTCACATTACCTATCTTCTCCACTGAGTGCTTTGTGTCATCTCCTGTCTGCACTTCATGCTTGTTATGAGGATCTTCCAAATCAGAAAGTAAAGCCACATTTCCTGCTACATGGTTCGAGCATCCCGAATCAATGTAAAATATGTGATCATCATCCTTACCCTTCTTCGTTGATAGATTCATAATCAATAATGAATCTTCTTGACTTTGGTCCTCTGCATAGTTATTGTAATCTCTTCTTCCTCTATGGCCACTTTGATAGTTGTTGTTGTTGTTGTAATTGTTGTTGTAGTAGTTGTTGTTGTAGCCTCCATTGTACCTGCCTCTATTTGATCCATAGCCACCTCTATTGAATCCTCTTCCTCTTGAGTTCCTCGGGTTCCTAAAACATTCTTCAGTAGTATGGTTAGATAAGCCACATATGTTGCAAGGTTGAGATGATTGGAATCTCCCCCTGCCTTGCTTTCCACTTCTGCCTCTTCCTCTAGCTCGTCCTCTACCTGCAAAGTTTGCTTGGAAAGAGCTTCCTTCATCTTCATTCTTTCTATTCTTTGACTTGTCCTTGACCTTAGCTTTATCAGAATATAAGGCAGAAGTTTGATTACCTCTTGAGGACTCACCACCTTTGCTAATCTTTGCTTCATGAGTGAAGAGTTGGCCCATGAGTGTGTTGAGGTCGGGTACATGCATATCCATGTATAAATCCATGGCTATTGTGAATGACTCCCACTTGTCGTCTGCTTTGATTCCATTCATGATTTGTCTTATGATTTGCTCCTCTTCAATTACCTCTCCAATGCTTCCAAGTTGGTCGGAAATCTCCTTCATCTTTGTGACATAATCAGTCACATTTTGCTTCGGGCTTTTCTTCATTGTTGTGAACTCCATCCACAATTGGTTCTTCCTTGCTCGAGTGTTGGAAGAGAAGAAAGAAGCAAGTGCATTCCAGGTTTCTCTTGATGTCTTGCATCCCTTGACATGAGGTAAAAGAAAATCAGAGATTGAGTTTAGAATATAGGACCTTGCAAGTGCATCCTTCGAACACCAATTCGAAAGTCCTTCCACTTCTTCATGTGATGGTTGCCCTTTGTTCCTCATGGTTGGCATTGCTTCATCTCCGGATATGAATCCATATAGATTCCTTCCTTGAAGGTAAGCCTCCATCCTTAGAGACCATGCCGGGTAGTTGTTTCGATCCAATTTGTCAATTGTTGATGGAAATCCATCTCCCATGTTGCTTGACTATGCTCTGATACCACTGTGAAGAGAGATGGTGGATGCAATCCAAAGATGAGTAGGTGCCGCTACAACCAGCTTCACACCAGCCAACTGAGACTTCAGAGTTGATTAGTAGACCCTTTGAGCTTCCTAAATCCACCAAAATATCAGCCAAGTACTTTGGAACATGTATCCCAAAAGTTTAAGTCAAGACCGACAAGTTGCGAAATGACTAGCTCCCAAAACTTGCTATTTTTGGACATACACCTGCTGGAAAAAATGAACAGTGCTCTCAACCTGGAAGGAATTAGAAAAATTCCTTTTGGGCATAGCAAATAGACGTAGCAAGCTTCCTATTCCAAGTTAAAACACTTCAAATGATGGACTGAGCACTGAGAACAAGTTTCATCAAGTTCTGGAACATTCCCACAATTCTCGGGGCACTGCAGAGATAGACCAGTAAGCAGTAAAATGCAGATATCTCCAAACGTATAAATCCAATGACCTTGAACATTTATAGGTAGAAACTAGACAGTGAGAGCTATCCAACGCACTTTAAAACACTGAAAAAAGATTAGTAAAACTCGAGATATGACCTTCTGAAGTTACTGCTCTGAGTGAGTATAGCAGAGAACAAAACAGAGAGGTAGATGATAATAAATGTATAGATTCACATATGATTACAACCACATTGGCAATGAATCTTTGCACAATGGGAGTAGAATGATAGAGCTATGGAGTAAGCTCTTCAATCTCTACAAAATGACATGAAGTGGTCACGTACAAGGCTTGCTAATCGCCTCTTCCTTCTTGCTCCTTTTATAGCAATTCTTGGAGGGAGTTTTGAATTCGAATTCGAATGGCTCCACCTAAAAGTGATCCCCAAAGTTAGGAGAGATTCCCTCAGCTCAAAAATTCGTGATTTTGGTAGTTGGAGCCACGAATTTGCTTTTACATCATGGATGAGGTAAGCCATCCTTTTACTTTTTTCTTTTTCCATTTACAAGAGATAAAATGTACTCTTTTACAAGAGGTGTTCACATGACTACTCATGTGACTTACAAATGAGGATAATATCAAGCATATCAAGCATGTAGGCTTGGGCAAAATGCACCAACAATAAAGCATCTTACAAAGTGAAAGAACTACCATCAGCAGTAGTAAGAATGATCTTACCAACTCCCATAACAGGATAAGAGGAGTTATTAGCGCATGTGACAGTATTCCCTGTAGGGGCAGGCTCGAGTGAAGAGAAGAAACTGCACTGCGAGGTAATATGTTTGGTCGCCCCACTGTCAAAGTACCAAACATCTGAGTCTACTGTAGACATGCACTGATCATGAGAAGATGGGTCAAAACTGCAGACAGTAGTAAACTCCCATTCTTCTTCCTGCACAAGATTTGCAGACTCTGTTTTTGGTGTAGAGGCCTCTCCAACAACCATTCCAGCCTCTTTCTTCTTTGCCTCTTTAGCAACCAGTTTTGGACAGTTCTTTATAATATGATCATTTCCTTTACAGTACTTGCAGAACAATTTCTGCTTTTCTAATTTCTTCTCATCTTTATCCTGGTTATTCGATCGCGCATTTGCAGATTTCTGCTAACTAGTAGAAGAGCTCCATTTTCCTTTGCCCTTCTGACTAGCCAGGAAAGCTTGATCTGCAACAGAGACTAATTCCTCAAATGACAAGGCATTCGGATTGCCTTTCATCATCAACCGAAGAGTAGAGGCAAAACTCTCATATGAATCAGGAAGACCATTCAGAACGGTCTGCACAAGTGAGCTATCTGGTATAACCTCATCAGCAGAAATCAATTGTTCCTTCAGGTCTTTGATCTTTGTAAGAAAACTGTGCATAGAATCACCTTCATTCATGTGCTCACTCTCCAACTGTTTTCGGAGGTAAGCAACACGAGCCTCATTCCTAGCCTGGTACAAAGTGGTAAGTGTATCCCAAGCATCCTTTGCTGTTCTGCAAGAGCGAATGTGAGGAATAATGGCATGTTTGACAGACAAAGCTATCAATGCATGTGCCTGGGCATCTCTGCCATCCCAACGAATCTGCTCTGCAGTAGGTGCAACAGAAACAGCAACACGAACAGGAATCTGCGGAATATCATCTTCGACACCATCTTCATCAGCTCCAACACCTGTATTTGCCGTACCTGTCGTTACAGGTGTAACAGGACGTCTTTCAACACCCTGCACAATGTTCCAGAATCCTTTTGCAACCAGTACATGTCGCATCATATAAGCCCATAATGGGTAGTTGGTACCATCCAACTTATCCTCAATAGCCAACATACGGAATACATCACTGCTTTCAGCCATGGCCGTTGACTAAAATACCTTGATGCAGAAAATTGATTGTATCTCAAAAAGTTGAAGAAACCTGCCCAGACGAGTTCTGCTAGACCTGTAGCAGACTTCGAGACGCTTAAACTGGCGAACAGAAACTGGTATATACCTTTGGCACAAAAGGACAAAATAGCCTGCACAAGCGTTGCAATAGTGCGTTCGAAGGCCGAAAGGAGCTCAGATCGCGATTTCAGCACCACAAAGCGAAGATGTTTTGATCTCGGAAACACCCTGAGTATGCTCACCAAATTTTGTGCGAATCTGAGACTGCAAACGGAGGAGTGTCAACGGCGCCCTAGAAGAAGCGACAACCTGCTCTGATACCAATTGTTGGAGATAGACGTCTGCGGAAGCACGTGAACAGCACAAGGAAGAAGAAGAAGCTTGGAGCACAAACACACAATACTGAATGTATTACTAGAGAATGTACAAAGATAAGTAGCCTATTAGGGCAATAGGCGTATATACAAGCCGGGGGAAAAAAACCTCCTAAAGAGGGAAAAAAGTGCCCTGGCGGTCCTAGAGTGTTCACACACATCACTACCTAAATATATAAACAATGTTCTCCTTGCCGCAATACAGGCATGCGTTATTCTACTTAACCAGATCTGAGTATTGTTATGTGATCTGTAGAAAACCACTCATGAGTAGGATCATAAGTGTTAACCTTATCTTTTCAGTTTACGAAGGATATAGGTTAGACAAGGTTCTTGGGTGGGATAACTTAGGATAAACCTAAGTCTCTAGATTTCTCCTCTCTAGCTAATTCTCAAATTGACAAATCACTTGGAGAGACTATCATCACGAGTATCAAGTGAATCTCAATCATAGCTGTTGATATATTTAGGTAGTGATGTGTGTGAACACTCTAGGACGGCCGGGGCACTTTTTTCCCTCTTTAGGAGGCTTTTTTCCCCCGGCTTGTATATACGCCTATTGCCCTAATGGGCTACTTATCTTTCTACATTCTCTAGTAATACATTCAGTATTGTGTGTTTGTGCTCCAAGCTTCTTCTTCTTCCTTGTGTTGTTCGCATGCTTCTGCAGACGTCTATCTCCAACAATTGGTATCAGAGCAGGTCGTCGCTTCTTCTAGGGCGCCATCGACACTCCTCCGTTTGCAGTCTCAGATTCGCACGAAATTTGGTAAGCATACTCAATGTGTTTCCGAGATCAAAACAGCTTCGTTTTGTGGTGCCAAAATTGCGATCTGAGCTCGTTTCGGCCTCCGAACGCACTATCACAGAGCTTGTGCAGGCTATTTTGTCCTTTTGTGCCAAAGGTATATACCAGTTTCTGTTCGCCAGTTTAAGCGTCTCGAAGTCTGCTACAGGTCTAGTAGAACTCGTCTGGGCAGTTCCGTTCAACTTTTTGAGATACAGTCAATTTTCTGCATCAAGGTATTTTAGTCACCGGCCATGGCTGAAAGCAGTGATGTATTCCGTATGTTGGCTGTTGAGGATAAGTTGGATGGTACCAACTACCCATTATGGGCTTATATGATGCGACATGTACTGGTTGCAAAAGGATTGTGGAACTTGTGCAAGGTGTTGAAAGACGTCCTGTTACACCTGTAACGACAGGTACTACAAATACAGGTGTTGGAGCTGATGAAGATGGTGTCGAAGATGATATTCCGCAGATTCCTGTTCGTGCTGCTCTTTCTGTTGCACCTATTGCAGAGCAGATTTGTTGGGATGGCAGAGATGCCCAGGCACATGCATTGATAGCTTTGTTTGTCAAACGTGCCATTATTCCTCACATTCGCTCTTGTAGAACAGCAAAGGATGCTTGGGATACACTTACCACTTTGTACCAGGCTAGGAATGAGGCTCGTGTTGCTTACCTCTGAAGACAGTTGGAGAGTGAGCACATGAATGAAGGTGATTCTATGGACAGTTTTCTTACAAAGATCAAAGACCTGAAGGAACAATTGATTTCTGTTGATGAGGTTATACCAGATAGCTCACTTGTGCAGACCGTTCTGAATGGTCTTCCTGATTCATATCAGAGTTTTGCCTCTACTCTTCGGTTGATGATGAAAGGCAATCCGAATGCCTTGTCATTTAAGGAATTAGTCTCTGTTTTGTTGCAGGAAGATCAGTCCAGGCAGAACAGGTCCATTATACGTGTTGCAGATGAAGCTTTCCTGGCTAGTTAGAAGGGCAAAGGAAAATGGAGCTCTTCTACTAGTAAGCAGACATCTGCAAATGCTACACAATCGAAGAGCTAGGATAAAGATGAGAAGAAATCAGAAAAGCAGAAATTGTTCTGCAAGTAGTGTAAAGGAAATGATCATGTTATAAAGAACTGTCCAAAATTGGCTCCTAAAGAGGCAAAGAAGAAAGAGGCTGGAATGGTTGTTGCAGAGGCCTCTACACCAAAAACAGAGTCTGCAAATCTTGTGCAGGAAGAAGAATGGGCGTTTACTACTGTCTGCAGTTTTGACCCATCTTCTCATGATCAGTGCATGTCTGCAGTAGACTCAGATGTTTGGTACTTTGACAGTGGGGCGACCAAACATATTACCTCGTAGCACAGTTTCTTCTCTTCACTCGAGGCTTCCCCTATAGGGAATACTGTCACATGCGCCAATAACTCCTCTTATCCTGTTATGGGAGTTGGTAAGATCATTCTGACTACTGCTGATGGTAGTTCTTTCACTTTGTCAGATGCTTTATTTGTGCCAAGGATCAAAAGAGAACCTGTTATCAGTTTTTGCATTAGCCAAGATTGGCTTGGTTATGAAATTCGTTGATGACACGTCTACAGTCCATGATCTCTCAAATGGCGATGTGATTATTGCTTCTGGCATTTTATGTCGTGGGCTGTATAAGCTCATAGACTATGAAAGTTCTGTGAATGATTCGGCATGTGCAGTTCATGATTCTCAGGCTATGTCAGATGCAAAGCTTTGGCATGCATGCTTTGGTCATCTGAATTTTGCTAGTTTGTTACGCCTACAGAAATCTGAAATGGTGTCCTCTTTGCCCAAACTTGAGGCACCTGGAAAACATGTTTGTGAAGGCTGTATTTTGGGCAAAATGCAGCGTTCTTCCTTTCCAAAAGATGGTTCAATTCGGGCTACGCAGAAATTGCAGCTTGTACATAGTGATGTATGTGGTCCTATGCAGACACCCTCTTTTGGAAATTACCTTTACTTCCTGACTTTCATTGATGATTTTTCCAGGCATGCATGGGTATATCCACTCAAAGCAAACTCCGAAGTGTTCATGTGCTTCAAACAGTTTTTAGTTTTGGCTGAAAATCTGTCAGCATGTAAAATGGGCATCCTCCGTTCTAATCGAGGGGGGGATTATATGTCTTCAGATTTTAATGCATTTCTGGCTGAACGTGGGATAAAACACCAGTGTACAGTGTCGTATACACCTCAACAGAATGGAGTTGCTGAACGAAAGAACAGGTCACTCATGGAGATGGCGATGCGCATGGTCAAAAGTCAGGCTTTACCACATAGTTTCTGGCTTGAGGCTGTCATGTGTGCAGCATATGTACTGAACAGGTGTCCCACTAAAGCGTTGCAGTCTATCACTCCATATGAGGCTTGGCATGACCGCAAGCCATCTGTTGCTCATTTGCGTGTTTTTGGTTGTTTGGCATATGCATTAGTGCCTAAACAACATCGCAAAAAATTGGATGATAAGGTAGTAAAATGTATTTTTGTTGGGTACAATTCTGAAAGTAAACGCTATCGTCTGTATCATCCATAGACTAAACGCATTCTGGTTAGCCATGATGTTGTCTTTGTGGAAGATGCTATTCAGCCATTGCTTTCATGTACTAAGGAGACATCTGTTAGCTCCAAAGACATGTATGATACTTTGATGCCTCTTTTTACAGGTGGACAGGCTAGTGCTGGTCCTAATGAGGCAACTTCTTAGCCTTTGTAGGTTTCATATGATGATGCAGATCATTCCATTTCTGATGCAGATTTACATGATGCACTTGTTGATGAGAGAGCTGTTATTGAGCAGGCAAAAACTATGCCAAAATGGCTGGTGCAGACTTTGCGTGACAGCAAATTAGCTGCACCTTTGTCATATCATACTCGTTCAGGCTCTCATAGTGCCTCCTTTGCATCAGATTGCTATGATATGGCTGCATCTAGTCTCTGTGATGAGAATGAGCATGTTTCTTTTGATGAAGCACAAAATTCAGAAAATTGGATGGCTGCTTTGCAATCTGAATATGATGCTATAATGAAGAATGGTACATGGTCTTTATGTGACTTGCCTCCTGGCAAGAAGGCCATTGGCACTAAGTGGGTATACAAGCTGAAGCGTAAACCTGATGGTACAGTTGACAGGTATAAGGCTAGGCTTGTTGCAAAGGGTTATGCATAGGAAAGAGGCATTGATTTTGATGAGACCTTTGCACCTACATGCCGTATGACTACTGTTCGGAGCATTTGTGCACTTGCAGCCCATCATGGTTGGAATGTACATCAGTTGGACATTAAAACCGCATTTCTGAATGGTGACTTGCATGAAGAAGTGTATGTTTTTTAGCCCCGTGGCTTTGTGCAGAAAGGGCATGAAAACCAGGTTTGCAGGTTAAAGAAGGCATTATATGGTTTAAAGCAAGCACCACGTGCTTGGTATGAGAAGATACATGCCTATCTGATTGCACATGGTTTTGAGAACAGTCCAACTGAAAGCACCTTATATGTTAAACGTGCTAATGATGTGCTTCTGATCATTGTTGTCTATGTTGATGACATGCTGCTCACTTGTCCTATTGAGACACATATTGCTGATTTTAAGGCTGATTTGCATGCCTCATTTGAGATGTCTGATTTGGGGCATTTGCATCACTATTTGGGCATTCAGTTTATGCACGTTGATGGTGGAATGGCTTTGTGTCAAACGAAATATATTGACACATTATTGCAGCGTTTTGGCCTTGAAGATTGTAAGCCTATTGCCACTCCTATGGAGACAGGTTTACGATTGAGTCTTCATGATGCTGGAGATGCATTTGATGCTATTCTCTATCAGCAGGCTGTTGGATGCTTGATTTACTTATGCATTACTCAGCCAGATATTCAGTTTGCTGTCTCACAGATGAGCAGGTTTATGCATTGCCCTGGAGTCACGCATTGGAAAGTGGTTAAGCGCATCTTTCGCTACTTGAGTGGTACTCGGCTACTTGGGTTGTTTTATCCCAAGGGGGGATCACTACCGCCAGATTTGCATGCTTTTTCTAACTCAGATTGGGTTGGTTGCTATGACACTCGTGTGTCCACCAGTGGTTTTTGCTTCATGCTTGGTAGCCCATGTACATCTTGGTTGAGCAAGAAGCAGCCTACTATGGCCACTTCCAGTTGTGAGGCTGAGTATAGGGCAGCTTTCACAGCAACTGTTGAGTGTGTCTGGCTCAGATGCCTTATGACTGATTTGGGTGTTGGCCAGTCTTCTGCCACCACCATCTTCATTGACAGTCAGACCGCATTGGCAGTTGCAAGGAACCCTGTGTTCCATGCTCGCACTAAGCACATTGAGGTGCATTATCACTATGTCAGGGAGAGGTTCTCTGCTGGGGAGATCAGCTTGGCATATGTGCCTCCGCAGGAGAACATTGCAGACCTTTTCACGAAGGCTCTGCGTAGGGAGAAGGTTGAAGCTTTTCGCAAAGCTTTGGGCTTACTTCCTTTTGTGGAGTGATTTCCACATAGCTTGGCACTTCCTTATACATGAGTGCCAGCTCCTTGTTCACCGCATCACTCCCAGGGGGGATTTGTTGATATATTTAGGTAGTGATGTGTGTGAACACTCTAGGACCGCCAGGGCACTTTTTCCCCTCTTTAGGAGGTTTTTTTCCCCCGGCTTGTATATACGCCTATTGCCCTAATGGGATACTTATCTTTGTACATTCTCTAGTAATACATTCAGTATTGTGTGTTTGTGCTCCAAGCTTCTTCTTCTTCCTTGTGTTGTTCGCGTGCTTCCGTAGACGTCTATCTCCAACAATAGCATGCTTATAGAACACTTAATTCTTCCCTCTTTGATACACAAAGACAATATTGGGTCACACCAAACACACCCTTCTCACTGGATTACACAATAGACTCTACTTCGTGACTGAACAACAAATTGAATAATTCCCAAACAATTGCACTATTTTCTTAGCGAATTAATACAAAAATACTCTGCATAGTTACACTACTTCTTGATGACTATAAACAGAGACTTGTGCACAGTTACTTTATCGAAGAATAACTTCAGACTTCATGGATGTACGAACATAATTAGACATGAGAATAGAATCAAACAACAGAATACGTAAAATTGTGTGCCCAAAGCAGTGCTAAGAGGTGTCACATAATCCTAATTGAAGATGGTTGAAACCCACCCTAACACAGAGGACTAGTCGGTAATCCTCAACCATGGATTTTGGAGAAAGTGGTTAGCCCATTATACTCCTACATGAGAGGTCACGAGTTCAATTGCCAACATTCCTATCGGAGCCTAGTTGAGGAACTTGGGAAAGATGGAGCTAAGGAGCCTCGTAGGTGGGCACTTGGAAGTGCTTGATTGGAGGTGAGTCTCAAATTGGCCAAGAAGGAAGGTGCATGGGAAATTGGGCACTAGAGTATGGCTAGATAGGTCCAAAATAGGTCCACAAGCTAGAATTTGAGGTTAGTGGCAGTGTTCAAACAAGGAAGGGAGCCCAAGCTAGATAGAAGGGTCCACAAGTGAGCATTCAGAACAATGCTCAATCTAAGGATAAAGGAATATCACATAATTCTAGTAGAAGAATATGGCTAAAACCCACATTAAGAGAGAGGATTAGAAAGTAATTCTCAACCATGAATTTTGGGGAAAGTGTTTAATCCATTATACTCCTAGCAGAGAGGTTTTTGTTGATATAGTTAGGTAGTGATATGTATGAACAGTCTAGGACCACCGGGGCACTTTTTTCCCTCTTTAGGAGGTTCTTTTCCCTCGTCTTGTATATACACATATTGCCCTAATGGGCTACTTATCTTTGTACATTCTAGTGGTAATACATTCAGTATTGTGTTTTGTGCTCCAAGCTTCTTCTTCTTCCTTGTGTTGTTCGCGTGCTTCCACAGACGTCTAACTCCAACGATTGGTAGCAGAGCAGGTTGCCGCTTCATCTAAGGCATTGTTGTTGGAAGGATTTCTTCATTTGAGTTACTATATGGAAAAATAAAAATGTTTTGCTTCAACATTGATTAATTGATATCTCTTTCACACTAATTTTAATGCATTGGTTTAAAATGACTAACGTTTCTCTTGGGTACCTGCACAAAAAAGAAGAAATATATTCACAATGAAGGGATAATTGATCTATAGTTTAACTCTCCATTTTATATCTACTATATGTTTATGATATCATTTATGCATGTTTGTTTAAATGCACGCATTGGCCTAAGAGTCTATACATGTTAATAAACCTATGATTATTTATTCACTTTTGGTATGGTTATTTATGCATATGAACATATCTTAAATTGAGTTCTCATAAATAAATCTGTCTGTTTATTTTATGTGAATGAAGGAAACTCTATGGATAAGTGTGTTACCTTATCTAGTTATTCTAAATACCTTAATTACATAAGTTTATATCACCTATGTGTCTAAACCTTGTTTATCATGATATTTATTTAATCTAAAATTATAGTATAAGTGAAACCTTATAATTATAACTATCAATAGATTTAAAAGATTAACCTAACTATATACATGTCAATTTAATTTTTAATTAATTTAATTAATATAAGTTAGTGTCACTATAAAAACAAAAATTAATGTATCATTTTTTTAGAAACTTGAGACTGACAATGATAGAAGTCATGGGAGAGCTTGGTATGCAAGCCACAAGCCAATTGCCTTATTTCATATTCGCCATCTCCCCGGCTTCTTGCGTCTCTTTTCCTATTGGAAGCATCGACATATGAGGTCATCATCCGTCTTGTACAAGCTACAAGCGCAACGATTGAGGCTTCACTTGTCATCTGCATTCTTTCCTTCTCTATGTATTGAAAGTGGCAAACTCTTTGTGTATGTTGCACATGCACATAGATATAGAGAGAGTGGGAAAGCCATTCTGGCAGTTGTTGGTCATCTACGCGTACAGGGGATGCATGTCTAGATAGAATGATAGATAAGGAGATAGAGAAAGATCTTTTTTCTTTCTCTCTCCCTCTGACAGGTCTAGTGTAGAGATGGCGCACGGATGGAAAGAACAAGAGTGACAGAGAGCTCAAAGCACAGAGGTGAATCTGGATTACCGGGAGAGAGAAAGAAAAATTCAGTGTGAAAGGTGGGCTGCTGACACACGCATAGAGAGCAGAGATATTCAAGGGCCGTTGCGCATCAGAGAGAGATTCTGCATGTGCCACTCCTAACATCTTGCATGGAAAGAGAGAGAGAGAGAGAGAGAGCATCAAAAGGGCAATAGATTTTGAGGCGTCTGGCACAAACAGCATAGAGAGAGAGAGAGACAGAGAGAGAGAGAGAGAGAAAGAGAGAGGGAGAGAGAGAGAGAGAGAACTTCACCTCTCCCCTCTCCTCTAGCAGCGACACGCGCAGCCAGGAGAGAGAGAGAGAGAGAGAGAGAGAGAGAGAGAGAGAGAGAGAGAGAGAGAGAGAGAGAGAGAGAGAGAGAGAGATTCACCTCTCCCCTCCTCCAGCAGCAGCAACGGCGCAGAGAGATGGCAGAGCTGGGAGAGAGAGAGAGAGAGAGAGAGAGAGAGAGAGAGAGAGAGCTTCATCTGCTTCCCCCCCTCCTCCAGCAGCGGCATATGCAAACAGTCGAGAGAGAGAGAGAGAGAGAGAGATAGAGAGAGAGAGAGAGATAGAGAGAGTGAGAGAGAGGGAGAAAGAGTGAGAGAGAAGTTTTGCACCATGCGATCAGAGAGAGAGAGAGAGAAAGAGAGAGAGAGAGAGGGAGAGAGAGAGAATGTTAAGTTAGGTATGTAGGTATGAACATGTAGATGCTAATGATTATATGAATGCATATGTATAAGTGCATGTGTATGTATGATAAGTATGCATGTGTATTGAAGGTGAGTGTGTATGCATGTATGCATGCATGAGTACATGTAAGTGCATGTGTATATATGCATTTGATGTGTGTATGTATGCAAAAGTGCATGTGCATATGTAGTGTATGCATACATGAGATATATATGTAAGTGCATGTATGCATGAGTATATGCATGTAAATGTATATGTGCATGTGCATATGTAGTGTATGCATACATGAGATATATATGTAAGTGCATGTATGCATGAGTATATGCATGTAAATGTATATTTGCATGTATGCAAGTGTATGTTTGCATGTATGTAAGTCAATAAGAGTGTATGTGTGCTTGTATGCTAGCATGTATGCATAAATCTGTTAGGAAAGGTATGCATGTATATGAGAGGTATATGCCTGCATGAGTGCTGAAGCATGAGTTGTTCATGTATGCATGAGTGATTAGTGTTCATGTATGCATGTATGTGAAGTAGAAATTGTATGTATGTGTGTATTTGTGAGCGCATATGTGCATGTAGGTTAGCATGTGTAGTGCATGTGTATGCATTTGATGTGTGTTTATGCATGTGCATATGAGAATGCATGTATGCATGAGAAGGGATGCATTTGTAGATGTATGCATTTGTAGATGTACATATGCAGTGTATTTTAGTGCATGTGCATATGATAAGTGAATGTATGTGCATATGAGAGTGTGCATGTGCATGTAGAAAGCATGTAAGAATGCATGTGCATATTAGAGTTATTGCATATCCATATGAATATGAAGATAGGGAATGCATAAGCAATGAAGCTTGTATGTATGCATGTGAGCATGAGTGTATGTATGCAAGTAGATGTATGCATATGCATGTAAGTTAGGGATATGTGAAGTGATGCATGTATGCATATGAAGTGATGCATGTATGCATATGAAGTGATGCATGTATGCATGAGTGTATGCATGTGATATGATGTAAAAATGCGTATGAGTATGCATGTAATGTGTGCATGTGCATGTATATGAGAGGTGCATGTGTGCATGAGTGAAGATGCATGTGTACATGTACATATGTAGTGTGTGTTTTTGCATGTGAATATGAGTGTGCATGTATGCATGAATGTTAGAGGATTATGCATGCATCAGTAATGATGCATGAATTTGTGTGAGCATATGCATGTATGTTAATAAGTGTGTAGGAATGCATGAATTGTGCATGTGTATGCATGTGATGTGTGTGTATGCATGTGCATGTTAAGATAAGTATGAATGTGTGTTTATGCATGTGCATGATAAGATAAGAATGCATGTGTGTTTATACATGTGCATGAGTGATTAAGCATGATTACATGCATGCAAGCATGAATGTATGATAGAATTAGAATGTATGCATAAGTGCATGTATGCATGTGCATATTTATTTGAGTATGATGTGCACAAATGCATATGCATGAAAGTAAGGATATGTGCATGTACATATTTAGTGTAAATTGGTGCATGTGCATAAGATAAGCAAATGTATGTGCATATGAGAGTGTGCATGTGCATGTATGATAGTGTTAGGAAAGTGTGCATGTGTCCAAGAATGATGCATGTAAATTAGAAAATTAGGTGTGCATATGTGCATATGAAAGAAATGCATGTGCATATGTAATGTAAATAGGCATGCATATGTATAGTATATGTATGCATATATGTTAGAAATGTATGCATGTATGTGAGTAGTATATGTATGCATGAGTGATAAATCATGAGTTGCATTTGAGTGCATGTGCATATTAGAATTAATGCATATGCATATGAATGTAAGAAGAAGTATATATGTACATGAGTTAAATAAATGTGTTTACTTGTGCATAAAAACATATTTAGATTAACAAATGAGTGTTTTATGTTAATTAAAAGCATACTTATGTTGCTTAATGTTCACCTGCAGATCATTGTGAAGAGATTTTGACGAGTATTGAAGAAGATTGGACGAGATTACGAGATTGAAGCAACATATGATATTTAGAAATATAAATTTGTATAGGAATATTTTCTGTGAATTGTATTAGAACTTATTATAAGAATTTGTATAGGCTTAAAAATGATCCTAAAATTTGTCACACTTTCACTTTTTGATTTAATTAAAATTTTATTATGCACCTTCTTATGTCTAAGAGTTTAGCATTGATAAGAAAATCTGTTACTAAAACAAAAGAACTAGAAACGCACTTTCGTTTGAATCTTATTTTCTTAAATTAAACTTAAATAGATTAGCTTTTATCACCCAAAGACTGAGAACTCAATCCAAATCCCGAAGCATACTAAGAAGCACCCTGCATGTAGTCACATGGTTATGTTAGCGTGAATATGTTGGATGAACGTCTTCCTCCCTTCACACCCCTCTACAACAACCTTGGTGAACCCAACGTGAAACGTGACAATAGTGTGCTTAGGGTTTGCTTTGTATTTTTCAGTTTTATTCTAAACAATTAACTTTATCTTCTTCTTGTATGCAGGAAGGTGAAGAAAGAAGCTGCAATGAAACGTAAAGATTTTGCTGCTTACTTTTTCCTGGGTGTTGAGGGCTGGTCTTATGACTTGAGCGCCTCCACGAGAAGAAGGATATCTAATCGGAGGAGCTTCGTCACTTCACCCCCCCCCCATCAACATACAAGAAAATCAAGACTTTTTCACATTCACTTTTAGCTTTGTACTTAGGATTTACTAAAAAGTGTAAAAATATATCACATGCACTTTAGAACCTCTACATCAAGCAAACTTCAAGTAAGGTGTTTTTCAAGTTCCTTTTAGTTCATCCACATCACTAAAAAAGAAGGTGGTTTTCTATCTCACTAAAACTTAAGCACATTATACTTGTATTGAAAGAGCATTGAAACAATTTTTTTCATTTAGGAAAGATAGTTTTTGTTTTAAAGCACTTAAGCAACTTCATAGTAGATTTTAGAAAAGATTTTGGAAAGGTTTATTTTATAACAAGAAAGATTTTATTTTTAAATAGAAAGATTGTTTGTTTGCTTCATATTTATTTCATTGCAGAAAAAGAATTTTATAGCATAAAAAT
This sequence comes from Ceratopteris richardii, assembly GCA_020310875.1. Classification (NCBI taxonomy): domain Eukaryota; kingdom Viridiplantae; phylum Streptophyta; class Polypodiopsida; order Polypodiales; family Pteridaceae; genus Ceratopteris; species Ceratopteris richardii. The sequence goes on from CM035416.1 coordinate 138,287,316, forward strand.
GATTTTAGATTTAAGTTCTTTTGATTTGGAGTTGTTGCTTTTATCTCTTTCTTTTTTTATCTAAAATCAATCAAAGAAAATATTATTAAGGAATTTAATAAAAACCGAAAGATCTAAATCAAGGAATTATATTTTATAAAATTTATCTACTTTATTAGAGAAACCTTTAGAATTAAAAAAAAGGTTTAAAAAATCAAGTTCTAAAAAGTTCTAAAAAATTAAAAACTTATAAAGTAAAAGAGAAATCTTCTTATAAATTCAAAAAGATCAAGTTAACACTAGTGTTGTACTTGGACACTTTAGTGTCCTTGGACATTTTAGTGTCCTGAAAAAGAGACAATGTTTGATGAATTTTTTAGATTACTAGAAGGAGCCAATTATAAATGTAATTATGCAACATGTTGGCATAAGGGTTGAATATTTTTAGAAAAATATAATTTTGAGTAAATTATATAAAAATTAATATTTATTCACTAATTTTATGATGCTAATTTCAATAATGGCATAGAAATTACATTGATGTAAGTTAGTGGTTATTTTTTATTAAAATCATGATTTTGTAATTTTCATTCCTCTAAATGCAATAGAGTCTTTCATTTTATATATGTCAACATGTTTCTATCCATAATTAGAGATTTTTAATGAATTGTACTAGGTTTATGCCATAAAATGAATCTCATTTGTGATATGATAGTCTTATCATCTATGAATTATTTTGCAAAGTGATGGTATGAACATGCATCATTTTTTATTATCAAAATACTATTTGATATTATTACAACTAGAAATATTTTTTTGACAATCTTAGGAGTCAAATTTCTATGTCATTTCTTCAAGTTCAAAAATACCACTATTTTTTAACGCTAAGAAAAGGTCATTTTATGAGGAAATATTTCATATGCTACATGATTAAAGTTAATATGCTAGTTTTTTTGATATAAAGTAGTTTATAATGTTTATATAATTATTTTGATTCATAGTATATACCGTATATCATTGAGAAGACCTAATTTTTTAGGATGAAATTTTATTCTCGGTAGAGAGGAATATGGCCATTCAATGAAATATTGAGATTTTTAGTGATATGTGAGATACATACAAAACTTATTGGTTCAAAGACATGTAGCATGTATTTATGCTACTATATGATGGTTTTTGAAATAAACCACAAACCATGTTAGTGTTTTTATGAATCAATATCATATAGAACACTGCTAAAGTGTATCACTATATAATGAGCGCCGTATATTGTACTAATTTTTTTATTATAAAAATGGTTTTTTTTAATTCGCAAGATCTGTCATAACTGACTATATGACAATAAATTAGCATTAGAAAAATGATTCCAATAGGAGGAAAATTCTTTTTATGGAGATATTTCTTTCTTCTCATATATAAGTTTACAAAAAAACTCTTTTTCTCAACCATATTCAATCATTTCAATATTTTGAGTTATCAAAAATGTTATTTTTTTTAAATATATTTTTTATAGAGCATCTAGGTATAGGTCTTGATGGGGCTTTAAGGTTTTTTCAAAATTTTATTTGATTAGTATGAGTGATTTTTTTTATTTATTAGAAAAAAGGACACTATGGTGTCCTGTTTTGGTACAAAACTAGTGTTAAAGAGATAAGTATAAATTTAGGATTAAGAAATAAAAAAATATATTTAAGTAAAGAAGTTAGAAATAGTAAAGCCTAGGATTAGGTAAAGCCATCATCCCTGGCTTTATCAACTAGTGATAGGTTTATGCAATTTAGGGAACAATTAGAACCTTCTATTAGGGATTTTCCACTCCATTCAAAGCGTTATCAAGAATGCAAAATGGAAGAGGTGTTCAAAAATATGATGATTGAAAAGCAAGGAACATGCATACTCCAAGCCATTTTAAGAGAAAAAGGCAAATTCACTGGCTTAAACATTACTAAGTACTAGGATGCATTTGAGGAGCAAGTGCAAATCCAGGGTTTACCTGATGATGTTTTAGCCAAATATTTTGGCGGAGTTGTTTCTAGTTCAATTCTAGAAAGTATATAAGAGCAGGCCAATAAACCTTGGGAAGAATTTAGAAAAGAATTACATACGATTTTCTATCTTGAGGACTTTAGACAGCATAATCAGGAAGGATTTTTGCGATGGATAAACTCTGTAAAGAGCAATGAGTCCTTAACTCATATTCACGGTGAGTTTATGAGACGTTTAGCTCAACTCCGAGAAGATGATAGAAACGCAATAAATCCAGATATAACTATATATTTCCTTAAGATACTAAGTCCTGAGGATAGGGCTGAGGTTGAGAGACGTATAGAGGAGCCAGGGAAAAGATATGGCCTGGCTGACGACTGGGAAAAAGTAAAAAAAGAAATAGAGGATGTTGCTCAAATGAAGCAAAGGCAAACAATTTTGTATGCCAGACCTAATGCTTCTCAGCCTAGGGAGATTCCTGCTGCAAGACAAACTGACATGCCAATGCCTACGACTACGGCTACAGCTAACATTATAGTTTCTCCTAAAGCTCCGATAGAATTTCAACTAGATATTCTATGTAAGCAGATGGAGAATGTCATGAACATGCAGGCATCTCTTTCAAAAGAGGTTGCCCAATTGAATAACAAAGTATACTCCATGAGCTTTAATGATCCTGGGGCTAGCAGTACTGGTGTAGGGCAAGCACCACCCATACAACCAATTATGCCTCAATACATTCCCCCCCAACCAGTTTTCCAGCCAGCACCACAGTTTGCTGCTCAGCCACCCTTGCAAAGAAATAATGAAAAAAGAGGGGCTGGCAGAAAGCGATGTGTATGGTGTGATATTCAGGAGCATGCAACTTTTGCATGTGATGAATTAAAAAGCACGAAGGAAAATCAATTATTTGTAGAAATTGATAGAAGATTGTGTGAATTTAGGTCACGTCTTCCTTTATCTGTCAATTGGGGCAAAGGAGGAATGAAAAAGTTATATGAAAACTTAACAATCTCTAATGCAACTGCCAGTATCTCGACTGCTAGATTAGAGCCAGCCGATGATAGGCCTCTTTCTACGCCTAGCAAAAATCCTTATTCGATAGAGGCATTGGTAAGGGCTAGATATGAGATAATGTATAAAACTGCATGCAGATCTCTTGTAGATCAAGCCTCTATTTATTCTCACATTGCTAATGTTGAAGAAAAACAGAGATGCGATGATATGCAGGATGATGTAGAGGAAGGAGATAGGAGGGTGACTAGGAGACAGACAACAAAAGATGACAAGAAAATTGATCAAAAAAGTTCAGTTTGAGGATACAAATTTATCTCAAGAGGAGAAAAGAAAGATGATAAAGGAAGGTAAAAGGCCAACATATGAAAACATTCAATCACAAGATGAACAAAAGAAATCTGAAGAAGAAAATTCTAAAACTAAAATTAAAGATATATAAAAAATAAAATGAAGAGAAAGGGGAAAGGAAGGGTAGAAGAGCTCCAAGTGCTATAATGATTTCTGAGCTCGAGAAGAAAAATGATGCTAGGGAAATCTTAAATGATATTCTTCTAAAAATTCATGTAACAATGTCTCTTGAGCAAGTGTTTTCAATTGCAAAACTTGAGTTCAAGGACAGGTTTATTCAACTGATTAGAAGGAGACGTTTCCCATTGCCACAAGATTAGGATATGCAAGATGTGGCAGATGAAACTCTAGCTATGAATGATACAGTCACATTTAGTGAGAGTGATTATGAAGACGATGAAGAGTTTACAACTGGAAGTGTAAATATAAATTTTTTAGGACCCATACAGCCTGATGAAGAGATGTTAAAAAGTGAAAGTAAATTCAACTCTACCTTCTGGGCATGAGGCACACTAGAAGTGAAAATTAGAATTCGAGATGAGAAGGATTCCTATTTAGCTCTAGCTTTCATTGACTCGGGATTAGAGATAAACGTTATTTCAAAGAAGTTTTTTGACAAATTTAGATGGCCAATCGACAAAGAGCACGGATGGAGGATGAGAACAGCTGACAATGGCTCTGGCATTTTATTAGGAGCATGTGCGAATGTACCTATAATGATAGGTGGCGTTCGAGAAGAGTTTCACTTCTTCATTCAAGATAATTGTTCGTATGAATTAATTCTCGGACAGCCATTCATAGCTGAGATGAGAATGGGAACAAAATCAATGAACGACAGGTCAGCGTATGCAAGAGTTCGATCCAAGTCAGGGATGGATTCTTTGCAAGTTATGATAGTTTGCCCAAATCACACTAGAAATAGGAAGAACTTAAGAAGAAGTCCCATTGACTCGATCAGTCATGTATGTGATGATCCACTGGCTGTAAGAGAATATGGGGCATATTATGATCAAAATTTTTGGTAGACTCTACTATTGAGCGGGATAATAGTGGACATTGTTTTGATGTCTCGCCTATCGATGTTCATAAATTTGAAGATTACTTTGTTTGTACTCCTACAACTAGTTTACATTATATTACTAAGGAAAACCTTACAAAAACATTTAGAAAACAAAAAGAAAAATATTTTAGAAAATCAGGATTAATTTCAAGTGATGAAAAAATTGAGTGTATAATTGAACTATCAAAAAGTTATGCTTTATTAGAAGAGCTAGAAAGTGTTTCTCAAGAAAATTTAGAATCAAATCTGATTATTCTTAACTCCATTCAAGAATGTGAGATTATTAGTGAATTCATCCTAGAACATGAAGTTACCATAGAAACCAAATACAAAACTGTAGAAAAGAAAATAAAACCTGTAGCTCAACCCTTACCCAAAGATAGTCATGATATATTTCGGCGAGTATCAGATGACCCTATACTTAGAGATCGATCTAAGATAGGTCATATATTTACAGAGGAGAGTAAAAAATATATTGAATTTGGTGATGAATTTCTTTCTCAAATAGAAAAAGATCAGTTTACCAAGATGATTGTTCGTCATGGTAAAGCATTTTCTTTATTCCCACACGAGATAGGATGTGTAGACCCAAAGTTAGTAGCTCTGATGATTATTTTCACTGTACCACACATTCCTTGGAATCTTCGTCCGATTCCAGTCCCAAAGGCTCATTTACCTGAGCTAATGAGACTCTTAAAGGAGAAGATTTCCATGAGAATCTTGGAACCATCCTCAGTACCATAAACAAACGGTGGTTCACGGTAGCGAAAAAGAGCGTGAAGCTACACTTTATTCAGGATTCGCAACTAGTAAATAAAGTCATTATTAGGAATGTAGGAACGGGTCCCATTGTAGATGAGTTTGCCGAGGCATTTGCCGGTCATTCTATCTATTCAATGGGAGACCTGTATTCAGGGTATGATCAGTTTCAATTAGCGATTGAGAGTTGAGATGTGACCATGATGAAGACTCCTTTGGGATTAGTACACATGTGTACTTTACCACAAGGAGCGATGAATTCTGTGGTGCACATGATTAATGCTATGAATCTGGTCTTACATGACTTTATCCCTGTTATACCTTATGGAATATGTTGAACAATGCATTGTTGGATTGTAACATGAAATATGTTGGCCAATGCATTGTTGGACTGAAATATCGAATAGCCAATGCATTGTTGGATTGTAACATGAAATATGTTGGCCAATGCATTTTTGGATTGAAATATCGAATAGCCAATGCATTGTTGGATTGTAACATGAAATATGTTGGCCAATGCATTGTTGGATTGAAATATGAAAAATCCAATGCATTGTTGGATTGTAACATGGAATATGTTAGCCAATGCATTGTTGATTGACACATGGAAAAGTCAATACATTGTTGTAACAATAACATGGAATATGTTGAACACTGCATTGTTATTGTGAGAGTTTTAACTTATTTTATCAACTGAGCTCAGTTGCTTGTCAACTGAGAGGCATGTTGTATATTATGAACAATGCATTGTTAAAGTGTTATATTATTAATGTATTAATATGTTTTTGATGTTTCTGATATAGCAGCTGAAGGTTAGTGAGGAGCGTGCAAGGCGTGAAAGGGCGGACATCAATAATCCGAATAATTGTTATTTATTTTGTAAATAAACCTACGTAGAAGGTTCTATTGTTAGAAAAGTAATAAGGGTCGTTGTAGACCACAGTTTCTGTTATTCAAAGCAATGGCTTTCTGTAAAAGTTATCAACTTTTAGTTCACGCCTGCTTTTCAAAGCCGCCCTCTTGTAACCACTCTTTTCGACGTAATCAAAATTCCTATAAATACATGCACTCTGTGGACTGTCGAAACGGAGTGCATGGGGGGAGATTGCACCCAATACTGCGTTGTGTGCAAGAGATGCATGAAAGCCTTTGGGCTGGTCATAAAGGCTTTGTAGCTACATATGAAAAGATTAGGGAAAGCTACTGGTGGCCGAGGATTTATGTAACTGTTAAAGAATTTGTGAGCACTTGTAGTACGTGCTAGTTACATTCCTCTGTCAAGCATAGAGATCCTTTGCATCCGACCTATCCACCTTGTATTCATTACAAGTGGGTAGTCGACCTTATGACCATGTCTAAAAGCAATAGTGGTATGAGATACATTGTTCTTGGACGAGACGATTTGACAAACCACGTCAAGGGTAGAGCACTTGGTTCCAATACTACCTATAATGTATGTGTATTCCTTTTAGAAGAAGTATTATCTAGATTTGGATATGTAGAAAAAGTAGTTGCAGATCGAGGTGAATCAGATGCTAGGGAGGTGAGAGAATTCTTTGCACATCATGAAATTCGTTTGTCTCTTATGACTGCCTATAACCCAAAAGCAAATGGTAAAATAGAACGAGGGCATCCTTCCATAGTGAAGGCTATTTCGAAAGCTTGTCATGAGATATTGGACAATGGCAAAAATATCTCCCATTTGCTCTTTGGGCTGATAGAATGACGTACACGAGAACGACTGGTTTTATGCCAGCTGAACTCATGTATTGTCAGAAGCCAATATTTCCTGTGCATACTCAGATAGTTAATTGGATGAATTTAGGTTGGAAAGATAATGTTTCACGAGAGGAATTATTAGCACTTAGGATTAAACAACTAAAACAAGGTAACAAAAATCTAAAAGACGCAATTAAAAAATTAAAAATATATAGACTTAAAAATAAAATATATTTTGATAAGAAACATCGACTGAGGCCGCAACCAATAGAGAGTGGTGATTGGGTGCTTGTATATGATAGTATGTTTGATACTAAATATGATGCACACCATAAACTAAATAAACGTTGGTTCGAAACTTATGTTGTTGTTTCGATTTTTTGAGACAAGTACTTATAAATTACGAGAATTTGATGGTTCTGTGTTAAGAAATTTGATTGCAGGAAAAAGAATAACGCTGTTTAAAAGAAGAGAAAGCAGTAAGTTCGAGTTAGACGAAGACTTTCTGGAGGTCGAAGATGAAGACGAAGAATAACCAGGTGACTTAATTCTAATTATTCTTTACTATTTATAATAATGTTTCTTTTTCATGCATTTCATAATAAGGTTTTATTTGTTTCTGATATTAAGAGGAATTTTATTAAAATTACGTAAATAATGAATGAGAAATTAAAGTAGGAATATGTATATAGGTTGAAAGTCTGATTTAGAGAACTTGTAATGCGTTGTGAAGATAGGAGAGCAGAACACTTGAACTGCAACCCTTAGTAAAAGAGAAATTTACTTTATACTAGTAGAATTCTTTACTTTCTGAACCCGTTTAGCAAATGAGATCCTAATTTTGGCTGTAGCAAATTTCTAGATCCTCTCCTCTGATTAGGGGTTAAGCCTTTCTCCTCAAAAAAAAAAAGTTGCGAAGAAAAATAAGAAAAGAGAAAAATGAAAACATCAAGCAGTATATTAATGGCTACTGCAAGATGGGAAAAAGAAAAAAAAAGAAAGAAGAAAAGAAAAAAAAGTACAAAGAAAAAGAAAAAGAAAAATATGATTCAATTGTGGTCTCGAAACCACTTCTGAAATACTATATGGGCTATATGAGGTGGAGATTTGCTGCAGAAGAGATAGTTAGATGTATCTTATGGCGGACGTCTAGGAAATAAAAGAAAGCATACTTAAATAAATTAAATTTTACTTAAGAACAGGGTTAATGGGATGGTAATACCTCAATTATCTAAATAACCTTTATAGGATTTTCTAAATTTGTATTTTTGACTATATGCATTGACTGAAACTATTTCCAATTCATATTTATGTAATTTTAAGAATTTTCTTTATTATCAGAAACATAATTAGAAATTAAAAAGCATTTTCTATAATATTATTTAGAGTCAAATTATAGATTTTACCAAAGAATTTGATACTGCTTTCCATTGAATTGCAGGTTGGCCCATCGAGGACGATGTGTAGGTTTGGTGGGGGCAGATCTCGGAAGGATTTTCTCACTTGAATTACCATATGGAAAAATAAAAATGTTTTGCTTCAACATTGATTAATTGATATCTCTCTCACATAAATTTTAATGCATTGGTTTAAAATGACTAACATTTCTCTTGGGTACCTGTAGGAAAAAGAAGAAATATATTCAGAATGAAGGGATAATTGATCTATAGTTTAACTCTCCATTTTATATCTACTATATGTTTATGAGATCATGTATGCATTTGTGTTTAAATGTATGCATTGGCCTAAGAGTCTATACATGTTAATGAACCTATGATTATTTATTCAATTTTGGTATGGTTATTTATGCATATCAACATATCTTAAATTGAGTTCTCATAAATAAATCTATCTATTTACTTTATGTGAATGAAGGAAATTCTATGGATAAGTGTGTTACCTTATGTAGTTATTCTATAAAAGAAATTATAGTATAAGTGAAACCTTATAATTATAACTATCAATAGATTTAAAAGATTAACCTAACTATATATGTGTCAATTTAATTTTTAATTAATTTAATTAATATACTATAAAAACAAAAATTAATGTATCATTTTTTTTATGATAGTTATTTTAAATAATAAGTAATAGTTAACTTAATTAATATATAATATATTTAATATGTTATATATTAGTTAATGTAGATTATTCATAATAATAATAAAAAACCAAAAATTCATACGTTAGTAAATTTCTAGTTTACTCTAAGTTAGTTTAAGATAGTAGGAGTTAATTTAGGTATGCATGACTTAGTGTTAGTTTAAAATGACTAACTAATCTAAGAATGTATACGTGTAGTGTCTATGTTAGGTATATATATATATATATATATATATATATATATATATATATATATATATATATATATATATATATATATATATATATATATATATATATATATATATATATATGTATGTATGAATGAATATTTTTCTTGCTTAATGTTCACCTGCAGGTACGATTATAGAGAGAGAGGGAGAGAGAGAGTGTGTATTTTGATAATTTCTCCATCTTCGGGTTGTTGCGGATGCGCAGACTAAGAAACCTCTGACTGACAATGATAGAAGTCATGGGAGAGCTTGGTATGCAAGTCACAAGCCAATTGCCTTATATCGTATTCACCATCTTCCCGGCTTCTTGCGTCTCTTTTCCTTTTGGAAGCATCGACATATGAGGTCATCATCCATCTTGTACAAGCTATAAGCGCAACGATTGAGGCTTCACCTATTATCTACATTCTTTCCTTCTCTGTGTATTGAAAAAGGCAAACTCTTTGTGTATGCTGCACATGCAGATAGATACAGAGAGAGTGGGGAAGCCATTCTGGCATCTGTTGGTCGTCTACGTGTACAGGGGATGCATGTCTAGAGAGAATGAAAGAGAAGGAGACAGAGAAAGATCTTTTTTCTTTCTCCCTCCCTCTGACAGCTCTAGTGTAGAGATTGCGCATGGATGGAAAGAACAAGAGCGATAGAGAGCTCACAGCATAGAGGTGAATCTGGATTATCGGGAGAGAGAAAGAAAAATTCGATGTGAAAGGTTGGGCTACTGACACACGCATAGCGAGCAGAGATATTCGAGGGCCGTTGTGCATCAGAGAGAGATTCTGTGTGTGCCCTCCAGTAGCGATGTGCGCAACCACAAGAGAGAGAGAGAGAGAGATTCACCTCCTCCCCCCTCCTCCAATAGCAGCAGCGGCACAGAGGGAAGGGAGATCCGGGAGAGAGAGAGAGAGAGAGAGAGAGAGAGAGAGAGAGAGAGAGAAAGCTTCATCTGCTTCCCCCCCTCCTCCAGTAGCGACATACGCAAACAACCGAAAGAGAGAGAGAGAGAGAGAGAGAAAGAGAGAAAGTCTGATTTAGGGAACTTATAATGTGTTGTGAAGATATGAGAGAGGAACACTTGAACTGTGACCCTTAGTAAAAGAGAAATTTACTTTATACTAGTAGAATTCTTTACTTTTTGAACCCGTTTAGCAAATGAGATCCTAATTCTGGCCGTAGCAAATTTCTAGATCATCTGCTCTGATTAGGGGTTAAGCCTTTCCCCTTAAACAAAAAAGTTGCGAAGAAAAATAAGAAAAGAGAAAAATGAGAACATCAAGCAGTACATTAATGGCTACTGCAAGATGAAAAAAAAAAAGAAAAGAAAAGAAAGAGTACAAAGAAAAAGAAAAAGAAAAATATGATTCAGTTGTCATCTGAAAACCACTTCTGAAATACTATGCAGGCTATTTGAGGCGGAGGTTTGCTACAAAAGAATTAGTTACATGTATCTTATAGCAGATGTCTAAGAAATAAAAGAAAGCATACTTATATAAATTAAACTTTAGTTAAGAACAAGGTTAATGGAATGGTAAGTACCTCAATTATCTAAATAACCTTTATAGGATTTTCTAAATTTTTGTATTTTCCACTATATGCATTGACCGAAACAATTTCTAATTCATATTTATGTAATTTTAGAAATTTTCTTTAATATCAGAAACATAATTAGGAATTAGAAGCATTTTTCATAATATAATTTAGAGTTAAATTATAGATTTTACCAAAGAATTTGATACTGCTTTCCATTGAACTGCAGGTTGGCCCATCGAGGATGATCTGCAGGGTTGGTGGGGGCTGATGTCGGAAGGATTTCTTCAATTGAGTTACTATATGGAAAAATAAAAATGTTTTGCTTCAACATTGATTAATTGATATCTCTCTCACATAAATTTTAATGCATTGGTTTAAAATGACTAATGTTTCTCTTGGGTACCTGTAGGAAAAAGAAGAAATATATTTAGAATGAAGGGATAATTGATCTATAGTTTAACTCTCCATTTTATATCTACTATATGTTTATGAGATCATGTATGCATTTGTGTTTAAATGTATGCATTGGCCTAAGAGTCTATACATGTTAATGAACCTATGATTATTTATTAACTTTTGGTATGGTTATTTATGCATATGAACATATCTTAAATTGAGTTCTCATAAATAAATATGTCTATTTACTTCATGTGAATGAAGGAAATTCTATGGATAAGTGTGTTACCTTATGTAGTTATTCTAAATACCTTAATTACATAAGTTTATATCACCTATGTGTCTAAAGCTTGTTTATCATGATATTTATTTAATCTAAAATTATAGTATAAGTGAAACCTTATAATTATAACTATCAATAGATTTAAAAGATTAACCTAACTATATATTTGTCAATTTAACTTTTAATTAATTGAATTAATATAAGTTAGTGTCACTATAAAAACAAAAATAATGTATCATTTTTTTATGATAGTTATTTTAAATAATAAGTAATAGTTAACTTAATTAATATATAATATATTTAATATGTTATATATTCGCTAATGTAGATTATTCATAATAATAATAAGAAAACCAAAAATTCATACGTTAGTAAATTTCTAGTTTACTCTAAGTTACTTTAAGATAGTAGGACTTAATTTAGGTATGCATGACTTAGTGTTAGTTTAAAATGACTAACTAATCTAAGAATTTATACGTGCAATGTCTATGTAAGGTATATATATATATATATATATATATATATATGAATATTTTTCTTGCTTAATGTTCACCTACAGGTACGATTATAGAGAGAGAGGGAGAGAGAGAGTGTGTGTTTTGATAATTTCTCCATCTCCGCGTTGCTGCGAATGCGCAGAGTAAGAAAGCTCTGACTGACAATGATAGAAGTCATGGGAGAGCTTGGTATGCAAGGCACAAGCCAATTTCCTTATTTCGCATTCGCCATCTTCCCGGCTTCTTGCGTCTCTTTTCCTATTGGTAGCATCGACATACGAGGTCATCATCCGTCTTGTACAAGCTACAAGCGCAATGATTGAGGCTTCACCTATCATCTGCATTCTTTCCTTCTCTCTGTATTGAAAGTGGCAAACTCTTTGTGTATGCTGCACATGCACATAGATACAGAGAGAGTGGGGAAGCCATTCTGGCAGCTGTTGATCATCTACGCATACAGTGGACGCATGTCTAGAGAGAAAGAAAGAGAAGGAGAAAGAGAAAGATCTTTTTTCTTTCTCCCTCCCTCTGACAGCTCTAGTGTATAGATGGTGCATAGATGGAAAGAACGAGAGCGATAGAGAGCTCACAATACAAAGGTGAATCTGGATTACCGGGAGAGAGAAAGAAGAATTCGTTGTGAAAGGTTGGGCTGTTGACACACGCATAGAGAGCAGAGATATTCAGGGGCCGTTGCACATCAGAGAGAGATTCTGCGTGTGCCACTGGTAATGTCTCGCGTGGAGAGAGAGAGAGAGAGAGAGAGAGAGAGAGAGAGAGAGAGCATCAGATGGGCAACAGATTGGAGGCGTCTGGCACGAACATCATAGAGAGAGAGAACGAGAGAGACAGAGACAGAAAGAGAGAGAGAGAGAGAGAGAACTTCACCTCTCCCCCTCCTCCAGCAGCGACGCGCACAACCAAGAGAGAGAGAGAGAGAGAGAGAAATTCACCTCACCCCCTCCTCCAGTAGCAACGGCATAGAGAGATGGCAGAGCCGGGGGAGAGAGAGAGAGAGAGAGAGAGAGAGAGAGAGAGAGAGAGAGAGAGAGAGAAAGAGAGAGAGAGATATATTCACCTCCCCCCCTCCTCCAGTAGCAGCAACGGTGCAGAGAGATGGGAAAGCTGGGGAGAGAGAGAGAGAGAGAGAGAGAGAGAGAGAAAGCTTCATCTGCTTCCCCACTCCTCCAACAGCGACATAGGCAAACAGCCGAAAGAGAGAGAGAGAGAGAGAGAGAGGGGGAGAGAGAGAGAGAGAGAGAGAGAGAGAGAGAGATAGAGAGGGAGAGAGCGAGAGAGTGTGAGAGAGAGAAGTTTTTGCACCGTGCGATCAAAGAGAGAGAGAGAGAGAGAAAGAGAGAGAGAGAGGGAGAGAGAGAGAGAGAATGTTAAGTTTGGTATGTAGGTATGAACATGTAGATGCTATTGAGTATATGAATGCATATGTATAAGTGCATGTGTATGTATGATAAGTACGCATGTGCATGAATGCATGTGTATTGAAGGTGAATGTGTATGCATGTATGCATGCATGAGTGCATCTAAGTCCATGTGTATGTATGCATTTGATGTGTGTATGTATGCAAAAGTGCATGTGCATATTGTTGGAGTTAGACGTCTGCGGAAGCACGCGAACAGCACAAGGAAGAGGAAGAAGCTTGGAGCACAACACACAAGACTGAATGTATTACTAGAGAATGTACAAAGATAAGTCGCCCATTAGGGCAATAGGCGTATATACAAGCCGGGGGAAAAAAACCTCCTAAAGAGGGAAAAAAGTGCCCCGGCGGTCCTAGAGTGTTCACACACATCACTACCTAAATATATCAACAAATCCCCCCTGGGAGTGATGCGGTGAGCAAGGAGCTGGCACTCATGTATAAGGAAGTACCGAGCTATGTGGAAATCACTCCACAAAAGGAAGTAAGCCCAAAGCTTTGCGGAAAGCTTCAAACTTCTCCCTAGGCAGAGCCTTCGTGAAAAGGTCTACAATGTTCTCCTGCGTGGGCACATATGCCAAGCTGATCTCCCCAGCAGAGAACCTCTCCCTGACATAGTGATAATGCACCTCAATGTGCTTAGTGCGAGCATGGAACACAGGGTTCGTCGCAACTGCCAATGCGCTCTAACTGTCAGTGAAGATGGTGGTGGCAGAAGACTGGCCAACACCCAAATCAGCCATAAGGCGTCTGAGCCACACACACTCAACAGTGTTGTGAAAGCTGCCCTATACTCAGCCTCACAACTGGAAGTGGCCACAGTAGGCTGCTTCTTGCTCAACCAAGATATACATGAGCTACCAAGCATGAAGCAAAAACCACTGGTGGACACACGAGTGTCATAGCAACCAGCCCAATCTGAGTCAGAAAAAGCATGCAAATCTGGCGGTAGTGATCCCCCCTTGGGATAAAACAACCCAAGTAGCCGAGTACCACTCAAGTAGCGAAAGATGCGCTTAACCGCTTTCCAATGCGTGACTCCAGGGCAATGCATAAACCTGCTCATCTGTGAGACAGCAAACTGAATATCTGGCCGAGTAATGCATAAGTAAATCAAGCATCCAACAGCCTGCTGATAGAGAACAGCATCAAATGCATCTCCAGCATCATGAAGACTCAATCGTAAACCTGTCTCCATAGGAGTGGCAATAGGCTTACAGTCTTCAAGGCCAAAACGCTGCAATAATGTGTCAATATATTTCGTTTGACACAAAGCCATTCCACCATCAACTTGCATAAACTGAATGCCCAAATAGTGATGCAAATGCCCCAAATCAGACATCTGAAATGAGGCATGCAAATCAGCCTTGAAATCAGCAATATGCTTCTCAAGAGGACCAGTGAGCAGCATGTCGTCTACATAGACAACAATGATCAAAAGCACATCATTAGCACGCTTAACATATAAGGTGCTTTCAGTTGGACTGTTCTCAAAACCATGTGCAATCAGATAGGCATGTATTTTCTCATACCAAGCACGTGGTGCTTGCTTTAAACCATATAACGCCTTCTTTAACCTGCACACCTGGTTTTCATGCCCTTTCTGCACAAAGCCATGGGGCTAAAAAACATACACTTCTTCATGCAAGTCACCATTCAGAAATGCTGTTTTAATGTCCAACTGATGTACATTCCAACCATGATGGGCTGCAAGTGCACAAATGCTCCGAACAGTAGTCATACGGCATGTAGGTGCAAAGGTCTCATCAAAATCAATGCCTCTTTCCTGCGCATAACCCTTTGCAACAAGCCTAGCCTTATACCTATCAACTGTACCATCAGGTTTACGCTTCAGCTTGTATACCCACTTAGTGCCAATGGCCTTCTTGCCAGGAGGCAAGTCACATAAAGACCATGTACCATTCTTCATTATAGCATCATATTCAGATTGCATAGCAGCCATCCAATTTTCTGAATTTTGTGCTTCATCAAAAGAAACAGGCTCATTCTCATCACAGAGACTAGATGCAGCCATAGCATAGCAATCTGATGCAAAGGAGGTACTATGAGAGCCTGAACGAGTACGATATGACAAAGGTGCATCTAATTTGCTGTCACGCAAAGTCTGCACCAGCCATTTTGGCATAGTTTTTGCCTGTTCAATATCAGCTCTCTCATCAACAAGTGCATCATGTAAATCTGCATCAGAAATGGAATGATCTGCATCATCATATGAAACCTGCAAAGGCTGAGAAGTTGCGTCATTAGGACCAGCGCTAGCCTGTCAACCTGTAAAAAGAGGCGTCAAAGTATCATACATGTCTTTGGAGCTAACAGATGTCTCCTTAGTACATGAAAGCAATGGCTGAATAGCATCTTCCACAAAGACAACATCACGGCTAACCAGAATGCGTTTAGTCTGTGGATGATACAGACGATAGCCTTTACTTTCAGAACTGTACCCAACAAAAATACATTTTACTGCCTTATCATCCAATTTTCTGCGATGTTGTTCAGGCACTAATGCATATGCCAAACAACCAAAAACACGCAGATGAGCAACAGATGGCTTGCGGTCATGCCAAGCCTCATATGGAGTGATAGACTGCAACGCTTTCGTGGGACACCTGTTCAGTACATATGCTGCACACATGACAGCCTCAAGCCAGAAACTATGTGGTAAAGCCTGACTTTTGACCATGCACCTCGCCATCTCCATGAGTGACCTGTTCTTTCGTTCAGCAACTCCATTCTGTTGAGGTGTATACGGCACTGTACACTGGTGTTTTATCCCACGTTCAACCAGAAATGCATTAAAATCTGAAGACATATATTCCCCCCCTCGATCAGAACGGAGGGTGCCCATTTTACATGCTGACAGATTTTCAGCCAAAACCAAAAACTGTTTGAAGCACATGAACACTTCGGACTTTGCTTTGAGTGGATATACCCATGCATGCCTGGAAAAATCATCAATGAAAGTCACGAAGTAAAGGTAATTTCCAAAAGAGGGTGTCTGCATAGGACCACAGACATCACTATGTACAAGCTGCAATTTCTGCATAGCCCGAACTGAACCATCTTTTGGAAAGGAAGAACGCTGCATTTTGCCCAAAATACAGCCTTCACAAACATGTTTTCCAGGTGCCTCAAGTTTGGGCAAAGAGGACACCATTTCAGATTTCTGCAGGCGTAACAAACTAGCAAAATTCAGATGACCAAAGCGTGCATGCCAAAGCTTTGCATCTGACATAGCCTGAGAATCATGAACTGCACATGCCGAATCATTCACAGATTTTTCATAGTCTATGAGCTTATACAGCCCACGACATAAAATGCCAGAAGCAATAATCACATCGCCATTTGAGAGATCATGGACTGTACACCTGTCATCAACGAATTTCACAACCAAGCCAATCTTGGCTAATGCAAAAACTGATAACAGGTTCTTTTTGATCCCTGGCACAAATAAAGCATCTGACAAAGTGAAAGAACTACCATCAGCAGTAGTCAGAATGATCTTACCAACTCCCTTAACAGGATAAGAGGAGTTATTGGCACATGTGACAGTATTCCCTGTAGGGGCAGGCTCGAGTGAAGAGAAGAAACTGCGCTGCGAGGTAATATGTTTGGTTGCCCCACTGTCAAAGTACCAAACATCTGAGTCTACTGCAGACATGCACTGATCATGAGAAGATGGGTCAAAACTGCAGACAGTAGTAAACGCCCATTCTTCTTCCTACACAAGATTTGCAGACTCTGTTTTTGGTGTAGAGGCCTCTGCAACAACCATTCCAGCCTCTTTCTTCTTTGCCTCTTTAGCAGCCAGTTTTGGACAGTTCTTTATAATATGGTCATTTCCTTTACAGTACTTGCAGAACAATTTCTGCTTTTCTGATTTCTTCTCATCTTTATCCTGGTTCTTCGATTGTGCAGCATTTGCAGATTTCTGCTTACTAGTAGAAGAGCTCCATTTTCCTTTGCCCTTCTGACTAGCCAGGAAAGCTTGATCTGCAACACGCATAATGGACCTGTTCTGCCTGGACTGATCTTCCTGCAACAGAACAGAGACTAATTCCTCAAATGACAAGGCATTCGGATTGCCTTTCATCATCAATCGAAGAGTAGAGGCAAAACTCTGATATGAATCAGGAAGGCCATTCAGAACGGTCTGCACAAGTGAGCTATCTGGTATAACCTCATCAGCAGAAATCAATTGTTCCTTCAGGTCTTTGATCTTTGTAAGAAAACTGTCCATCGAATCATCTTCATTCATGTGCTCACTCTCCAACTGTTTTCGGAGGTAAGCAACACGAGCCTCATTCCTAGCCTAGTACAAAGTGGTAAGTGTATCCCAAGCATCCTTTGCTGTTCTGCAAGAGCGAATGTGAGGAATAATGGCACGTTTGACAGACAAAGCTATCAATGCATGTGCCTGGGCATCTCTGCCATCCCAACGAATCTGCTCTGCAGTAGGTGCAACAGAAACAGCAGCACGAACAGGAATCTGTGGAATATCATCTTCGACACCATCTTCATCAGCTCCAACACCTGTATTTGCAGTACCTGTCGTTACAGGTGTAACAGGACGTCTTTCAACACCCTACACAATGTTCCACAATCCTTTTGTACATGTCGCATCATATAAGCCCATAATGGGTAGTTGGTACCATCCAACTTATCCTCAACAGCCAACATACGGAATACATCACTGCTTTCAGCCATGGCCGGTGACTAAAATACCTTGATGCAGAAAATTGACTGTATCTCAAAAAGTTGAACAGAATTGCCCAGACGAGTTCTGCTAGACCTGTAGCAGACTTCGAGACGCTTAAACTGGCGAACAGAAACTGGTATATACCTTTGGCGCAAAAGGACAAAATAGCCTGCACAAGCACTGCGATAGTGCGTTCAGAGGCCGAACCGAGCTCAGATCGCGATTTCGGCACCACAAAGCGAAGCTGTTTTGATCTCAAAAACACCCTAAGTATGCTCACCAAATTTTGTGCGAATCTGAGACTGCAAACGGAGGAGTGTCGACGGCGCCCTAGAAGAATCAACGACCTGCTCTGATACCAATTGTTGGAGTTAGACGTCTGCGGAAGCACGCGAACAGCACAAGGAAGAGGAAGAAGCTTGGAGCACAACACACAAGACTGAATGTATTACTAGAGAATGTACAAAGATAAGTTGCCCATTAGGGCAACAGGCGTATAAACAAGCCGGGGGAAAAAACCCTCCTAAAGAGGCAAAAAAGTGCCCCGGCGGTCCTAGAGTGTTCACACACATCACTACCTAAATATATCAACACATATGTAGTGTATGCATACATGAGAGATATATGTAAGTGCATGTATGCATGAGTATATGCATGTAAATGCATATTTGCATGTATGCAAGTGTATGTTTGCATGTATGTAAGTCGATAAGAGTGTATGTGTGCTTGTATGCTAGCATGTATGCATAAATCTGTTAGGAAAGGTATGCATGTATGTGAGAGATATATGCATGCATGAGTGATGAAGCATGAGTTGTTGATGTATGCATGAGTGATTAGTGTTCATGTATGCATGTATGTGAAGTAGAAATTGTACGTATCCGTGCATTTGTGAGTGCATGTGTGCATGTAGGTTAGCATGTGTAGTGCATGTGTATGCATTTGATGTGTGTTTATGCATGTGCATATGAGAATCCATGTATGCATGAGAAGGGATGCATGTGTACATGTACATATGTAGTGTATTTTAGTGCATGTGCATATGATAAGTGAATGTATGTGCATATGAGAGTGTGCATGTGCATGTAGAAAGAATGTAAGAATGCATGTGCATATTAGAGTTAATGCATATGCATATGAATATGAAGATAGGGTATGCATAAGCAATGAAGCATGTATGTATGCATGTGAGCATGTGTATGTATGCAAGTAGATGTATGCATATGCATGTACGTTAGGGAGATGTGAAGTGATGCATGTATGCATATGAAGTGAGTCATGTATGCATGAGTGTATGCATGTGATATGATGTAAAAATGCATATGAGTATGCATGTGCATGTATATGAGAGGTGCATGTGTGCATGAGTGACGATGCATGTGTACATGTACATATGTAGTGTGTGTTTTTGCATGTGCATAGAGTGTGCATGTATGCATGAATGTTAGAGGATTATGCATGCATGAGTAATGATGCATGAATATGTGTGAGCATATGCATGTATGTTAATAAGTGTGTAGGAATGCATGAATTGTGCATGTGTATGCATGTGATGTGTGTGTATGCATGTGCATGTTAAGATAAGTATGAATGTGTGTTTATGCACGTGCATGATAAGATAAGAATGCATGTGTGTTTATACATGTGCATGAGTGATTAAGCATGATTACATGCATGCAAGTATGAATGTATGATAGAATTAGAATGTATGCATAAGTGTATGTATGCATGTGCATATTTATTTGAGTATGATGTGCACAAATGCATATGCATGAAAGTTAGGATATGTGCATGTACATATTTAGTGTAAATTAATGCATGTGCATATGATAAGTGAATGTATGTGCATATGAGTGTGCATGTGCATGTATGATAGTGTTAGGAAAGTGTGCATGTGTGCAAGAATGATGCATGTAAATTAGAAAATTAGGTGTGCATATGTGCATATGAAAGAAATGCATGTGCATATGTAATGTAAATAGACATGCATATGTATAGTATATGTATGCATATATGTTAGAAATGTATGCATGTATGTGAGTAGTATATGTATGCACGAGTGATAAAGCATGAGTTGTATTTGAGTGCATGTGCATATTAGAATTAATGCATATGCATATGAATGTAAGAAGAAGTATATATGTACATGTATTAAATAAATGTGTTTACTTGTGCATAAAAACATATTTAGATTAACAAATGAGTGTTTTATGTTAATTAAAAGCATAATTATGTTGCTTAATGTTCACCTGCAGATCATTGTGAAGAGATTTTGAGGAGTATTGAAGAAGATTGGACGAGATTACGAGATTGAAGCAGCATATGATATTTAGAAATATAAATTTGTATAGGAATATTTTCTGGGATTTGTATTAGAACTTATTATAAGAATTTGTATAGGCTTAGAAATGATCCTAAAATTTTTCACACTTTCACTTTTTGATTTAATTAAAATTTTATTATGCACTTTCTTATGTCTAAGAGTTTAGCATTGATAAGCAAATCTGTAGCATGTAAAATGGGCACCCTCTGTTCTGATCGAGGGGGGGAATATATGTCTTCTGATTTTAATGCATTTCTAGTTGAACGTGGGATATAACATGAGTGTATAGTGCCATATACACCTCAACAGAATGGAGTTGTTGAACAAAAGAATAGGTCACTCATGGAGATGGCGAGGTGTATGGTCAAGGGTCAAGCTTTACCACATAGTTTCTGGCTTGAGGTTGTCATGTGTGCAGCATATGTACTTAACATGTGTCCCACTAAAGTGCTACAGTCTATCACTCCATATGAGGCTTGGCATGATCGCAAGCCATCTGTTGCTCATCTGTGTGTTTTTGGTTGTTTGGCATATGCATTAGTGCCTGAACAACATCGCAGAAAATTGGATGATAAAGCAGTAAAATGTATTTTTGTTGGGTACAATTTTGAAATTAAAGGCTATCATCTATCTCATTCACAGACTAAACGCATTTGGGCTAGCCATGATGTTGTTTTTGTGGAAGATGCTATTCAGACATTGCTTTCATGTACTATGGAGACATCTGTTAGCTCCAAAGACATGTATGATACATTGCTACCTCTTTTTATAGGTGAATAGTCTAGTGTTGGTCCTAATGAGGCAACTTCTCAGCCTTTCTAGGTTTCATGTGATGATGCAGATCATCCTATTTCTGATGTAGATTTACATGATGCACTTGTTGATGAGAGAGCTACTATTGAGGAGGTAAAAACTATGCCAAAATGGTTGGTGCAAACTTTGCATGATAGCAAATTAGATGCAGATCTCTCATATCATACTCCATCTGGCTCTCATAGTGCCTCTTTTGCATCAGATTGCTATGCTATGGCTGCATCTAGTCTCTGTGATGAGACTGAGCTTGTTTCGTTTGATGAAGCACAAAATTTAGAAAATTGGATGGCTGCTATGAAATCTGAATATGATGCTATAATGAAGAATGGTACTTGCTCTTTATGTGACTTGCCTCCTAGCAAGAAGGCCTTTAACACTAAAAGGGTATACAAGTTGAATCGTAACCTGATGGTACAGTTGACACGTATAAGGCTACGCTTGCTGCAAAGGGTTATGTGCAAGAAAGAGGCATTGATTTTGATGAAACATTTGCGCCTACTTGTCGCATGACTGCTGTTCATAGCATCTATGCACTTGCAGCCCATCATCGTTCAAATGTACATCAGTTGGACATTAAAATTGCATTTCTGAATGGTGACTTGCATGAAGAAGTGTATGTTTTTTAGCACCGTGGCTTTGTGCAGAAAGGGCATGAAAACCAGGTGTTTAAAGCAAGCACCACGTGCTTGGTATGAGAAGATACATGTCTATCTGATTGCACATGGTTTTGAGAACATTCCAATTGAAAGCATCTTATATGTCAAGCGTGCTCATGATGGGCTTCTGATCATTGTTGTCTACGTTGATGCCATGCTGCTCAATGGTCCTATTGAGAAGCATATTGCTGATTTTAAGGCTGATTTGCATGCCTCATTTGAGATGTTTGATTTGGGGCATTTGCATCAATATTTGGGCATTCAGTTTATGCAACTTGATGGTGGAATGGCTTTGTGTCAAATGAAATATATTGACACATTATTGCAGTGTTTTGGCCTTGAAGACTGTAAGCCTATTGCCACTCCTATGGAGACAGGTTTACAATTGAGCCTTCATGATGCTAGAGATGCATTTGATGTTTTCCTCTATCAACATGCTATTGGATGCCTGATTTACTTATGCATTTCTCGGCTAGATATTCAGTTTGCTGTCTCACAGATGAGTAGGTATATGCATTGCCCAGGTGTCAAGCATTGGTAGGCGGTTAAGCGCATCTTTTTCTACTTGAGTGGCACTCAGCTACTTGGGTTGTTTTATTCCTAAGGGGATCATTACCACCAAATTTGAATGCTTTTTCTGACTTAGATTGAGCTACTTGCTATGACGCTCATGTGTCCACTAGTGGCTTTTGCTTCATGCTTGGTAGCTCATGTATATCTTGGTTGAGCAAGAAGCAGCCTACTATGGCCACTTCCAGTTGTGAGGCTGAGTATAGGACAGCTTTCAGAACGACTATTGAGTGTGTGTGGCTTGGATGTCTTATGGCTGATTTGGGTGTTGGTCAGTCTTCTGCTACCACCATCTTCACTGATAATCTGAGTGCATTGGCAGTTGTGAGGAACCCTATGTTCCATGCTCGCACTAAGCACATTGAGGTGCATTATCATTATGTCAGGGAGAGGTTCTTGTGAAGAGATGGATTTGTATAGTTGATGAAGATGAAGTGGTGTTGCAAAAACTTTGCACTACACCAGTGAAATGGACTCTAGAGATATGTGGTGGGCCCTTTTAGCTTGCCAAAGGATGTATTAGACACCCTATGTACCTTCAAAGATCACTCTCAAAAAGTTGAATCAAAACAGATAAAATGGAGTAGATTCAAGCCAAAAACTTGTTATTTATGTTCATACACCTGTCCAAAGTTTTTAACAATTCTCTAGCCACAGCAGCAATTAATTTGATTCCTTTTCGGGAACTCTTATAAACTTAGTAATCTAACAATCATGAGTGATTTGATAAAAAAAGATGAACTACACAAAGAGAAACAAACTTAGCAAGTCATAGGATGACTCCGATTTTCTCGGGCTGCAATAGTACTCACACCCGTGAGCAGTAAAATGCAAATATCTCATGATTTAAGAATTAAATGATTAGAAACATTTGTAGGCACATACTAGATTCAGTATGCTGAATCTAAAAAGCTTCAAATCAAAGAAAATGGTCAAGTACACACCGACAAACACCTCTGACAAAATGACTATTCTGAGAGAGTGTTGCCAAAGAAGAGAAAACCAAGTGACATAGTTGACTTCAAATGCTCATAGCTGAAGTTTGAAACATCCAATTATGATGCAAATTGGTGAGATTACAAAATACTTAAAGAGCTAACTATACCAAGTTAAATCATGAAAAATGATTCACCAAGCTTAGAGAAATCATCTCTCCAATCTGATTGAGAAAACTGAGAGATATGGCATTGAATAGTACACTTCACAAGAACATGAAGATATGAACTCAAATGATCACGAAAATGAAAGTATATTGATTGTACAATACAATGGACTTACTGATACATATGTGTGACTTGAAACCACACCTTGATATGGCATAAAGCTCAGCTCTTGGAGGTCTTCACTTAACCATGACTAAAACTGCCATGTATTTATAGTTTATCTTGGGAGCCTAACTTCCCTCAATCACTCTTCAATCTATTAGTGATTGATTTGATTCTCCAACTACCATCAATCACAAATTCGTGGCTTCTCTTTCCTCTTTTGATCAAGTGGACTCAACCACTTAAGATTCTTTCACTTTTACATCAAGTAAAATTTCAAAAAGTTACAAGAGGTAGTTCACAAGTGAACTTTACATTGTCTTCCTTTTAAAGCTTCTTCTATGAATTTGTGGGACTCAAGCCAATACTTAGGCTTGTCATAGACTTGCTCCAACAGCTACCCCTCAATCCAAGTATGTTTGAGGTCTTCAATCCTCCAATATTACGTGCAAACCTATCATAGCCTTGAATTTGCAAAGCTTTGTACCATCCAATGCTTTGGTTAGAATATATGCACATTGTTGATGAGTGGACACATATGATATTTGAATCTCCTTGCTCACAATCTTCTTTCTTACATAGTGATAATGAACTTCAATATGTTTAGTCCTTGCATGAAAAATTGGATGAGCAACTAAGTGAATAGAGCTCATATTGTCACCAAAAATAGTTGGAGTGCCAAATTCCAATCCAAGATCTCTGAATAGTGTCTTCATCCACATACCTTCTTGAGTGGCTATGGCAAGACCTCTGTATTCAGCTTTATTAGATGAGAGAGCAACTATGGGTTGCTTCTTGGATGACCATGAAACAAGTTTTGAACCTCCAAAGGTAAGATAACCTAAGGTGCTCCTTCTGTCTTCCTTGGAGCCAGCCCAATTTGCATCAGAGAACAATTTCAAACTTAAATCAGATACATAAGGGTAATATAAGCCCTCATTCATGGTCCCTTTGAGATATCTGAGTATCCTCTTGGCAGCCTCCATGTGAGGTTTCTTGGGTGTGTGCATAAATTGACTTAGCACACTCACACTATAACATATATCAACCCTTGTCAATGTGGCATAGTTCAAACTACCCACAAGGCTTTGATGACCTGTCACATCTTCTATGAGTTCACCTTCATCTGAGCTCAATTTATGATTAACCTCCATTGGAGTACCTGCAATCCTACAATCTTGCATCTTGAATTTTGCCAACATGTCTTTAATGTACTTTCTTTGAGTAAGAAACAAACCATGATCTTTGTAGACAACGTCCAATCCTAGGAAGTAGGTAAGTGAACCCAAATCACTTATCTTGAACTTTTCTCACATCTGTTCTTTGATTCTCTTCATGCCATCTGTATCATTTCCTATAAGTATAATATCATCTACATACACACACAAATAGATGACTTCAGAATTACTCCTTTTTATGAATAGAGATGGATCTACCTTGTGAGGTTGAAATCCTTTGTCCTGCAAGAATGAGACAAGCCTGTTTACACACATAATCACGCTATATGTGATTCTCAAAACCAGGTGGTTGTGCCATATATACCTCTTCTGTTATCCGTCCATTACGAAATGCATTTTTTACATCCAATTGAAGTATCTTCCAATTCTTGGAAGACACAATACTAAGCAAAACCCTAATAGTAGGCATCTTTGCTATAGGAGAGAAGGTCTCCTCATCATCAATTCCTTGAGTTTGTGCAAAGCCTTTTGCCACAAGCCTTGCCTTATACCTATTAATGGAGCCATCTGAGTTCTTCTTCAATTTGTAGATCCACCTTGAGCCTATCACTTTCATTGATGGAGACTTGGGAACCAACTCCCAAGTCTTATTCTCCTCAAGAGCTTCAATTTCTTCTTCCATTACATGCCTCCATTTTGAATTCTTCGTTGCTTCCTCAAATGTTGAAGGTTCCTCTTGATTTATGTATTGCGCTAGATAGATTGAATGTTTAGTGACTAGAGAAGTATCAAACCCGTACCTTTCTGGCTTTCTTTTCTCCCTCATGGACCTTCTTAGGCCATGATGTGATGATTCTTCCTCTTGTCCAAGTTCTTGTATTTTTTCTTTACCTTTAGACTTCCACATTTTGATTTTTTCATGCTGAGTTGCTCCATCATCTTTTGAGGTATCCTACTCTTCAACTTTAGAAGAATTATCCTTAACAAGTTTTGGAAAATCTTCTTCAAGATCATAAGGTAGGTTGACCTTTCTACATGAATCTTCATACCAAGAACTATTCTCATCAAATACTACATCTCTACTCACCAAGAATCCTTTGGTTGTTGGGTTGTATAATTTGTAGCCCTTTTGGTTGTTGCCATATCCAATGAATACACACCTTTCTGCTTCAGGATCCATCTTGCCTCTAACCTGTGAAGGAACATGAGCAAAAGCAACACATCCAAAAATCTTACAATGATCCAAGCTTGGTCTTCTTCCATTCCAAGCCTCATATGGTGTCATGCGATCAAGTGATTTTGAAGGTTACCTGTTAATCAAATAAGTGGCTGTGGATACAGCCTCAGCCCATAAGTAATTAGGTAAGTACTTTTCATTTAGCATAGACCTTGCAGCTTCAACAATTGTCCTATTCCTTCTTTCTGCCAGTCCATTTTGCTCAAGAGTGTACCTTGTAGTGATCTCTCTTTTGATTCCTCTTTCTTGAAGAAAGGAGTCGAATTCATGGGAGAAGTATTCTCCTCCTCCATTTGACCTTAGCCTTTTTAGTGTTTTACCTGTTTGATTCTCCACAAGAGCCAAATATCTTTTGAAGCATGAAAAGACTTCATCTTTGTGTTTCATAAAGTATAATATAGTCCACCTACTGCAATCATTAATGAAGGAGACATAATACCTTGATCCAGATATTGAAGCATCCTTGCTAGGTCCCCATACATCTGTATGAACCAACTCCAAGAGACCTCCATGCATATATCCTTTCTTCATGAATGGTAACCTGTGAGACTTTCCGAATTGACATGTACTACACTTATAAATCATGTGTTGTTTTGACAAGTTAGGGAGTCCAAGTACACTTTGGTCCCTACAAATTTCCTTTAATGATCTTTCACCAATATGTGCTAACCTTTTGTGCCATATTTCCAATTCTGTGAATGTCTGACTACCATAATTAAAGAGAGCAATGTTTCTAGTGTCCTGTAATTCAAATGTGAACGATCTACCTGTCTTTTCACCTTTTGCAATTCTTCTAAATCCTTTACTTGGATCTTCAACAAATGCTCCTGCGTTTGTGAACCTGACTTGTAACCCTTTCTCTACTATCTGCCCAACACTTATCAAATTCTTTGTAATGGTAGGGGCATAGAGTACCTTACTGAGTAAGTTGATGTTTCCATCGGGTGCTTTAGCGTTTTCCTATTTTCTCCACAAGGTGTCTTGTATCATCTCTTGTTTGTACCTCATGCTTGTTCCTTAGATCTTCTACATCTGATAGGAGGACCACATTTCTTGCCACATGATTTGAACATCTTGAATCTATGTAGAAAACATGTTTATCATATTTACCTTGTGGCATGGCCATATTCATGATTACCAATGAGTCCTCTTGATTTGAGTCTTCTGTGTAGTTATTGAAGTCTCTTCTTCCCTATTGCCTCCTTGATAGTTGGAATGGTTGTAATTGCCATGGTAATTGTTGAACCTTCCTCTTGAGTAGCCATAACTTCCTCCATTGTAGCCTCTGCCTCTTTGATTCCTAGAATTCCTAAAGCAATTTTCAGTTGTATGATTAGTTAATCCACAAATAGAGCATGAATTAGAGTCTTGGCATCTCCCCCTGCCTTGTCTTCCTCCTCTGCCTTTACCTCTACCATGTCTTCCTCTACCTGCATAGTTAGCTTGATTTGTACCTGCTTCATCATCCACTTTCTTTCCTCTTTGTTTTCTTTGGACTTGCTTTTATTAGTATACAAAGCTGAAGATTGATTACCTTTGGAGCTTTCTCCATTCTTGATAAGCTTGGCCTCTTGAGTAAGTAGTTGTCCTATGAGTGTGTTGAAATCTGGTACATGCATATCCATGTATGGATCCATAGCTGTGGTGAATGCTTCCCACTTGTCATCTGCATTCAATCCATTGATGACCTGCCTTACAATTTTCTCTTCATCTATTACCTCTCCAATGCTTCTCAATTGATCTGCTATGTCCTTGAGCTTTGTGACAAAATCATTCACATTTTGTTTGGGAGCTTTCTTGAGAGTTGTGAAGTCTATCCATAGTTGATGCTTCTTGACCTTTGTACTTGAAGAGAAGAAGGCTTCAAGTGCATTCCATAATTATTGAGATGTTTTACAACTTTTAATGTGAGGCAAAAAAAATCTAAGATAGATTTGAGAAGATAAGACCTTGCAAGTGCATCCTTGGAGCACCATGTGCTCAATCTTTCTTGCTCCTCTTGTGTTGGTTGACTTTTGTTCTTGAAACTTGGCATAACTTCATCTCCAGCTATATAACCATATAAATTCCTTCCTTGAAGATAGGCTTCCATCCTTAATGAGTAGGCTGAGTAGTTACCTCTATCCAATTTGTCAATTGATGAAGTAAATCCATCTGCCATGTTGTCCAACCTTGCTCTGATACCATTGTGAAGAGATGGATTTGTAGTTGATGACGATGAAGTGGTGCTGCAAAAACTTTGCACTACACCAGCCAAATGGACTCTAAAGACATGTGGTGGGCCCTTTTAGATCACCAAAGGATGTATTAGACACCCTATGTACCTTGGAAGATCACTCTCAAAAAGTTGAATCAAAACAGATAAGTTGGAGTAGATTCAAGAGCCAAAAACTTGTTATTTATGTTCATACACCTGTCCAAAGTTCTGAACAATTCTCTGGCCACAGTAGCAATTAACTTAATTCCTTTTGGGAAACTCTTATAAACTTACTAAGCTAACAGTCATGAGTGATTTTATCAAAAACGATGAACTACACAAAGAGAAACAAACTTAGCAAGTCATAGGATGACCTCGATTTTCCTAGCTGGAATAGTACTCAAGCCCATGAGCAGTAAAATGCAAATATCTCAAGCTTTAAGAATTAAATGATTATGAAATTTTGTAGGCCTATACTAGACAGTATTTTGAATCTAACAGGATTTCAAGCAAAGAAAATGGTCAAGTACACACTACAAAACAGCTCTAACAAAATGATTGTTTTGAGAGAGTGCTTCCAGGGAAGAAGAAAATGAAGTGACATAGTTGCCTTCAAATGATCATAGATGAAGGTTGAAACATCCAATTATGATGAAAATTGCTGAGCATATAGTAGACTTAAAGATCTAATTTTACCAAGTTAAATCACTAAAAATGATTCACCAAGCGCAGAGAAATCATCTTTGCAATCTGACAGAGAAAACTGAGAGATATGGCAGTGAACAGTACACTTCACAAGAACATGAAGATATGAACTCAAATGTACAATATAATGGACTTATGGATACATATTTGTGCCTTGAAACCACACCTTGATATGGCATAAAGCTTTTGGAGTTCTTCACTTAACCACGAATAAAATTGCCATGTATTTATAGTTGATCTTGGGAGCCTAACTTCCCTCAATCACTCTTCAATCTATTCATGATTGATTTGATTCTCCAACTACCATCAATCAAGAATTCGTATTCTCTTTCCTCTTTTGATCAAGTGGACGCAACCACTTAAGATTCTTTCACTTTTACATCAAGTAAAACTTCAAGAAGTTACAAGAGGTAGTTCACAAGTGAACTTTACCTTGTCTTCATTTTAAAGCTTCTTCTATGACTTTGTGGGGTGCAAGCCAATACTTAGGCTTTTCATAGACTTCCTCCAATAGTTCTCTGCTAGGGAAATCAACTTGTCATATGTGCCCACTCAGGAGAACATTGCAGACCTTTTCACGAAGGCTCTGCCTAGGGAGAAGTTTGAAGCTTTCCGCAAAGCTTTGGGCTTACTTCCTTTTGTGGATTGATTTCCACATAGCTTGAAACTTCCTTATACATGAGTGCCAGCTAGTTGTTCACCACATCATCCCAGGGGGGATTTGTTGATATATTTAGGTAGTGATGTGTGTGAACACTCTAGGACCACTGGGGCACTTCTTTCCCTCTTTAGGAGGTTTTTTCCCCCCGGCTTTTATATACGCCTATTGCCCTAATGGGCTACTTATCTTTGCACATTCTAGTGGTAATACATTCAGTATTGTCTGTTGTGCTCCAAGCTTCTTCTTCTTCCTTGTGTTGTTCACGTGCTTCCGCAGACGTCTAACTCCAACAGTTTTGAGTTTAATTCCCAACAAGAAGAAACTCCACTGATGCACAATCTGAGATCCTCTCTCTCTCTCTCTAGTGATCCTCATACATTCTTCTATTAGATTAACCAAAAATATACATGTAGAGTCGTTGCCTATTCGGTCAGTGAATCTACAATGAAATTAAAAAAATATATGTTTTATAGAAATGATTCTAGGAGCCTAACACTCTCTATTATTTAATCCAAATATATAACAACCTATCTATTGTTTTTTCTATTCATATATCTATCTATGCATCTATCTATCTATCTATCTATCTATCTATCTATCTATCTATCTATCTATCTATCTATCTATTTGTGTATCTATCTATTTATCTATCTATAAATGTATGTATGGATCTATCTATCTATCTATCTATCTATCTATCTATCTATCTATCTATCTATCTATCTATCTATCTATCTATCTATCTATCTATCTATCTATCTATCTATCTATCTATCTACCTACCTACCTATCTATCTATCTACACACACACACACATATATATATATATATATATATATATATATATATATATATATATATATATATATATATATATATATATATATATATATATATATATATATATATATATATATATATATATATATATATATGGTACATAAAGAGCTCTACTCAACAAAATCATGTTACCATCTGATGTCTTCACATTTCCAATCTTGTTCACAAATCTCGTTCTATCATATCCTATTCGGACCTCATGCTTGTTCTTGGGGTCTTCCAAATTAGAGATTAGTGCTACATTCACACTAATGATTTCAACATCCAAAATCAATATAGAACAGATGCTCATCACTGGTGTACCTCCTTATGAGTAGAAGTGAAATTCCTAAAAGTTTACCATCAGTGTAGTTGTTGTAGTCACTTTTTCATTTTGAGCCACCTTTATAGTTGCTATTTTAGTTGTTGTTGTTGTTATTGTAGCTATAACTATTTTTGAATCTAGCTCTAGGAGCTCCATATCATCTTCTATTATATCATCTTCCTCTCTAGTTCTTTGGGTTCTTGACGCAATGCTTAGTGAGGAGCTTGGTAATCTCTCCCTGCCTTGTCTACTACCTCTTCCTCTTCCTCTTTACTGTCTAGCTCTAACTATAAAGGTAGGTTGGGAGGTGCTCACTTCTTCATCACATTTATTGCCTTTTCCTTGGAAATCTTTATTTCTACTTTTATCTCAATAAAGGGCATAGGATTTATTATCTTTTTTTGTCTCACCATTCTTCATAAGCTTGCCTTCATGAGTCAAGAGTTGGCCCATGAGTCATGAGGTTATCTATGAAAACTATAATGGTGGTGATGCTAGTGGTTTCACAAGAATCAAACCTGGAGATCTTTGGTGTAGATGACTTAATTTGGGCAAGAGGTTAAGGCCTGGTCAAGCACCCAATTGCATGAGAGACTTATATGATTCTTATGGGGGTCCTACTCACCATGTTGTAGAATTCAAGAAGATTCTCCATGCAAAGTAGGTAGATAACTTTGTGTTTCAATATGCAGCCTTTGCGTTGATGCTCAAAAGATCTGTTGTGGCATGGTTCCAATCTCTTAGGATTGCGAATTTGGCAAAGTAGACATATTAATTGAAGAAGTTATTGAATAATTCTCAAAAAGGAGTTACACATCACACCTTATGTCTAATCCACATCTACAAAAAATGATGTTTGGAGATGATATGATTAATAGCCATCCAAGGAAAAGATGGTTTCTTTAATCATTAACGGCCCAACTACTAGAGAAATGTGAAGGTTAGTGTACATAAGATGACCATCTAATTTGGATGAATGTATAAAGGAATGTATTGATTTAGAAGGCAAGTTCAAGCTACTAAAAATTCTCTTAAGCAAAATCGTAGTGCTAGTGTTCACTCGAAACTTTTTTTAGATGGTTGATCGATGTAGACATGCTTGCACAACACACATACTAACTAGCATCAAGAAATGTATCCTTGCCAAAATAAATTCAATACAAGAGATTAGTCGATGATGTGAAGAAATGTGTCACACTATGAGAGATACACACAAGTGCACAAGAGAGCCTTGATGAGGAATTTGAATTGCCCTCTGTGAAGACTCCATGAGTAAGAAAGGCACATGTAAATGATACAAGGAGAAGTGACCCAAGAGCAAGAAGATCTAGGAGGATGCAAAATTCATTGCAATGGTTGACATATGACAGTTACATGGCTCGTCATTAGGCCTACATGACCAAGGTAATACAAGATGCTGAATCTTCTTGTTTTGAAGATGCAATCAAAAATTCACATTTGGAGAAAGATACGAAGGAAGAGATGGCTACACTTTATGGAAATGAAACATGGAATCTGGTTCCCTTGTCACAAGGAAAGAAACCCATAAGCCAAAAGTGGGTTTACAAGGTGAAGCACAATGTTGATGATAGTATAGGCATGTATAAAGCATGATTGGTATCAAAAGGATATGCACAAACATATGGCATTGATTATGAAGAAATGTTCAGCCTTGTAGCTAAAATGGTTACTTTCATAGCACTTCTTACATTGGCTACAACAAAAGGATGATTTTGCATCAGATGGATGTGAAGAATGCCTTCTTATATGATGAGTTGGAAGAAGAAGCATACATGGATCAACCCCAAGAAGAAGGCTTTTTATGGGCTTAAACAAGCCCATTGTGATTGGCATGCAAGGATTGTTGATTATTTGAGCACCATTGGATGTTCTATGTGTGATGAACATCACTCATTATACACAAGGAAGGGTGATAATGGCATCACTCATTATACACAAGGAAGGGTGATGATGGCATCATGATTGTGGCTCTTTATGTTGAGGACTTGATTGTAGATGGTGATAATGAAGAAAGCATTAAAGAGGTAAAGCAACTCCTTATGCAAGAATATGACATGAAAGATCTTGGTGTGTTGTGCTATTTTATAGGCATTGATTTTACACATACAAAAATATGTATATGGATATCACAAAGGCAATATGCCTTGAGTATGCTACAAAAGTAGGCTATGGCTGATTGTAAGCTAATTTCTATGCCATTAGATTAGAGTTTGAAGGTGGATACTACATCAGGTGAAGCACTAGAAAATGCTACTATGTATAGGAAAATTATGGGAAGTTTGATATATCTCACAATTACAAGGCCTGATCTAAGCTACACTATTGGACTTGAAAGTCAAGCAGGTTCCCAAGAAACCACATTTAGATGCTATGAGATGCACTCTACAATATGTGAGTGCTACTTTGAATTATGCATTGTTTTATGAAGTTGGTGTAGAATTGCAAGTTCATGGATACACCGATGTAGATTGGGCAAGTAGCATTCTAGATAGAAGATCTACAAGTGGTTTTCTATTATCACTTGGGAATGCAACTATTACATGGAGGAGTAAGAAGCAACCCAATGTTGCTTTGTCAAGTACAGAGGCTGAGTATAGAGGTGCTCCAATGGCCACCTGTGAAGCATCATGGGTAGTGATGCTACTTGCAGATTTAGGTGTGGAAACGCAAAAGCCTATCATCAATTATTGTGATAATATTAGCATCATATAATTAGCATGGAATCCTATTTTTAATGCTAGAACAAAGAATATCAAGGTGCATTATCATTTCATCAAGGAAAAGGTATTAGCAGGTGACATTGATCTCCTTTATGTGAGAACAGATGAGCAGGTTGTTGATATTTTCACTAAAGCACTTGGAGCTGAGAATTTGAAGAATTTTCCAAAGATTCTTGGATTACAAGACGTGAAATTGATCTTGAGGGGGAGTGTTGTGATATCAACCTCAACATGTGATGATTAAGGATGACATGTATCACTTTTTCATTTCTCTAACATGTATAGTGGTCCTATCGGCATATGTCATGGATACTTTAGTGGGATTTACTAGATTTGTCTACCGAGAGTGATAGCATACTTGTTTCTTTCCACATCACTCATTCCTAGATATTAGGATTTTCCTTATGTATTGTTCTTTATATATTGCACTAGTTGTATTGCTGTATTAGGTCATCCTTGTATATTCCTTTTATGAAATAGAAGAAGAAGAAGTAGATCATTCTTTCTTGCCTCAATTTGTGTGTTCTCCTCTTTGAGTGTAAGAGTGTGTGAGTGAGCTCTCTTCCTTATCTCCTTCCTCGTGACACTCATATTTTCAAAGCTCCTTGGTTCCCACTCATGGATGCTAACACATGAATATGCATATCATCCTTTGGATTAATGATCAATCATTTAGGCTTGGAGTAAGTTGCACCAACAAGGTAGGGCATAAACTTACAGACCATTTGGTAACCATCCAAGGTGTAAATAAAAGCTTCATGGTCCTATGTGGTTTCCCAATATAACCTTAATGGTGGGAGTACAGAGGGAGTCGTTTCCCCTTCTATAGGGTCTATGGAGCCTATCCTCCTAGCCCATAGGGCCGAGATACTAGGAATTCTGATCATGGAGATATTTTTGGATTATATATTTCTCTAACTATTCATTTCTCTTGACTATGTCTATCTATACCAAATCCCCTTGTAAAAGCTATAAAGCATGGCCCATGTGTAGCTCTACATAGCATTGTACACTAGTAAGCCCTTCATCTAGAGTCTACCAAGATAAACATCTAAGATCCACATTTGGAGTGCATGGGTGGACAACACCATTGTTGTAGTTGCATTACTCTTGGCAATTTGAGAATTTGAGTTCTGTATCTCTCACTCTATGTATATCTTCATTTGTATTTTTCTCTAAGCTCTACCTACTTGTCTATTCCACCATGACATGATTTCTTACACGCTATCAGAGCTTAGGAGGATCTAAGTGGTGCAAAAGAAAATATAAAGAGGTTGTAGAGGCTTCAAAGCCAAAAGAGAGAAGATTTCAAGGAGTGTGTTACCATGAACAACCTCTTGTAAATGTTGACTTTACTCATTGTAAAAGTGCATAAAAGGAGTCACTTCTAATCACGAGCTATAAGGAAGAATCTTTTCACGAATCAGCTGGTGACTTAGCTAAAGATTGAGATCTTAAAATCTAGTGACACATTTTTTGTAGAAGTTTGAATTTCAGATTCAAAAAGACCTCCAACTTCAGCTATAAAAATAGGATTTCAAAAGTCATTTGTAGTAGCCCGAGATTGCACAGATTTAAGAGGAATTTTTCAAGTGGCAAATTGCGTTCACATCATAGCTCTAATATTTCCCTCTCATTGTGCAATCATTCACTACCAATGGCATTGTAATCTATATGCATTAATATATACATGTTGATCATATCTCACTCTCTCTTCTCTGTCATGTTTAACTCAGGATAGTGAACTTCTCAAACTTGGTTCTCAGTGCATACTTGATCACTTGATGTAATTTAAAGTGATATAGATTCAGCATACTTTCTATTTTCATTCTATAAATTTTCATTATCATTGCTTTAGTCAATCATGAGATGTCTTCAAACCTTTACTCACTGGTCTACATACTATTAAAGCCCAAAATTATCGGGATGTACCCCTAACTTGTTAAGCATAATTCTCTGAGTACACTTGATCATTTCAAGTCAAATAACTTGTTACTGGTAGCTATCTAAGTTATTAGATACTACCAAAATGAAATTGATCAATTGCTAGCATATAAAGAGTACTGTTCAACTTATTGAGCAGATGTAGTGACCAAAATAGTAAGTTTTGGTTCACTATGAATATTCCAAGTTATCTATTTTGATCCATTAATTAGAGGATCATACTCCAAAGTGCTTAGGTGATTATTTATGGTTCCTGAGAAGCTCAAGAGGTCTACTTTACACTGCTCAACTTGTCCTCGACTGGTGTGAAGTAGGGATTTGCACCACTACCTCATCTCTGGAATCTATCCATCTCCTCCAACAATGCTATCAGAGCAACATCAAGGTAAAATGGGAGATGGATTTCATAATTCATTGATAAATTTGATATGGGTTATTATCCAGCATGGCCCCTAAGGATGAAGGCTTATCTCCAAGGAAGAATCTTGTATGGATACATCTCTGGAGATGAATTCAAAAGCAAACATCAACCTACAAGAGAGGAGCAAGAAAGACTAGCTACATGGTGTGCAAAGGATGATCTAGCTAGGTCTTATATACTTAATGCAATATCTGAGTTCTTATTACCTCACATTAGGAATTGCAAGACCTCCCAAGAGACTTGGGAAGTACTTTCTTCATACTTATCATCAAATACAAGGGCTAGGAAGAACCAACTTTGGATGGAGTTCACAACCTTGAAGAAGCAACCAAAGAAAAGTGTAGCTGATTATGTGACCAAGATGAAGGATGTAGCTGATCAATGTGGGAGTATAGGAGAATAAATAGAAGAGGAACAGATAGTAAGACAGATCATAAATGGCATCAAGTTTGATGACAAATGGGAATCTTTTACCACAACAATGGACCTATATATGGACATGCAGATACCTGACCTCAACATATTGATGGGACAACTCTTCACACATGAGACAAAGCTCAACAAGAATGGAGATAATTCTAGAGTTAATCAATCTTCTACCCTTTACACACAAAAAATAAGAGTAAAGATAAAGGCAAGGGTGAAAGGAATGAAGAAGAGGCAAGTACCTCTCAAGTAAATTTCACAAGTAGAGGAAGAGGTACTAAAGGAAGGGGCAAAGGAGGAAAGCAAGTCAGGGGGAGATCATACAACTCTTCATCTTGCAACATTTATGGCTTGACCAATCATACCATAGATGAGTGCTTCAAGAACACAAAGAATCAGAGAGGAAGAGGCTTCCACAAAGGAGGCTATGGGCAATCCAGAGGTAGGTTCAATAATGGAGGAAACAACTATCATCACAATTACAACCAAGGCTACAACAACAACTATCAAGGAGGCTTTAGAGGTAGAAGATACTACAACAACTATACAGATGATCAAGAGGATTCCTACTACTCAATAATATGACAACCAAGCAAGGTAAAGATGATGAGTACCTATTCTATATTGATTCTAGCTGTTCCAATCATGTGGTTATAAATGTAACATTGTTATTTGATCTTGAAGAACCTAAAGGGAAGCATGAAGTCCACACACGTGATGACACTAGGCACTCTATTAAGAAGATTGGAAATGTTAAATCATTTGATGGTAACATGAACCTCTTAAGTAAAGTTTTATGTGTGCCAACAATAACAAGAGAGTAGGTCATATAGGTGAAAGGATGCTAAAGCAAATATGCAAGGAGGAGAGTGTGCTTGGCATTCCAAATGTGTCCAAGCAACACATGATTTACAAATGTGGAGCATGCTAGTTTGGAAAATCACACAAGCAACCATTCAATAGAAGAAGATACATGTATGAATACTACTTAGAGCTTGTACACACAGATGTTTGTGGTCCTAGCAGAGAGCCATCAATCTCATGGTCAAGGTATTATGTTTCATTCATAGATGACTATAGTAGATGGACAATACTTTACTTTATGAAGCATAAACATGAAGCCTTCACTTGTTTCAAGAAGTATTTGACATTGGTTGAGAATCAAACAGGTAGAAGCTTGAAGAGGCTCATATCTGATGGAGACGGTGAGTATTTATCACATGCATTTGACTCATTCTTACAGGACAGAGGCATAAAGAGAGGGATTACAACAAGGTACACTCATGAGAAAAATGGAGTGGCAGAGAGAAGAAATAGACTAATAGTAGAGGCTGCATGATCAAAGTTGAATGAAAAGAAACTTCCAAATTATGGGCAGAGGCTGTTTCCACCGCCACATACCTAATTAATAGGCTTCCACCCAAGTCCTTGGATGGAATGATAACTTATGAGGCATGGAATGGCAAGAGACCTTTCCTAGATCATTGTAAAATCTTTAGGTGCATTGCTTATGCACATATACCCTCACAAATTAGAGGAAAGCTTGATCCAAAGGTTGAAAGGTGCATATTCATTGGCTATGATCAAAATAAAAAAGGATATAGGTTGTATAATCCCACTAAAAAAGGATTTATAGTTAGTAGGAATGTTGTGTTTGATGAAAACAACTCCTAGCTTGAAGATGATTGCAAGAAAATAAATCTACCCTATGACTTGGAAAACGCTTTTTCAACTGTGACTCAAGAAGAACCACAAATATTAGAAGATGTCAACTCAGAACATGAAGAGCATATTGATTTCAAAGCTTGGAAGTCCAAGGGCAAGACAAAATTCAAACAATTGGAAGACATTCCAGAGTCATCCAATCAAGCACTTAGAAGATCTCAAAGGGAGAGTAAGAAACCCATAAGCTACGACTATGACACATCACTAGTCACCAAACATTCTATATACATGGCTAATTATGTCAGAGGAGCCTGCTTCATTGAAGAAGCCAATAAGAAAGAAGAATGGAGAGACACTATGCAAGAAAAAATTGAAGCAC
Organism: Ceratopteris richardii; assembly: GCA_020310875.1. Taxonomy (NCBI): domain Eukaryota; kingdom Viridiplantae; phylum Streptophyta; class Polypodiopsida; order Polypodiales; family Pteridaceae; genus Ceratopteris; species Ceratopteris richardii. Next base: position 138,325,704 of record CM035416.1, read on the forward strand.
TCCAAGAGAACAACACTTAGGATTTGGTTCCCAAGAAACCATGCATGAAGGTAATAGAATCCATATGGATTTGCAGAGTAAAGAAGAATTCAGATGGTTCAATCAACATGTATAAAGCAAGGCTAGTAGCAAAGAGGTTTGCTCAAACCCATGGAGTGGATTATATGGAGATCTTATCATGTGTGGCTAAGATGCCAACAATCAGAGTTTTAGTAAGTATTGTTGCTTCAAAGAATTGGAACCTGTACCAATTAGATGTAAAAAATACATTCCTTAATGGATGGATCTCTACAGAGGTCTACATGGCTTAACCACTAGGATATGAAGACAAGGACAAACCTGATTTTGTATGTAAATTGAGAAAGGCATTGTATGGATTAAAGCAAGCTCCTAGAGCTTAGGACCATAGGCTTGTCACATATTTACAGGACCAAGGCTTTGTTGTAAGCAAAGTATATTCTTCATTATTTATTAAGAAAACTAGGTCAAAGATTATCTACCTATGTGTTTATGTGGATGACATTAACATTATAGGAGATGATATGAGTGGCATCAAGAAAATCAAAGCTCAAATGAAGGAAGAATTCAAGATCAATGACCTTGGATTGCTTACATATTTTCTTGGCTTAGAGATTGTGTATTCAGAATCTGGTGTTTTATTAGCCAAAGAAAGTATATTCATGATATGCTTCTTAAGTTCAAGATGGAGAATACAAAAATTGCAAGTACACCTATGGAATTGAATTACAAACTTAGTTCTCATGACGGAGAACTACTTGAAGACATTACAAGTTATCAAAGGCTTGTTGGGAGTCTCAATTATGCAACCCTAACAAGAGTGGATATATGCTATGTAGTAAGTACATTAAGACAATTTATGCATACACCAAGAAAAACTCACATGGAAGCTGCCAAGAGGATCTTAAAGTATCTAAAGGGTACCATAAAAGAAGGACTATTTTATCTATTCACATCTGACTTGGATATCAAGCTATATTCTGATGCACATTGGGCTAGCTAAAAGATGATATGAGGAGCACTTCTAGCCACTTATCTTTTGCAGGATCAAAGTTGATTTTATGGTCATCAAAGAAACAACCAATTGCGGCATTATCATCCATTGAAGCTGAATATAGAGCCCTTGCAAATGCAACACAAGAAGCAACATGGTTAAAGCTACTACTCAGAATTGGGGATACATACCTACACTGCAATGATCTGTGGAGATAACACTAGCTCACTTCATTTGGCTGCTAACCCTATGTATCATGCAAGGTCTAAGCACATTGAAGTACATTGTCATTATATGAGAGAGAATCTACTTAGCAAAGATATACAATTGTCCTATGTATCAACCAATTTGCAATGTGTAGATATGCTAACCAAATTTTTGGATGAAGAAATATAAACAGGTTCACGATGATGGTTGGATTGCAAGAGATTGAGGAAGATTGAAGAACAAGCATATTAGGCTTGAGGTAAAGCTATTGATGCAACTTACTCCAATCCTAAATTCTTGATCATTAATCTAAAGGATGATATGCATATTCATGTGTTATCACATGAACAACCTCTTGTAAATGTTGACTTTACTCGTTGTAAAAGTGCATAAAAGGAATCTCTTCTAATCACGAGTTGTTAGGAAGAGTCTTTCTACGAATCTATCGGTGAGTTAGCTAAAGATTGAGATCCTAAAATCTAGTGATACCTTTTTGGTAGAAGTTTGAATTTGAGATTCAAAAAGACCTCCAACTTCAGCTATAAAAATAGGATTTCAAAAGTCACGTGTAGTAGCCCGAGATTGCAAAGATTTCAGAGGTTTTTTTTAGTGGCATATTGAGCTCACATCATAGCTCTAATATTTTCCTTTAATTGTGCAATCATTCATTGCCAATGGCATTGTAATCTATGTGCATTAATATATACATGATGATCATATCTCACTCTCTCTTCTCTGTCATGTTTAACTCAGGGCAGCCAACTTCTCAGACTTGGTTCTGAATGCATACTTGATAATTTGATGTAATATAAAGTGATATAGATTTCACATACTGTCTATTTTTGTGCCATAAAGTTTCATTATCATTGGTTTAGTCAATTTCGAGATATCTTCAAAACTCTACTCACTGATCTGCATACTGTTGAAGCCCGAAATTGTCGAGATGTACCCCTAACTTGCTAAGCATAATTCTCTCAGTAAACTTCATCATTTCAAGTGAAATAACTTGTGATTGGTAGCTATCTAAGTTAATTAGATACTTCCAAAAGGAATTTGATCAATTGCTAGCAAGTAAAGAGTACTGTTCAATTTATTGAGCAGATGCAATGACCAAAATAGTAAGTTTTGGTTCCCTATGAATATTCAAAGTTATGTGTTTTGATCCATTAATTAGAGGATCACACTCCAAAGCACTTAGGTGATTATTTGTGGTTCCTTGGAAGATCAAAAGGTCTACTTTACACTCCTTAGCTTGTTCTTGGCTGGTGTGAAGCAAGGATTTGCAGCACCACCTCATCTCTGGAATCTATCCACCATCTCCTCCAACATACCTAACCTAATGACTAGTCTCACAAAGTTCATTTATTACCATCAATGATCGCACGTAGACCTCATCTTAGTTGGATTTTAGGGTTCATCAAATATCTGAGCTCTCACAATAGCTTCTTTTTATAATCACAAATAATCACCTATGTGCTTAGGAGTATAATCCTCTAATCAATGGATCAAAATAGATGAGTAGAAAGTTCAACCAAGATCTTAGACTTTGCTATTTTGGTCTTTGCGTATATTCAGTAAAGTGATCAGTGCTCTCAAACTGCTAGCAATTGGCTCAATTCCTTTTGGGAGTATCTAACTCACTTAGATAGCTACCAATCATGAGTTATTTCAATAAAAAAATTGGACAACACATTGAGAATGATGCGTAGAAAGTTAGAAGACTTGCCCGAAATTTTTGGGGTGCTTCTGTGTGTAGACAAGAGAGCAAAGATATGAAGATATCTCATGATTGGAAAAAGCAATAGCAATCAAACTTTGTAGCTATGAAGTAGATAGTATATTAAATCTATGGTACTTTATATCACATCAAATGATCAGCCATGCACTGAGAACAAGCTCTGCGAAGTTCACTATTTTGAGATGATCATAGCACAGAAGTGAAGTAGAGAAGTAATCAATGTATACATATTCGATCACATAGAAATACAATGACATTGGCAATGTTCAATTGCACAATGCAAGGGTAATGAAGGAGCTATGGATTGAGCGCATTAATCACAAAGAATCCCTCTCAAATGATCTCATAATTGGGCTCTCTCTTGCGAGTTTTTTGATCCACTTTTATAGTTGAGATTTGAACCAAGCTTTGAGTTCAAATTCAAATTCTCACCATATAGTGAGTCCTAAACTATAGGATTTACTCTCTCATCAATCAACTACCAAATAACCCAAGATTTGATTCCTCCTAACTCCATGTGAGAGTAGTGCAATAAACATAGGCACAAAGATAAAAGGTAAGGTGACTTTTACAAGGGGATAGTCATATATGAATATCTGTGATACATGCTAATTGTTCAAGTATGTAGGCTTGAACGCTTTTGTGCCAACAACTCTCCCTCAAGCCTAACATGCTTGATCTTCAATCTTCCTTGATTTCTTGCAATCCAATCATCATCTTGAGCCTATTTATCTTAGTTCCATCCAAAGACTTTGTGAGCATATCTGCACATTTCAAATGAGTTGATACATAGGAAAATTGGATATCCTTGCTAAGCAATTTCTCTCTTGCATAATGATAGTGCACTTCAATGTGCTTAGTCCTTGCATGATATATTTGAAGCAAGAACACTTACCAAAAGCCTGATTACTGGCATCTTAGCCACAGGTGAGAAAGCCTCCTCATACTTCACTCTAGGGGTTTGAGCAAACCCCTTTTCCACTAGCCTTACTTTGTACCTGTTTATAGAGCCATTTGAATTATTCTTGATTTTATATATCCACCTGGATCCTATTACCTTCATGCTTGGTTTCTTGGGAACCAAATCCCAACTGTTGTTTTCTTGAAGTGCTTCAATTTCTTCCTACATGGCTTATCTCCATTCTTTCTTCTCATTGGCTTCTTCATATGAACAAGGTTCTTCTGTCATAGAGTCCTTAGTCATGTACACAGAATGCTTGGTGACTAATGATATATCAAAGACATACCTTATGGGTTTCTTACTCTCCCTTTCAGATATTTTGAGTGCTTGATTTGAACACTCTGGAATGTCTTCCAATTGCTTGAACTTGGTCTTTCGTTTTGACTTCCAAGCCTTGAAGTCAATCTACTCTTTATCCTTTGAGTTGACATCTTCTGGTACTTGTTGATCTTCTTGAGTGAGAGTTGAAAAATCATTTTCCAAGTCATAAGGTAACTTGATCTTCCTGCAATCATTTTCAAACCATGAATTTTTTCCATCAAATACCACATCTCTACTAACTGTAAATCCTTTGTTAGTGGGATTGTACAACCTATATCCCTTCTAGTTTTGGTCATAGCCAACGAATACATACTTTTTAGCTTTTAGATCAAGCTTCTCTCTAATATGTGAGGGTATATGTGCATAAGAAATGCACCCAAAGATTTTATAATGGTCTAATGATGGCCTCCTGCCATTACATGCCTCATAAGATGTCATTCCATCCAAAGATTTAGATGGGATCCTATTAATCAAGTATGTGGCTGTGGAAACAACCTGAGTCCATAGGTAATTTGGTAGTTTCTTTTCATTCAACATTGATCTTGTAGCCTCTAATATCACTCTATTCCTCCTCTCTGCCACTCCATTTAGTTTAGGAGTGTATCTTGTTGTGACCTCTCTCTTTATACCTCTATCCTAAAAGAATGAGTCAAATTCATGTGAGAAATACGCACCACCTCCATCAGATCTGATCCTCTTCAAGCTTCTACTTGTTTGGTTTTCAATCAATGCCAAATTCTTTTTGAAACAAGTAAAGACTTCATCTTTATGCTTCATGAAGTAAAGGATTGTCCATCTACTATAATCATCTATGAATGAAACATAGTATCTTGATCATGAGATTGATGGCTCTCTGCTAGGACCCCATACATCTACGTGCACAAGTTCCAAGTACTCTTTATACATATACCCTTTTTTGTTGAATGGTTGTCTATGAGATTTACCAAATTGGCATGCTCCACATTTGTAAATCATGTGTTGCTTTGGCACATTTGGAAGGCCAAGCACACTCTAATCCCTACATATTTGTTTTAGTGTTCTTTCACCTATAAGGCCCAGCCTTTTATGCCATATCTCTAGTTTAGATAAGGTTTGATCTTTGTAGTTGAAGAGTGCAATGTTTCTAGTATCTTGAACTTCAAATATAATAAGTCTACCAAATTTCTCACCTTTTCAATCCTCTTGAAGCCCTATTGAGGGTCTTCCACATATTCTCCATGCCTGTGAATCTGACTTGTAAGCCTTTCTCAACAATCTGTCCAACACTAATTAAATTTTTTGTTATGGCTTGTACATAGAAAACCTTAGTCAAAAGGTTCATGTTACCATCTGAAGCCTTGACATTTCCAATTTTCTTAACAAAGTTTCTAGTGTCATCACTTATCTACACTTCATGCTTCCCTTTAGGTTCTTCAAGATCAAATAACAATGCTATATTTCCACCCACATGATTGGAACAACTAGAATCAATATAGAAAATATGATCATCATCTTTACCTTGCTTGGATGTTATATTCATGATGAGTAGAGAATCCTCTTGTTCTTCTGTGTAGTTGTTATAGTCTCTTCTACTTCAAAAGCCTCCTTGATAGTTGTTGTTGTAGCCTTGATTGTAGTTGTGTGTTGGACCTGCCTCTGGATTGTCCATAGCCTCCTCTATGGAAGCCTCTTCCTCTTTGATTCCTTGTGTTCTTGAAGCATTCATCTGTGGTATGGTTGGTTAGGCCACAAATGTTGCAAGGTCAAGAGTCGTATGATCTTCCCCTGCCTTGATTTCCTCCTTTGCCCCTTCCTCTAGTACCTCTTCCTCTACCTGTGAAGTTCACTTGAGAGGTACTAGCCTCTTCTTCATTCTTTTGACCTTTGCCTTTATCTTTACTTTTATTTCTATCTGTATAAAGGGAAGAAGATTGATTACCTCTAGAGTTCTCTCCTTTCTTGTTGAGCTTTGTCTCATGTGTGAAGATTTGCCCCATCATGTGTTGATGTCAAGTATTTGCATTTCCATATATAGGTCCATTGTTCTCGTTAATGATTCCTACTTATCATCAGCTTTGATGCCATTTCTGCCTTACTATCTGCTCCTCTTCTATCTCTTCCCCAATGCTTGCAAGCTGGTCAGCCACATCCTTCATCTTGCTTACATAGTCAGCTACACTTTGTTTGGTTGGCTTTTCAAGGTTGTAAATGCCATCCATAGCCGGTTCAAACTAGCCCTTGTATTTGATGAGAAGTATGAAGAAAGTAATTCCCAAGTCTCTTGGGAGGTTTTGAAATTCCTAATGTGAGATAATAAGAAATCATGGATATTTCCCAAAAGATGAGAAACTGTTGATCAGATCTCGCAGATGTATGTACATAGAGGATAGTATGAAAACAAAATCCATAGAAGCATAAACAGAGTAGAAAGAGACAAGAGATTGAATACTAGATGGGATACAATCTCCCCCCCCCACATACTCTAATGGATGAGTCTAGATATTTCTCATTACATCTTGAATAGAAGATACATTAGGGCGACACTTTAAAAAGCGTGCATTTATGAAAATCTGCTTAAATTACAAAATCGTTGCTTTCTAAGTGATCTAATATTTTTACAAAAATATCGCTTTCTAAAGCGATCTATTATTTTTACAAAAATAACTAAAATACTATCTTTTAACTATCTTCAAAAATATATAAATAAGTCTATGCACATTTACATCTTCATGCATCTTCACCTGCTAAATCAAAACACAATAACATTAGAAATCTCAAGATATTAAAATCCATATAAAATTCCATTATTCCCTAAATTATAACATGCCTCTCAGCTGAGGAGCAATTGACCTCAGTTGATAAGAATAAAATAGACATGGATGGCGAGTCACATGTCCCATCATTGAACCATAAGCAAGTTCCATGTAAAAACACATGCAAAGAAATTAAAAAGTTGAATTTAATGTGATTGTGAATGATATGCAAGAATCAAATGACTATATTGTGGAGTTAATGATGTCTTATGAATCCATTGAGATTCTTTAAGTGAGTATTTTTATATTTTACTAAATATCTATGATATTGCTTACCATCGCATGTAGTAGTAATATCATTATCAAGTATTTTCTCTTGAATTAAAATTTCAGCATCCTCTTCTTGTAAAGGAGGATCATCTAAAATTGGAGTGCATGATAAAGTTCCTTTAAAGGATTTCAATAAACTAATATAAAAATCTATATTCCAATGAGAAGGTATGTCTAATCTAAAAGAATTCTCATTAATTTTTTGAATAATACGGAAAGATCCATAATAACGTGGTGCAAGTTTAACCTTAAGATGTTGTGAAATATTTTTCAAACGTCTTTTAATTATTTGTAACTATAGAAAGTCATTTTCATTAAATTATTTAGCTACTCATTTCTTATTAACATTATGCATATAACATTCTTGACTCCTTTTAATGTGCTTATGAACCTCATGAAGTATAGAAATATGATCTTGTGCAAAGGAATTAACCATAGGAATATCAGTTTCAGTGATAGATATAGAAGTAGGAAGCTTTTTATCATATACTATTTCGTACAGTGCACATCGAGTAGTGATATATGTTGTGTTATTATATGCAAACTATAGTAAAGGAATTTTCTCATCCCAATTATTTGGATTATCTAAAGAATAACAACCTAATAATAAATCTAAAGTAGTACTATTTGTAGTTCACTTTGCCCATTACTTTCAACATGAAATGTAGAGCCAAAGTCTATTTTGGAACCTAAATTTTGAAATAATGCAACCCAAAAGTGATTAACAAAATGAACATCTTGATCTAATAAAATAACTTTTTTTTTAGAGTACAAGGAATTGGAAACACACTCACACACCCAATCTCGTAAGGTAGATGCACGCATCTTTGAGGAACCCATAGATATGTTCAACCAAGACTTGAGTTGAGGACTTCCTCCTAGAGACTCAAGGCACCAAACCACTAAGCTACATAGGCTTGCACAATGATAAAATAACTTTTAGAAAACCATGATGTGAAAAAATGCATCTAATAATAACTCAGCAGCTTGAGGTGCAGAAAGAGTCTTTTTACAATAAATGAAAAACGATGGTTTACTAAACCTATCAACAAGTATCCAAATCATATCATTATGAGATAAAGTTATAGGAAAACCAATAATAAAATCCATAGAAGTTTGTTCCCATGGTCCATTAGGTATGGGAAGTGGCATTAATAATCCAAATGATTTACCATGATTTCCTTTCACACATTGATACATAATGCACCGGGAACATACTGTGCAATATCCTTTTCCATAATCTTTGATGGGCTCGTCTTTCAAAACTATGCGAGTGCCTTCCATTCACCTTGTCCAAGCCTACTTCCTAGGCTCTGATACCAATTGTGGAAATTGAACTCATAACCTACCGGTAGGAGTACAATGGGCAAACCACTTGCCCCAAAAGCCATTGTTGAGGATTATTTCCTAATCCTCTCTCTTAGGGTGTGTTTCAACCATCTCCTGCCCGTCATTTCTTGAGTCTAATAGATATCTTAACATATATAAATAGTTCAATGAGAATGTTGAATATTTAATACCATCATGAGAGTAAATTAAATAGCTTGTAATATATTTGATTTTTACATTTTTCATGTTAACCCTAATGGATAAACAAGATTCATAATCTGGAGCGTTCATGCATACAACATTTTCAAATAAAGGAAAAAGTAAACACATTATATATCATTTATAGATTGAAAATGCATTCATTTAGACTGAAATCATCACCTATCACAATAATCTCATTAGTATAGAATATATTCATGGAAGCATAGTGACAGAATCCTTATGTAGAGAGATTTCAGGAGTGACAACCTGATGGAAGCATAGTGACAAAATGCATGTAAGTTCACTAATTCAAAAAGCATGGAGTGTAATTCCTTAAGCATGGAGTGTGATTCTTTTCCTGAGTAATGTAGATGTGCTCCCATTAGCAAACCATCAGGATTGCATTCTTCTGAATAACAACAGCGCTTTCTACCTTTCCTCCACACAGATGCCAACTCTCCACGTGAACTGTTGCGTCCTTTCCCAACTCTCAATTCTGATGCGTGGAAAACCCTGTTTGTCCTCCTCCTCGTCAAAAAGACTTTGAGAAGTCATCCATGTTTTCTCTCATGCGGACCCTCGAGAGCCCTCCTTTCGGCCTGACTTTCCTTTCCATGGCGGCGCTTCTCTTTTTTCAATGTTTAAAGTAGAGCTTTACATGCCGATTTGGGAAGAGCACGTGCTGTTGCCTCTTTGTTTCTCTAATTGTCCTACATCACACAATTGCGCATGTTTTATGATTCTCGCCTCTGTTTCTATGGTCGGCTCCGCCTGCATGCGGCGCTGCATACGTATTTTTTCCTTGCCGCCGCCCCCAAAAGCCCACCTGCCTCTCTCCCTTGTGTATCTTCCTCCTCGAATGCCACAAACTTTCCATCTGCTTTTGACCACTCCCCACCTCCCAAAACGAGAGAGCCAGCCCTCTCTTCCCTTTCGTGTCATGAAACCCCAACCAAGCGGACTTATCCCTTATGCACAAGTGGAGTTCTTTCATCTCTTTCTCATGCAGCGACCCAAGAAATAGTTTCAAATGTTATGCTATATTCCATTGATTTTATTAAGCAACAAGTATTTTCAAGACAAAGGTTTTCGGAGAAAGTATCAACAAAACTAGAATCTCTAGCATGGTTGAGCAATAACAATGACTCCTCTCTTTCTTCATCAACGATTTTATCTTCTCTCTCTTCACAAATCCAAGAAACCTCTAAAAATTCTTCTATTCCTCTCCTTCTATAATGTCTCATCAAGGTCCAACACTCTCCATCCATATGATGCAATTCTGTGAACATCGGGAAGGTGCAATTCTTAAAGGCATCCACCCCCTCCAAGTTTGTGCATTCTCACGATGCACCAACATAGCCCCTATTTCTACAAGTCTTTTCACAAATGAAGTATGGTGAAAATTGTAAAGAAATAATAGCACAATGGAATAGATCAATAGAAAGAGTTGAGAAAGAAATCCCAACAAAGAGGGACAGAGTAGGAGATAGAGAACTCAAATTCTCAAATTGTCAAGAGTAATGCAGCTACAAAGATGGTGTTGTCCACCCGTGCGCTCCCAATGTGGAGCTTAGATGACGATCTAGATAGACTCTAGATGAAGGGATTACTAGTTGGCAATGCTATGTAAAGCTACACATGGAGCATGCTTATATAGCTTTTCAAAGGGATTCATATAGATTAACATAGTCAAGAGGGATAAAATAGTCGAAAAAATATACATTTTGGCAATATCTCCATGACCAAAAGTTCTATCATCATGGTAGTATGGGCTAGGGGGGATAGGCCCCCCAAACTCCTTACAAGGGGCAAGCTACCCTTTGTACTTTCCCCCATTAAGGTTCTATGGAAAAATCATATGATACCGCAAGCCATTTACTAAAAGATACCTAATAACCTTGATCAATTATACAAGCTACTGAAATCGAATTTCATTAAATTAATGGAACAAAACTTTCTCATGTCCTAATTAGAACTAATGAAAGACATTGTACCCTTGTTGTAATGGGTTCCTTTAGAGGCTGTAAGGAACTACCCTTGTTGTAATGGGTTCCTTTAGGGGCTATAAGGAACTATGAAGGTGGTGTTTGCTCATGCCTACCCTTGTTGTAATAGGTTCCTTTAGAGGCTATAAGGAATGACGCTTGTTGTAATGGGTTCCTTTAGAGGCTATAAGGAACTATAAAGCTTTCTCATGCCTAACCTTGTTGTAGTGGGTTCCTTTAGAGGCTATAAGGAACTATAAAGGTGGTGTTTGCTCATCATGTAATGTGAGGCATCACTATCAAACATCCATGAGTCATCTCATCTTGAATCTTTAGTCAAGGAGGATACCTCCTCTTTCATAACAAATAACTCAAGGTCTATTTCTCTACTGTTGGTGGACTCCTTACCCCTTTCCAACTTTTGAAGATCCATTCTTCTCTTGTGACTTCTTGATGCGAGAGTTTTGAATTGTGTGGTTTTTCTTCTTATAGTGGAAACACTCTCCCTTGAACTTCTTTTTTTCGGTCTTCTTTTTGTCTCAATATTTTGAAGAGATCACTTTGCATCCTTTGGCATTTGTTGTGAATGCAACATCTCCTTGGTTGTCAAAACTCCTTGCGTTGAGCCACATCTCCTCCTCCATGAGTAAGGCATTGAATTCTTCAAACATTAGAGGTTAAGGTCTGATTGGATTATTAAGAGCAATCATCAAGCCATCAATATTTGGTGGACAGATTCGAAGACAAGGCCAAGTTAGCTCCTCGCTTGAATTTTGCAGAGCTGCTCCCATCGTTTGATCTCATAGATTCTTTATGCGAGTGATAAACACCTCTATATTCTCCCCATTAACAAACCTTTTTGCTCCTAGCTGATTCTCCAAGTTTTGAATACGTTTCTAAGTATACGTTTCAAATTGATTTCTCAATATGTTCCATGCTTCACAAGCCTTGTTAATATGTTGAATGAGAGTAAAAACAATATTAGTAGTACTCTTAACTAGAGCATAGAATGCATTTGCATTTCTATATTTCAAATCACATAAGAGATTAGCAATAGGAGGAATCATTTGACCAAGATTATTTGGATCGAGTGTTTCTTGGGACTCATGATGAGTCCCGAGAATAGTCTCCACAATCTCATATGAATCAAGGATCAAAGTGATTTTAAACTTTTACATATTGTAATTTGTACCATCAATCTTACCTTTCACGAAGGTTGGTGGTTGTATATACAATGTTTAGATGACCGGCATCATTGCTCCTCCTACTTGTGCTTCATCTACTCTTGTTGATGAACCACCTTGATTCCCTCTCATAGATGATGATCCACCACTTGAAATCTTCTCTCTTTTATTGGTGAATCCTCTAAAACCTTTGCATTTATGGTTTTGCACCATTCAAAGCCTATAGAGCTCTGATGCCATGTAAGAAATAATAACACAATAGAATAGACCAATAAACATAGTTGAGAAAAAACACAGACAAATAGAGATGCAAATAGAGATAGAGAACTCAAATTCTCAAATTGCCAAGAGTAATGCAGCTACAAAGATGGTGCTCTCCACTCATGTGCTCCTAGTTTGGAGCTTAGATGGAAATCTATGCACAATGCCATGTAAAGCTATTGGTCCATGATTATATAGCTTTTCCAAAGGGATTCATTATAGATAAACATAGTCTAAAGCGAAAAAATAGTCAACCAAATATACAATCTAGCAATATCTCCATGACCAAAATTCCTATGGTCTTAACTTTATGGGCTGGGGGATAGGCCCTCTAGACCCCATGAAAGGGGGTGAGCCCCGGGATGTGCTCCCCCCATTAAGGTTCTATTGGGAAATATTGTGGTGCCATAAGGACTTTAATTTCACCTCGAATGGCAACCCAATGGCCTAGAAGTTTATGTCCTACCTAACCGAGCGGTAACTCTCACAAACATCATCTATTATCATCAATGGTGACAAATAGTTCTCATCTAACTTGGAAGTTAGGGTTTCAAAAATATCCTAGTTCTTGCAATGGCTTCTTCTCATAATGGGGTCCTTACAACTTAGAGCACTATGCGCCATTTGTGGTCACATGAGGGTGGAGTATTGATTATATCTAATAGAAACAAAAATCAAGTGCATCAGTTATCAAGAAGGCTCATGCCCATGCACGACCATGTAGTGAGCCCTATAAATGCATACTCTAAGTGCATTAGAAAAACAAAATAATGGAAATGAAAAGGTATTTCTCTTTTCATGATAGGGTTTTTCCACTTAAACATAAGTCTAATTTTGATCATAAATTTACAATTCAATTGATTTTCAATAGAATATACACTGTGAGTTTCAAACTCACGTGTGTTGGAGAATTCCGCTCCTATGCACAGTAGAAAGTGTAGAAGATCTTCTCAAGATCAAGACTTTTACCTATAGCTGCACCTTTGAATGCAAATTGGTATCAATTGAAGAATACAATGAAATTCTTGCTTGCTCCCTCAAACTAGACACTAATAGCTTTCAAATGATCTATCAAACACTCAATTTGGAGTATGTTTGGTTTGGCAACTCTTTGCCTCAAAAAAGGCTACCTATCCACTCAATTAGGTTGAAAATGGAGCTTCACTAAAAACTTAATAACTCAAAGAGCATAAGGAATTTCACATAGTTTGTACATAAGATCTACACAAGATACGCTTTTATTAGAGCCAGTGTGGTTGTGGAGAGCTCATGGAGAAGGCCGACAATGAAGAGTACAAGAGAAGGTGTGGAGAAAGCATGATTCACAAACGACCTCAGATTTCTGTGCAATTTGGCATCAAGGTTTTGGAGCCATCTCTACCTCCATTTCAAGTGCGCAAGGTGGCACCCACAAAAAAACTAGGTTATTTTGCAAAACTATAACTTGCATCCTGTTTGGCAACACTCATATATTCTAGTTCTAGAATTTCAAGGGATTCCATATACTGTTGATACACAAAAATTGTGTTATTTTGAGATCAAATCATCACGTCATAGTGAGACAATGTTCAAGCATAAGTGCTCCTTGTAGTGTTTTTTAATTTTGTGAATTGCTGCAGAAATGGAAAACGTAGATGGAATGAGTTAGCTTATGAGCAATAAGCTGGATAAGAAAAACTTCCATGCTTGGAGATTCAGAATGATGAATTTCTTGATGGGAAAAGGCTATTGGAAGTATATCGAAGGAGAGAATGAAAATGCTTGTAGTCACTAGAGAGGAATCCGACTGTAGAACAGTTAAGAGCATATGAAAAATGGAATCAAGGATCACAAAAGGTAATGTATTGCCTATTTGTTAGCATAGAAGATAGCATGATTGGACACATATAGGATGCCAAGACTCCAAAAGAGGCTTGGAACAGTTTGGTCACTTTGTATGAGACCAATACAAAGGCATGGAAATTGCAACTCAAGAACGAGTTGCATACATTGGAGAAAAAGGGGATGTTGGTGAGTGACCACCTTGAAAAGAAAAAGCATATGTGAGTCACTATCATCTATTGGTGTGAATGTAGATGATGATGATGATAAGGTGGAGGTGTGCTTTCATGGTTTAGGAGCTGCATATAAGCAGTTCAAAACTTCTATACATACTAGGGAAAATATTCCAAATTTTGCTGATTGGGTATCCATGATGATCATTGAACAAAAGAGTCTTGGTGAGGATTCAAACTCCAAGGAAAACCTAGTTCCGAGTAGGTATTCTGCTCTAGCAGAGAAAAAGGTAGAGATAGAGGCTTCAAAAGTGGAAGAGGACACAATAACCAAGACCAAGGTCAACAACAGAATCCTGCAAGATGAACAGGAAAATTTCGAGGTAGGGGGAACTAAACACGTCATAGAAATTTTCAAATAAATGGTTCAGGTAATGAGAGTAAAGGATACTGAAAGTGTCGTAAACTTGGACACTTTGAACGTGATTGCAGGTTGAAGAATCAAAATAACAAAAGGCAACAAAACAACTATGCATCCACAAGTGCAGATGATTCTAACAATCTATTCATGGTTCAACATCATATGATGAATACGATGTCTACTGATGGTTCAAAATTGAATGGTAATGTCTGGTATGTTGATTGAGGTGCTTCAAATCACATGATTAGTCATGCGAAATGGTTGAGTAGTTTGCAAAAATTGCTAGTTCCTAGATATGTTGAAACCGACGATGACACATCATACCTTATCAAGCATACACGAAACATAACATTGTCTATGGAGGATGGGAAGGTAAAACATCTTGTTGATGTGTTGCATGTTCCAATGTAACAAAGAATTTGGTTTCTGCTAGACAAATGCATTAGGGGAAAAAATGAACCGTGCATGGGCCTTTTAGATTAAGAGGTGATTAGTGATGGACCAATGAGAGGAGGGTGGTGGCCACAGTCTAGAGCCTCAATCAAGTAGGCTAGGCCTAGGTTTCCTTGGTTTTGGACTGGTCAAAACAACCAAAATGTGATGGTAGACCTTACTTAAGTGGTTTAAAGAAACCACACAATTCAAATTCTTCCATCCGAATTATATCTAGGCCCTTGGATATGAAGGCGATCGATCCAATGGTCAAGATTCAAAAAAAGAAAGGCTTGCACATTTAAATCTCCATCGTTCGATAGGTGATGATCCAATGGTCAATTTCTCTTTAGATCTAGATTCAGCACGTTTTTGTTGGAGACGTCCGATCATAGAAGATCCAATGGAGTACATTTGTTCGCGTCCCCATGCAGTCCTAGTCTTTCTTTTCCCACTTCCCATGCATTTAATGAGCCTTATTTTGTCATTTTCTGCCATACATACTTGCCCAAATCAGGTTCATTCATGCCAAAAATCCTATGGACGTCGTCTACCCATGCCATTCTTCTCTCTCTCTTCGTTTTCCCCATATCTTTCAAATGATTTGATTGTATACTTTGTCTTTTTCTGCCATAGTACATTGATCAATCATATAAAGACTATCCAACGGCTTCAAATACTCACGAACCCAAGCACACTGCAAGCTCTATTTTGTCGTTTTTTGACAAACAAATATGATCAATCTCAAGCGTTCGTGAGGAAAATCCAATGGCTCCTAATAGCCATGAATCCAAATTGGGATTGAAATTGGATATGCCTCTTGGAAATAGTATTTTTCTTTTAAAAACCACTAGTGGTTTTTTTTCTTCCTCAATACCACACAAGATTAATTTTAATCCCTAAAAATTAGGGATCCTTACAAGGCCCATGCAGGGTTCATTTTTTCCCCTAATGGGTTGACCAGGGATTACAAGTCAGGTTCAATGTTGATGGGTTATATGTAGAAGAGTACAAAGAGGATGGACGATTAGTTGCCAAAGGAAACAAAGTGGGTAGGATGTTCACCATAAATGTGAAAATTCCTAAAATGAATGCATCCATGTTTGCAAAAGATGCAGGAGTTATTCTTGATATAGAGATTTGGCATAAACAAATTATACGTGCAAATCTGCAAAGGCTTAAATTGATGCAGTCAAAGGAGATTGTCAATGGACTACCAAATTTCAAAGTTGCAAAAATGCAAAAGGTATGTGCAACATGTCAACTTGGTAAAGAGTCAAGAGCATCATTTCTACATGACAAGCATGTTAGTGAGAATGTGCTAGAATTAGTACATACAGATGTTTGGGATCCTGCAAAGACCACATCTATGGGTGGTTGCAGGTTTTATGTTACTTTCAATGATGACCATACATGAGAAAAGTGGGTATATTTCATGAAAGAGAAGAGTGAGGTGTTCACTCACTTGTAGAATTTTAAAGCTATGGTTGGAAACACAGACAAGGAAGTACATTCAGACAGTAAGATATAATGGAGGAGGTGAATACATGTCAAATGAGTTCAGAAACTTTCTAAAAAGTCATGGAATTCAACATTAGTTTTCATGCAGGTACACACCACAACAAAATGGCGTTGTTGAATGCAAAAATAGACATATTGCAGAAATACCAAGAGCCTTGATGGCTGAGAAGAATATGCCTTATTGTTATTGGATAGAAGGTATGCATACGACTCTACACATCATGAACAGAACTCCAACTACTGCTATACGTCAAGTTACACCTGAAGAGAAGTTCACAAGTAAAAAGCCAAACTTATCACATATGAAAGTTTTTGGTTGTATTGCATATGTACATGTTCTAGATGAGTTGAGGATGAAGCTTGATCCAAAAGCTGAAAAATGTGTCTTCATTGGATATTCCTGAGCAAAAGGGATATAAATGTTATAACCCACGCACACGACAGGTGAAGGTGAGCAAAGATGTGGTATTTGATGATATGTTAAGCTTCTATACAGATGCCAAAGATGGACTTAATCTTGATTCAAATGACAAAGAAAACGCTAAAAAAATCTTGATTCATGGAGTGGAAGATTGCGTGGTAATTCCAGTCCAGCAAATTCATAAAATACATCCAAGAAAGGTAAAGAAAATATTTTTTGTGGTAGTAAAACATGTGCAAGGTTTGAAGACATTGATGGAGATTCAAGGCGTTCAAAAAAGAGTCTTGATAGACGAAGAAGATCTGGGAGGATGTAGAATTAGTGCAATTATTGACATATGATAGCTGCATGGCTCATCATTGTGCCTACATGACAAAGGTAATACAAGACGTTGAACCCTCTTGTATTGAGGATGCAATTGGAAATGCAGATTGGGAAAAAGCTATAGATGAGGAGATGGCTGCACTTTATGGAAATGATACATGGAAGTTGGTTCCATTGCCCCAAGGAAAGAAACTCATAGGTTGCAAATGCGTTTACAAGGTAAAGCACAATGCTTATGGTAGCTTAAGCAGGTACAAAGCATGATTGGTAGAAAAAGGATATGCACAAACATATGGAATTGATTATGAGGAAACATCCAGCCCTATAGCTAAAATGTATACTGTCATATTATTTGTTGCATTAGCTACAACAAAAGGATGGAATTTGCATCACATGGATGTGAAGAATTGTGTCCTACATTGTGAGTTATAGGAAGAATTATACATGGACCAACCACAAGGACATGAAGATTCAAAGCATCCAAATTATGTTTGCAAGTTGCAAAAGGCTTTATGTGGGCTTAAGCAAGCTCCCCCTGCATGGCATGCAAGGATTGTTTATTACTTAACCACCATTGGGTTTTCTATGTGTGATGCAGATTCACTATATGCGAGGAAGGGTGATGATGGCATCACAATTGTGGCTATTTATGTTGATGGCTTGATTATATGTGGTGATAATGAAGAAAGAATTAAAGAGGTAAAGCTACTTCTTATGCAAGAATTTGACATGAAATATCTCTGTCTACTACGCTATTTCTTGGGCATTAAGTTTATACATGTAGAAACAGGTATATGGATGTCACAAAGGCAATATGCCTTGAGTATGCTACAAAAGTATGGTATGGCTGATTGTAAGCCTATTTCTATGCCACTAGATTAGAATTTGAAGTTGGATACTACATCAGGTGAAGCATTGCCAACTGCCACTATGTATAGGAAAATTGTGGGAAGTTTGATATATCTCATAATTACAAGGCCTGATCTAAGCTACATGGTTGGACTTGAAAGTCAATTTATGCAAGTTCCCAAGAAGCCACATCTAGATGCTCTGAGGTGCATTCTACATTATGTGAGTGCTACTTCAGATTATGCATTGTTTTATGAAGTTGGTGTAGATTTGCAGGTTCATGGATACATCGATGTAGATTGGGCTGGTAGTATCCTAGATAGATAATCTACTAGTGGCTTTCTATTCTCACTTGGGAGTGCAACTATTATATGGAGCAGCAAGAAGCAAGCCACTCTTGCTTTGTCGAGTATAGAGGCTGAGTATAGATGTGCTACAATGGCAGCATATGAAGCATAATGGCTAGAGATGCTACTTGTAGATTTAGGTATGGAAGTGCAAAAGCCTATCACCATCTATTAGCAGTATACAATTAGCACTGAATCTTGTTTCTCATGTTAGAACTAAGCCTATGGAGTTGCATTATCACTTCATCAGAGAGAAGGTACTAGTAGGAGATATTGAGCTTGTTTATGTGAGGATAGATGAGCACGTTGCTGATATTTTTACTAAAGCACTTGGAGCAGAAAAGCAAAAAAAGTTTAAGAAGATGCTTCGATTAGAGTACATGACGTTGAGCTTGAGGGGGAGTGTTGCGATATCAAGCTCAACATGTGATGATCTAGGATGACATGTATCACTTCTTCACTTCTCTCACATGTATAGTGGTCACGCCAGTATATGTCAAGGATACTTCATTGAGCTTTATTAGATTTATCTACCAAGAGTGATGGCACATTTGTTTCTTGCCAGCTCACTCATTCACAAAAATAAGGATTTTCCTTATGTATTGTTCATTATATTTTTCACTTATTGTATCCTTGTTTTAGGTCATTATTGTACATTCATTTTATGTAATAGAAGAAGAAGAAGAAAATCATTCTTCCTTGCCTCAATCTGTGTGTGTTCTCCTCCTTGATTGTGAGAGTGTGTGTGTGAGCTCTCTTGCTTATCTCCTTTCCTCATGACAGTAATCACCTCTTCATACTCTTCTTCACTTGTATTTGAATCACTATTTTGGGCAACACTTTCATCTTCAAATCTTTCATAACCTGATGTTGGCAATGAGGAATGACTCCTTAGTCTCCCCTTCCATGTTGAGCTTTGTTTGCGCGATGTAGAAGCTTTTGGACTTGACATATGAGTGCTTGTTTGTTGAAATTTGTCTTGGACAGCACCTTCATCATCTTCATAATCTTCTTCAAGAATCTTCTCTTTCCCTTTGTCTCCAAACCATGGTCTTAGCTCATCGAATACCACATATCGTGAGACTTGTAGCTCCTTTGTCACCAGATTGTAGCACTTATATCCTTTTTGCTCAGATGAATATCCAATGGAAATACATTTTCCCCACTTTGGCTCCATCTTTGTCCTTAGTTCTTGAGGAATGTAAACATAGCACACACATCCAGAAACTTTGAGATGTGTAAGATCAGGTTTCTTACTAGAATAAACCTCCTTAGGAGTTAAATTTGTTGGAGTAAGATGTCTGCGGAAGCACACAAAGAGCACAAGGAAGAATAAGAAGCTTGGAGCACAACACACAATTCTGAATGTATTACCACTAGAATGTACAAAGATAAGTAACCTGTTAGAGAAATATGTGTATTCTGCATCAAGATATTTTAGTCAGTGGCCATGAGTAAAAGCAATGATGTATTCCATATGTTGGATGTTGAGGATAAGTTGGATGGTACCAATTATCCATTGTGGTCTTATATGATGCATCATGTATTGGTTGCAAAGGGACTGTGGAATATTGTGCACGGTGTTGACAAACGTCCTATTACACCTACAAACATAGGTACTACAAATACATGTACTAAAGTTGACGAAAATGGTGTCGAAGATGGTGATATTCTGCAGATTCCTCTTCGTGCTGTTGTTTCTCTTGCACCTACTGTAGAGAAAATTCACTGGGATGGCAAAGATGCTCAAGCACATGCATTGATAGCTTTATCTATCAAATGTTCCATTATTCCTCACATTCACTCTTACAAAACAGTTAAGGATGCTTGGGATACACTTACCACATTGTACTAGGCTAGGAATGAGGCTCGTGTTGCCTACCTCTGAAAACAATTGGAGAGTGAGCACATGAATGAAGGTGATTCTATGGATACTTTTCTAACAAAGATCAAGGATTTGAAGGAACAATTTATTTTTGTTGTTGAAGTCCTTTCTGACACTTCACTTGTGCAAACTGTTTTGAATGGTCTTCACGACTCATATCAGAGTTTTACTTCCACTCTTTATTTGATGATGAAAGGCAATCTTTTCTGTTTTGTTGTAGGAAGATCAGTCTAGGCAAAACAGGTCTATTATGCGTGTTGTAGATCAAGCTTTCCCGCATAGTCAGAAGGGCAAAGGAAAATGGAGCTCTTCTACTAGTAAGCAAAAATTTCCAATTCTGCACAATCAAAAAAGGAAGACAAAGATGAAAAGAAATCAGGAAAACAGAAATCATTTTGCAAATACTGTAAAGCAAATGACCATGTCATTAAGAGTTGTCCAAAAATGGCTCCTAAAGAGGCAAAGAAGAAAGAGGTTGGAATGGTTGTTGTAGAGGCCTCCACACCAAAAACAGCGTCTACTAATCTTGTGCAGGATGAAGAATGGGTGTTTACTACTGTTTCTAGTTTTGACCCATCTTCTCATGAGCAGTGCATGTCTATAGTAGACTCAGATGTTTGGTAATTTGATAGTGGGGCAACCAAACATATTACCTCACAGTGCAGTTTCTTCTCTTCACTCGAGCCTACCCCTACAACAAATACTGTAACATGTGCAAACAATTCCTCTTGTCCTGTTATGGGAGTTGGTAAGATCATTTTGACCACTATTGATGGTAGTTCTTTTACATTGTCAGATGCTTTATTTGTGCTAAGGATCAAGAAGAATCTATTATCATTTTTTACTTTAGCCAAGATTGGCGTGGTTGTGAAATCTATTGATGAACAGATGTACAGTTCGTGATCTGTCAAATGGTGACGTGATTATTGCTTTCGAAAATTTATCTCATATAGTCACTTAAAGTCACATATAACTATTCTCTTATAAAAAGCATTTACTTATATCCTTGTAAAAGTGCATATATTAACAACACTTACTCTCATGTAGAATTAGGAGGAATCAAATCACAATTTTTTGGGTAGAAGATTGATGAGAAAGCAAGTCCTAAAGTTTAGGATTCACTTTATGGTAAGAGTTTGAATTTGAATTCAAAAAGGTGGCTCCAACTCTAGCTATAAAAGATAGATCAGAATCTCTCATGAAAGTGAGCCCAATTTGAAGACCATGTGCGAGGGATTTCTAGTGCTTCGTGAGCTCATTCTATAGCTCCATCACTATCCTCACATTGTGCAATTCTATATTGCCAATGTCATTGTAACTCTATGTGATTTAATACATATACATTGATCACATCTCTACTTCACTTGTCTGTATTGTATCACTCAAAACACTAAGCTTCTTTGATCTCGTTCTCAGTGTATACTTAACCATTTTGAGTGGTTTAACTTGATATACATTCATCACAAAGTCTATTTGTATGTTACAAATTTTCTGCTCCATTGCTTTAGCCGTCTGCTTACAATCTTTGATTTACTACTCATGGGTCTATACATTATTAGACTCCTAAAATATCAGGATGGTCATCTGATTTGCTAAGCATAATTCTCTGAGTACAATCAATCATTTCTAATGAAATAACTTGTGATTTTTAGCTATCTAAGCTAATTAGATACACCAAAAGGAATCTAATCAATTATTAGCAGGTAAAGAGCACTGTTCACTTTACTGAGCAGATGTAGTGACCAAAATAGCAACTTTTGGTTGATTGTGAATATTCCAAGTCATTTGTTTTGATCCATTGTTTAGAGGATCATACTCCAAAGCAATTAGGTAATTATTCATGGTTCCTGGGAATCTCAAGGGATCTACTTTACACTCCTCAACTTGTTTATGGCTAGTGTGAAGCAAGGATTTGAAGCACCATCTCATCTCTGGAATCTATCCACCATCTGCTCCAACAATAGGCATGTATCTTTTCATATCAAGCATGTGGTGCTTGCTTTAAACCATATAATTCCTTCTTTAACATGCACACCTAATTTTCATGCCCTTTTTGCACAAAGCCACGAGGCTGAAAAACATACACTTCTTCATGCAATTCACCATTCAAAAATCCAATTTTGATGTCCAACTAATGTACATTCCAACCATGATGAGCTGCAAGTGCACAGATGCTATGAAAATTAGTAATTCGGCATGTCGATGCAAAGGTTTCATCAAAATCAATGCCTCTTTCCTATGCATAACCCTTTGCAACAAGCCTAGTCTTATATTTGTCAACTATTCCATCATATTTATGCTTCAACTTGTATACCCGCTTAGTGCCAATGGCCTTCTTGCCAGGAGGCAAGTCACATAAAGACTAGATACCATTTTTCATGATAGCATCATATCCATATTGTATTGCAGCCATCCAATGTTCAGAAATTTGTGCTTCATCAAATGAAATAGATTAGTCTCATCACAGAGACTAGAGGCAGCCATAGCATAGCAATCTAATGCAAAAGAGGCACCATGAGAGCCAGAATGAGTATGGTATGACAGAGGTGCATGTTTCTATCATGCAAATTCTGAAGTAGCTATTTTGGCATAGTTTTTGCCTCCTCACATCAACTCTCTCATCAACAAGTGCATCATGTAAATCTGCATAAAAAATCGAATGACCTGCAACATCACATGAAACTTGTAAAGCTTGAGAAATTGCCTCATTAGGACCAGCACTAGATTGTCCACCTATAAAAAGAGGCAGCAAAGTATCATACATGTCTTTGGAGCTAATAGATGTCTTCCTCATACATGAAAGTTGTTGATATATTTAGGTAGTGATGTGTGTGAACACTCTAGGACCGCCAGGGCACTTTTTTCCCTCTTTAGGAGGTTTTTTTCCCCCGGCTTGTACATACGCCTATTGCCCTAATGGGCTACTTATCTTTGTACATTCTCTAGTAATACATTCAGTATTGTGTGTTTGTGCTCCAAGCTTCTTCTTCTTCCTTGTGCTGTTCGCGTGCTTCCGCAGACGTCTATCTCCAACAATTGGTATCAGAGCAGGTCGTCGCTTCTTCTAGGGTGTCGTCGACACTCCTCCGTTTGCAGTCTCAGATTCACACGAAATTTGGTGAGCATACTCAAGGTGTTTTCGAGATCAAAACAGCTTCGTTTTGTGGTGCCGAAATCACGATCTGAGCTCGTTTCGGTCTCCGAATGCACTATCACAGCACTTGTGCAGGCTATTTTGTCCTTTTGTGCCAAAGGTATATACCAGTTTCTGTTCGCCAGTTTAAGCGTCTCGAAGTCTGCTACAGGTCTAGCAGAACTCGTCTGGGCAGTTCTGTTCAACTTTTTGAGATACAGTCAATTTTCTGCATCAAGGTATTTTAGTCACCGGCCATGGCTGAAAGCAGTGATGTATTCCGTATGTTGGTTGTTGAGGATAAGTTGGATGGTACCAACTACCCATTATGGGCTTATATGATGCGACATGTACTGGTTGCAAAAGGATTGTGGAACATTGTGCAGGGTGTTGAAAGACGTCCTGTTACACCTGTAACAACAGGTACTGCAAATATAGGTGTTGGAGCTGATGAAGATGGTGTCGAAGATGATATTCCGCAGATTCCTGTTCATGCTGCTGTTTCTGTTGCACCTACTGCAGAGCAGATTCGTTGGGATGGCAGAGATGCCCAGGCACATGCATTGATAGCTTTGTCTGTCAAACGTGCCATTATTCCTCACATTCACTCTTGCAGAACAGCAAAGGATGCTTGGGATACACTTACCACTTTGTACCAGGCTAGGAATGAGGCTCGTGTTGCTTACGTCCGAAAACAGTTGGAGAGTGAGCACATGAATGAAGGTGATTCTATGGACAGTTTTCTTACAAAGATCAAAGACCTGAAGGAACAATTGATTTCTGCTGATGAGGTTATACCAGATAGCTCACTTGTGCAGACCGTTCTGAATGGTCTTCTTGATTCATATGAGAGTTTTGCCTCTACTCTTCGATTGATGATGAAAGGCAATCCGAATGCCTTGTCATTTGAGGAATTAGTCTCTGTTCTGTTGCAGGAAAATCAGTCCAGGCAGAACAGGTCCATTATGCATGTTGCAGATCAAGATTTCCTGGCTAGTCAGAAGGGCAAAGGAAAATGGAGCTCTTCTACTAGTAAGCAGAAATCTGCAAATGCTGCACAATTGAAGAACCAGGATAAAGATGAGAAGAAATCAGAAAAGGAGAAATTGTTCTGCAAGTACTGTAAAGGAAATGATCATATTATAAAGAACTGTCCAAAACTGCCTGCTAAAGAGGCAAAGAAGAAAGAGGCTGGAATGGTTGTTGCAGAGGCCTCTACACCAAAAAAAGAGTCTGCAAATCTTGTGCAGGAAGAAGAATGGGCGTTTACTACTGTCTGCAATTTTGACCCATCTTCTCATGATCAGTGCATGTCTGCAGTAGACTCAGATGTTTGGTACTTTGACAGTGGGACGACCAAACATATTACCTCACAGCGCAGCTTCTTCTCTTCACTTGAGCCTGCCCCTACAGGGAATACTGTCACATGTGCCAATAACTCCTCTTATCCTGTTATGGGAGTTGGTAAGATCATTCTGACTACTGTTGATGGTAGTTCTTTCACTTTGTCAGATGCTTTATTTGTGCCAGGGATCAAAAAGAACCTGTTATCAGTTTCTGCATTAGCCAAGATTGGCTTGGTTGTGAAATTCGTTGATGACAGGTGTACAGTCCATGATCTCTCAAATGGCGATGTGATTATTGCTTCTGGCATTTTATGTCGTGGGCTGTATAAGCTCATAGACTATGAAAGATCTGTGAATGATTCAGCATGCGTAGTTCATGATTCTCAGGCTATGTCAGATGCAAAGCTTTGGCATGCACACTTTGGTCATCTGAATTTTGCTAGTTTGTTACGCCTGCACAAATCTGAAATGGTGTCCTCTTTGCTCAAACTTGAGGCACCTGGAAAACATGTTTGTGAAGGCTGTATTTTGGGCAAAATGCAGCGTTCTTCCTTTCCAAAAGATGGTTCAGTTCGGGCTACGCAGAAATTGCAGCTTGTACATAGTGATGTCTGTGGTCCTATGCAGACACCCTCTTTTGGAAATTACCTTTACTTCGTGACTTTCATTGATGATTTTTCCAGGCATGCATGGGTATATCCACTCAAAGCAAAGTCCGAAGTGTTCATGTGCTTCAAACAGTTTTTGGTTTGGCTGAAAATCTGTCAGCATGTAAAATGGGCACCCTCCATTCTGATCGAGGGGGGGAATATATGTCTTCAGATTTTAATGCATTTCTGGCTGAAGGTGGGATAAAACACCAGTGTACAGTGTCGTATACACCTCAACAGAATGGAGTTGCTGAACAAAAGAACAGGTCACTCATGGAGATGGCGAGGTGTATGGTCAAAAGTCAGGCTTTACCACATAGTTTCTGGCTTGAGGTTGTCATGTGTGCAGCATATGTACTGAACAGGAGTCCCACTAAAGCATTGCAGTCTATCACTCCATATGAGGCTTGGCATGACCGCAAGCCATCTGTTGCTCATCTGCGTGTTTTTGGTTGTTTGGCATATGCATTAGTGCCTGAACAACATCGCAAAAAATTGGATGATAAGGTAGTAAAATGTAATTTTGTTGGGTATAGTTCTGAAAGTAAAGGCTATCGTCTATATCATCCATAAACTAAACGATTTTTGGTTAGCCGTGATGTTGTGTTTGTGGAAGATGCTATTCAGCCATTGCTTTCATGTACTAAGGAGACATCTGTTAGCTCCAAAGACATGTATGATACTTTGATGCCTCTTTTTACAGGTGGACAGGCTAGTGTTGGTCCTAATGAGGCAACTTCTCAGCCTTTGCAGGTTTCATATGATGATGCAGATCATTCCATTTCTGATGCAGATTTACATGATGCACTTGTTGATGAGAGAGCTGATATTGAGCAGGCAAAAACTATGCCAAAATGGCTGGTGCAGACTTTGCGTGACAACAAATTAGATGCACCTTTGTCATATTGTACTCGTTCAGGCTCTCATAGTGCCTCCTTTGCATCAGATTGCTATGCTATGGCTGCATCTAGTCTCTGTGATGAGAATGAGCCTGTTTCTTTTGATGAAGCACAAAATTCAGAAAATTGGATGGCTGCTATGCAATCTGAATATGATGCTATAATGAAGAATGGTACATGGTCTTTATGTGACTTGCCTCCTGGCAAGAAGGCCATTGGCACTAAGTGGGTATACAAGCTGAAGCGTAAACCTGATGGTACAGTTGACAGGTATAAGGCTAGGCTTGTTGCAAAGGGTTATGCACAGGAAAGAGGCATTGATTTTGATGAGACCTTTGCACCTACATGCCGTATGACTACTGTTCGGAGCATTTGTGCACTTGCAGCCCAGCATGGTTGGAATGTACATCAGTTGGACATTAAAACAGCATTTCTGAATGGTGACTTGAATGAAGAGGTGTATGTTTTTCAGCCCCGTGGCTTTGTGCAGAAAGGGCATGAAAACCAGGTTTGCAGGTTAAAGAAGGCATTATATGGTTTAAAGCAAGCACCACGTGCTTGGTATGAGAAGATGCATGCCTATCTGATTGCACATGGTTTTGAGAACAGTCCAACTGAAAGCACCTTATATGTTAAACGTGCTAATGATGTGCTTCTGATCATTGTTGTCTATGTTGATGACATGCTGCTCACTGGTCCTATTGAGACACATATTGCTGATTTTAAGGCTGATTTGCATGCCTCATTTGAGATGTTTGATTTGGGGCATTTGCATCACTATTTGGGCATTCAGTTTATGCACGTTGATGGTGGAATGGATTTGTGTCAAACGAAATATATTGACACATTATTGCAGCATTTTGGCCTTGAAGACTGTAAGCCTATTGCCACTCCTATGGAGACAGGTTTACGATTGAGTCTTCATGATGCTGGAGATGCATTTGATGCTATTCTCTATCAGCAGGCTGTTGGATGCTTGATTTACTTATGCATTACTCGGCCAGATATTCAGTTTGTTGTCTCACAGATGAGGAGGTTTATGCATTGCCCAGGAGTCACGCATTGGAAAGCGGTTAAGCGCATCTTTCGCTACTTGAGTGGTACTCGGCTACTTGGGTTGTTTTATCCCAAGGGGGGATCACTACCGCCAGATTTGCATGCTTTTTCTGACTCAGATTGGGCTGGTTGCTATGACACTCGTGTGTCCACCATTGGTTTTTGCTTCATGCTTGGTAGCTCATGTATATCTTGGTTAAGCAAGAAGCAGCCTACTGTGGCCACTTCCAGTTGTGAGGCTGAGTATAGGGCAGCTTTCACAGCGACTGTTGAGTGTGTGTGGCTCAGACGCCTTATGGCTGATTTGGGTGTTGGCCAGTCTTCTGCCACCACCATCTTCACTGACAGTCAGAGCGCATTGACAGTTGCAAGGAACCCTGTGTTCCATGCTCGCACTAAGCACATTGAGGTGCATTATCACTATGTCAGGGAGAGGTTCTCTACTGGGGAGATCAGCTTGGCATATGTGCCCACGCAGGAGAACATTGCAGACCTTTTCACGAAGACTCTGCCTAGGGAGAAGTTTGAAGCTTTCTGCAAAGCTTTGGGCTTACTTCCTTTTGTGGAGTGATTTCCACATAGCTTGGCACTTCCTTATACATGAGTGCCAGCTCCTTATTCACCGCATCACTCCTAGGGGGAATTTGTTGATATATTTAGGTAGTGATGTGTGTGAACACTCTGGGACCAGCGGGGCACTTTTTTCCCTCTTTAGGAGGTTTTTTTTCCCCCGGCTTGTACATATGCCTATCGCCCTAATGGGCTACTTATCTTTGTACATTCTCTAGTAATACATTCAGTATTGTGTGTTTGTGCTCCAAGCTTCTTCTTCTTCCTTGTGCTGTTCGCGTGCTTCCGCAGACGTCTATCTCCAACAAAAGTAAAGGCTAAATAGCATCTTCCACAAAAAAAAAAGATCATGGCTAACCAAAATGTGTTTAGTCTGTCGATGATACAAATGATAGCCTTTTCTTTCAGAACTATACCCAACAAAAATACATTTTACTACTTTATCATCCAATTTCTTGCGATGTTGTTCAGGCACTAATGCATATGCCAAACAACCAAAAGCATGGAGGTGAGCAACAGATGGCTTACAACCATGCCAATCCTCATATGGATTGATAGACTGTAGTGCTTTAGTGGGAGACCTATTAAGTACATATGTTGCACACATGATAGCCTCAAGCCAGAAACTATATGGAGGTTGACTCTTGACCATACAACTCACCATCTCCATGAGTGACATGTTCTTCCATTCAATAACTCCATTCTATTGAGGTGTGTATGGAACTGTACACTGATGTCTTATCCCACGTTCATCCAGAAATGCATTAAAGTCAGAAGACATATATTCCTCCCCTCGATCAAAATGGAGGGTGCCTATTTTACATGCTGACAAATTCTCAACCAAAACCAAAAACTCTTTGAAGCACATAAGCACTTCGGACTTTTCTTTCAATGGATATACCCATGCATGCCTGGAAAAATCATCAATGAAATTCACGAAGTAAAGATAGTTCCCAAAAGAGGGTGTCTGCATAGGACCATAGACATCACTGTGAACAAGCTGCAATTTCTAAGTAGCTCGAACTGAACCATCTTTTGGGAATGAGGAACATTTCATTTTTCCCAAAATACACCCTTCACATATATGTTTACTAGGTGCCTCAAGTTTGGGCAAAGAGGACTGTTGGAGTTAGACGTCTGCGGAAGCACACAAACAACACAAGGAAGAAGAAGAAGCTTGTATCACAACACACAATACTGAATGTATTACTAGAGAATGTACAAAGATAAGTAGCCCATTAGGGCAATAGGCATATATACAAGCCGAGAAAAAAAAAACCTCCTAAAGAGGGAAAAAAGTGCCCCAGCGGTCCTAGTGTCTTCACACACATCACTACCTAAATATATCTACAAATCCCCCCTGGGAGTGATGCGGTGAACAAGGAGCTAGCACTCATGTATAAGGAAGTGCCAAGCTATGTGGAAATCACTCCACAAAAGGAAGTAAGCCCAACGCTTTGCGAAAAGCTTCAAACTTCTCCCTAGGCAACACCTTTGTGAAAAGGTCTCCAATGTTCTCCTGTGTGGGCACATATGCCAAGTTGATCTCCCCAATAGAGAACCTTTTCCTGACATAGTGATAATGCACCTCAATGTGCTTAGTGCGAGCATGGAACACAGGGTTCCTCGCAACTGCCAATGCGCTCTGACTGTTAGTGAAGATGGTGGTGGCAGAAGTCTGACCAACACCCAAATTAGCCATAAGGCGTCTCAGCCACACACACTCAACAGTCCTTGTGAAACCTGCCCTATACTCAGCATCACAAATGGAAGTGGCCACAGTAGGCTGCTTCTTGCTCAACCAAGATATACATAAGCTACCAAGCATGAAGCAAAAGCCACTAGTGGACATACGAGTGTCATAGCAACCAGCCCAATCAGAGTCAGAAAAAGCATGCAAATCTAGCGGTAGTGATCCCCCTTGGGATAAAACAACCCAAGTAGCCAAGTACCACTCAAATAGCGAAAGATGCGCTTAACTGTCTGCCAATGCTTGACTCCTGGGTAATGCATAAACCTGCTCATATGTGAGATAGCAAACTGAATATCTAGAAGAGTAATGCATAAGTAAAACAAGCATCCAACAGCTTATTGATAGAGAACAACATCAAATGCATCTCCAGCATCATGAAGACTCAATCGTAAACCTGTCTCCATAGGAGTGGCAATAGGCTTATAGTCTTCAAGGCCAAAACGCTACAATAATGTGGCAATATTTATTTTTTGACACAAAGCCATTCCAAGATCAACTTGCATAAACTGAATGCCCAAATAGTGATGCAAATGCCCCAAATGAGAGATCTCAAATGAGGCATGCAAATCATCCTTAAAATCAGCAACATGCTTCTCAATAGGAGCAGTGAGCAGCATGTCGTCAACATAGACAACAATGATCAGAAGCACATCATTAGCACACTTAACTTATAAGGTGCTTTCATTTGTACTGTTCTCAAAACCATGTGCAATCAGATAGGCATGTATCTTCTCATACCAAGCACATGGTGCTTGCTTTAAACCATATAATGCCTTCTTTTAACCTGCACACCTGGTTTTCATGCCCTTTCTCCGCAAAGCCACGAGGCTGAAAAACATATACTTGTTCATGCAAGTCACCATTCAGAAGTGTTGTTTTAAGGTCCAACTGATGTACATTCCAACCATGATGAGCTGCAACTGCAGAGATGCTCCGAAAAGTAGTCCTACAGCATTGTTGGTGGAGGACAATCAACAATTGATGTTTTGATATGGAAATGAAGTCAAGAATTTGAGCAGAGAACAAGTTGTGAAGCATGAAGGAAGGACATATTCAGAAGTTGGAAGATGTGTACACATATGTACATTATGTCAGAGATAGTTCACTTATATCTTTGAGTAGTCATAAGCTTGTAAATATTTTGCCTATATATACTATGGAAAAATGTCGAGGTAAGTATGAGAGAGCATGAGAATAGAGTAATCAGGAGTTGTAAGAGTCATTAGACATCTTAGAAGTGAATTAAGACTTTCTCATCACTCAGTTGTAAAATTCTCAGAAATGAAGAAAATGTTGCACCCCATATTTCTGAGTTTTCTCCTTCTGTGTTAGATCTTTTGTGAAATGCTTTTGTACAAGTCTAAGTCTATAGGTAGTCGACCTCTGTACAAATTTTTAGCTTCTAATTGTGATCAGGCTGAGAGAATTAAGTGTAGGAACATTTGCATATGTGAATGAGAAGAAGTGAAGTTACAGGAGGCTCAAATTCGATACAAATGTATTGATCAATTCTCCTTCCACAGTTTAAAGTTTTGAGCAAGCAAGCACTCAATCGTTCAGTTGGAAGGTAAGCTACTTGTGGCTAAAAGCATTTTGTAGAAATGGGTTCTAGATTGAGAGGGCAAAGCTTGAAAAGAAAGTCATATGACATCAAGGAAGACAAAAGGAGTATCATTCGAAGTAAAGTTACACTTGTTACTCATAAAGTTTGAAGAATTCAATATACAGGTGAAGAAAAGATGGGAGATTCTCTTTAAATGGAGAAATTAGATAGAGAGAACTATCCAGCATGGTCAATGAGGATGGAAGCTCATCTAATGAGCAAAGACTTGATAGGTTATATTACATGTGAAGAAGAAAAGCCTCAATTCAGAGATCCTAGTGTTCCAACTAGGGAGGAATTATCATATTTGAAGAATTGGATGAAGAGAGATGCTCAAGCTAGGAGCATTATCTATATGGCAGTCAATGATTACCTGCTGCCTCACATTAGAGGTCTTGAAAGTGCAAGTGATATATGGAATGCTTTGGAGGAGCATTTCCAAAATACCACAAAGTCTAGGAAGGCATCCTTGTGGGCAGAATTTACTACATTCAAGAAGAAGGCCTCTCAATCCATCTCAGATTATGTAACCAGAATGAAGGACATTGCAGATGCATTAAGAGCTGTTGATGAAGACATTGAGGAGGATAAATTGGTAAGGCAAATCCTCACAGGGTTGAGAGGTGATGACAAATGGAAGCCATTCATTTTGTCTACTGCATTATCACTTGATCATTTAACTCCTCACTTAAATCAGTTGCTAGGACATATGTTAACCTTTGAGCAGGATGTCAAAGGTCAAAGTGACAAGAGTACAGGTCATGCAATGTATTCAAAGGATAAGAAGAAAAATAGCAAAGGGAAACAAGAAGCAAATGAAGATGAAGGCACAACTAGTCAAGCCAACTTCCTAAGAGGAAGAGGAGGTGGCAAAGGTAGAGGAAGAGGCAAGAATAATAAAGATGGAGTCAAAGCTTGCTGGATTTGTGGTAAGACAAATCACTTAGCTAATGATTGTTGGCATAATAATCAGAGTAATGGTGGATATAATCAGAATTTTAATTGAAGAGGAAGAGGTGGCAGAAATCAAAGAGGTAACTTTAGAGAAAGAGGTAGTAGGGGTTACTTTGGAAGAAATGCAGGTAGAGGATTCCAAACTCAACAATACAATAATACCTACTACAATTATGCTTTAGATCAGAAGGAGGATTCAACATTGATATTGAATGCAACTTGTGAAAGGCAAAGTGAAGACCAAAGAGTCTTCTACATTGACTCAGGGTGTAGCAATCACCTGAGTGTTAACATAGCATTGATGACTGATTTGGAAAATAAGGTATCTAATCATGTTGTTCAAACAGGTGACAATACAAAGCACAATGTGAAGTCAATTGGATCAGTGAAGGCCAAGGATGGAAGTACTCTCTTGAGTAAGGTCTTGTATGTTCCTACAATTCCTAAGAATCTGATAAGTGTACGACAAATTGTTGAAAAAGGTTATGAAGTTAGATTCACTAATGAAGGAGTGTTTGTGGAAGACCCTAGCAATGGGTATAAACAGATTGTTTCAGGGAAGAAAGAAGGAAGGTTGTTCACATTAAAGATTCAAGGTAATGTTGGTCATGCTTTGTTCACTTATGGAGGACGTAAGATCTCTGAGTTAGATCTTTGGCACAAGAGGCTTGGGCACTTCAAGGAAAGAGGTATCAAAGATATGATTAACAATGGTTCAGTGCTTGGATTGCCTAATGTTGCAAGTCAACATATGACATACAGATGTGAGGCATGTCAATTAGGTAAGGCTCACAAGCAATCTTATTCCAAGCATGGTTTTATGTATTCAGAGAAGCTTGAGTTGGTACACACAGATGTGTGGGGACCATCAAAGGATTTCAGTATCAATGGTTCAAGGTACTATGTGATTTATGTTGATGATGCTACCAGATGGATCAATATTTATGTGATCAAAGATAAGTCAGAGGTATTCAATACATTCAAACATTATCATGTGTATACAGAAAGAATTACAGGCCATAAATTGAAGAGACTAAGGTCAGATGGAGGGGGAGAGTATTTCTCTAATGAGTTCAGTGATTACTTGTGGAATGCAGGTATAAAAATGGAAATCACTTGCAGGTACTCTCCTCAACAAAATGGTGTAGCAGTGAGAAGAAATAGAACTCTTGTTGAGTTTGCAAGGTCAATGATGAAGGAGAAAAATTGCCCAAATTACTTGTGGGCTGAGGCTATAAATACAGCTACTTATTTGTCAATAGATTACCTTGTAAAGCCTTGCAGGGTATGACACCATATGAGGCATGGTGGGGTAAGAGACCTACATTAGACCATTGCAAAGTATTTGGATGTTTGGCATATGCATATGTGCCATCACAATTAAGGCACAAGTTAGAACCTAAAGCTGAAAAATATGTATTCATTGGTTATGATGATAAGCAGATGGGATATAGGTTGTGAAGTCCATCCACAAAACAATTTCTTGTATCAAAAGATGTTACATTTGATGAGCAAGGTACTTGGTATGCAGGTACAATCAATATTAATGCAAGTGATGAAGAAGTTGTGAGTCAAAAGAAAGGTAAATCAAAGGTTCAGATATTTGGTGAAGAGGAGAATCATGAAGTGCAGGTTGAAGTTGAAGAAATTCCAAGATTTGATCCTGAGTGTGAAGAACCAGAAACCTCAAGGAGTGGAGAACTCAGAAGGTCATCAAGACACAAGTGGCAACCTACAAGGTATAGTTATGACACTTCTTTTTTGGCTACCAAAGATTATGCTTACATGATAAAGGCAGATGAAGACCCTTCCACATATGAAGAGGCAAAAGGTAAGGAAAATTGGGAAAAAGCTATGCAATAAGAATATGATGCATTAATGGAGAATCAGACATGGGATTTGGTTCCTAAACCAAATAGTCAGAAGATCATTGGATGCAAATGGGTCTACAAGACTAAGAGGTTTGCAGATGGAAGTGTGTCTAGGTATAAAGATAGACCTGTTGTGAAAGGGTTTGCTCAAACATATGGTATTGATTATGATGAGACTTATAGTCCTGTGGCAAAGATGACAACCATCAGGACACTCATAGCCATTGCTGCATGTAAAGGTCGAAAATTATATCAATTAGATGTGAAGAATGCTTTTTTAAATGGTTACATTTCAGATGATGTTTTCATGGAGCAACCTCAAGGATTCAGAGATGGAAAGTATCCAGATCATGTATGTAAGCTCAAGAGAGCTTTGTATGGTTTGAAGCAGGCCCCAAGGGCATGGAATTATAGACTTGTGAAGTTCTTGAAAGAACTTGGATTTCAAGTATCTAAGGCAGATAGTAGCTTGCTTGTTAAAGCAAGTGATGATGGGTTCATTTACATGTGCATATATGTTGATGATATAATTCTTACAGGTACAGATGAGAAAGGTATTCAAAGCCTAAAGAAGCAAATGGAGAAAGAATTCAAGATCAGTGACTTGGGAGACTTGTCATATTTCTTGGGCATGGAGATTTCATACACTCAACATGGAGTGTATGTGACTCAAGAAAGGTATTTAAGAAACTTGTTAATCAAGTTTAAAATGAATGATTGCAGGGTCGCACCTACTCCAATGGAGGTGAATCACAAATTGAGCAGATATGGTGGAGAAGAAATCAAGGATATGAAGCTATATCATAGTTTGGTTGGTAGTCTTATCTATGCTACATTAACTAGGCTGGACTTATCATATGCAGTTGGAGTTTTGTCTCAATTCATGCATTGTCCTAGGAAAGAACATTGGATTGCAGGTCAAAGAGTGTTGAGGAAC
Source organism: Ceratopteris richardii (assembly GCA_020310875.1). Classification (NCBI taxonomy): domain Eukaryota; kingdom Viridiplantae; phylum Streptophyta; class Polypodiopsida; order Polypodiales; family Pteridaceae; genus Ceratopteris; species Ceratopteris richardii. The sequence continues at coordinate 138,360,931 of CM035416.1, forward strand.
ATTAAGGGTACACTCAAAGAGGGTTTGTATTATGGTTTTACATCAGATACAAACATCAAAATATATAGTGATGCAGATTGGGCAGGTAATCCTGATGATAGGAGATCAACATATGGATACTTGTGTTATGTGGGAGATAAGTTAATCTCTTGGTGTTCAAAGAAGCAACACACAGTTGCTTTATCATCTACAAAAGCTGAGTACAAAGGTATGGTTGAAGCTGCAAAGGAAGTGATATGGCTTAAGATTCTCATGAAGAGTTTTGACATCATACAGAGTACACCTATCATTTATGGAGATAACATGATTTCATTATATTTAGTTGCTAATCCTATGTTTCATGCAAGGACTAAACACATTGAGATTCAGTATCACTTTTTGAGAGAGAAGGTGATGGATAAAGAGATTGAAGTCATACATACTTCAACAAAAGATCAGATAGCTGATATGCTTACCAAAAGCTTGGATGGACCAAAGCTACAGAGATTCAAAGACATGGCAGGCATAAAGAAGATAGAGAAAACCTCAATTGATGATTGAGGGGGAGATGTTGGTGCAGGACAATCAACAATTGATGTTTTGATATGGAAATGAAGTCAAGAATTTGAGAAGAGAACAAGTTGTGAAGCATGAAGGAAGGACATATTCAGAAGTTGGAAGATGTGTACACATATGTACATTATGTTAGAGATAGTTCACTTATATCTTTGAGTAGTCATAAGCTTGTAAATATTTTGCCTATATATACTATGGAAAAATGTCGGGGTAAGTATGAGAGAGCATGAGAATAGAGTAATCAGGAGTTGTAAGAGTCATTAGACATCTTAGAAGTGAATTAAGACTTTCTCATCACTCAGTTGTAAAATTCTCAGAAATGAAGAAAATGTTGCACCCGATATTTCTGAGTTTTCTCCTTCTGTGTTAGATCTTTTGTGAAATGCTTTAGCACAAGTCTAAGTGTACTTCTGTACAAATTTTTAGCTTCCAATTGTGATCAGGCTGAGAGAATTAAGTGTAGGAACATTTGCATATGTGAATGAGAAGAAGTGAAGTTACAGGAGGCGCAAAATTCGATACAAATGTTTTGATCAATTCTCCTTCCACAGTTTAAAGTTTTGAGCAAACAAGCACTCAATCTTTAAGTTGGAAGGTAAGCTACTTGTGGCTAAAAGAATTTGTAGAGACGGGTTCTAGATTGAGAGAACCAAAGGTTTAAAATCATAGGTGTCTAAATCGACTTCTCAGAAGAACAGTTTTAGACATAGGTGACTTGTTGAAGTTATTTCTCAAGATCTACTGAATCTTTTGGAGTGATTTAACTTGGAGAAGGTGTGCAATCTATAGACGATACGTCAGACAAAGTTTTATAAAAAATGTTACATATTTGATAAGGCAATGAGTGAATTATGTGCAACAAAATTTTTGTGTATTCTCCTTCTTCACAATTTGTTCAGAAAATTTGACAATTGAGTATTGATCTTCTAAAATTGGTGAAGGTCTGAGTTATTCTTGTTATAGAGGTGCTCTAAATACAAGAGTAACTTGTTCTTTTGGAGATTAACACTCTCCATCAAGCATGTAGGTGCAAAGGTCTCATCAAAATCAATAAATCTTTCCTATGCATAACCCTTTGCAACAAGCCTAGCTATATACTTGTCAACTGTACCATCCGGTTTACGCTTCACCTTATATACCCACTTAGTGCCAATGGCCTTCTTGCCTGGAGGCAAGTCACATAAAGATCAAGTACTATTCTTCATTATAGCATCATAGTCAGATGCATAGCAGCCATCCAATTTTCTGAATGTTTTGCTTCATCAAACGAAACACGCTCATTCTCATCACAGAGACTAGATGCAGCCATAGCATAGCAATCTCATGCAAAAGAGGCACTATGAGAGCCTGAACGAGTACGATATGACAGACGTGCATCTAATTTGTTGTCACGCAAAGTCTGCACGAGCCATTTGGCATAGTTTTTTCCTACTCAATATCAGCTCTCTCATTAACTAGTGCATTATGTTAATCTGCATCAAAAATGGAATGATCTGCATCATCACATGAAACCTACAAAGGCTGAGAAGTTGCCTCATTGGGACCAGCACTAGACTATCCACCTGTAAAAAGAGGGAGCAAAGTATCATACATGTCTTTGGAGCTAACATATGTCTCCTTAGTACATGAAAGCAATGGCTCAATAGCATCTTCCACAAAAATAACATCACGGCTAACCAGAATGCGTTTAGCCTGTGGATGATATAGACGATAGCCTTTACTTTCATAATTGTACCCAACAAAACTACATTTTATTGCTTTATCATCCAATTTTCTCCGATGTTGTTCAGGCACTAATGCATATGCCAAACAACCAAAAACATGCAGATGAGCAACAGATGGCTTGCGATCATACCAAGCCTCATATGGAGTGATAGACTACAGTGCTTTAGTGGGACACCTGTTCAGTACATATGATGTACACATGACAGCCTCAAGCGAGAAACTATGTGGTAAAGCCTGACCCTTGACCATACGCCTTGCCATCTCCATGAGTGACCTATTCTTTTGTTCAGCAAATCCATTCTGTTGATGTGTATACGGCTAGTGTTTTATCCCACGTTCAGCCAGAAATGCATTAAAATCAAAAGACATATATTCCCTCCTCGATCAGAACGGAGGGTACTCACTTTACATGCTGATAGATTTCCAGCCAAAACCAAAACCTGTTTGAAGCACATGAACACTTCAGACTTTGCCTTCAATGGATATAGCCATGCATGCCTTGAAAAATCATCGATGAAAGTCACAAAGTAAAGATAATTCCCAAAAGAAGGTGTCTGCATAGGACCACAAACATCACTATGTACAAGCTGAAATTTCTGAGTAGCCCGAACTGAACCATCTTTTGGAAAGGAAGAACGCTCCATTTTGCCCAAAATACAGCCTTCACAATCATATTTTCTAGGTGCCTCAAGTTTGGGCAAAGAGGACACCATTTCAAATTTCTACAGGCATAGCAAACTAGAAAAATTCAGATGGCCAAAGCGTGCATGCCAAAGCTTTGCATCTCACATAGCCTGAGAATCATTTACTGCACATGCCAAATCATTTATTGATCTTTCATAGTCTATGAGATTATACAGCCCACGACATAAAATCTCAGAAGCAATAATCACATTGCCATTTGACAGATCATGAATTGTACACCTGTCATCAACAAATTTCACAACCAAGCCAATCTTGGCTAATGCAGAAACTGATAACAGGTTCTTCTTGGTCCCTGGCACAAATAAAGCATCTAACAAAGTGAAAGAACTACCATCAATAGTAGTCAAAATGATTTTACCAACTCCCATAACAGGATAAGAGGAGTTGTTGGCGCATGTAACAGTATTCCCTATAGGGCCAGGCTCGAGTGAAGAGAAGAAACTGGGCAGCGAGGTAATATGTTTGGTCGCCCCACTGTCAAAATACCAAACATCTGATTCTACTGCAGACATGCACTGCTCATGAGAAGATGGGTCAAAACTGCAGACAATAGTAAATGCCCATTCTTCTTCCTACACAAGATTAGCAAACTCTGTTTTTGGTGTAGAGGCCTCTGCAACAACCATTCCAGCCTCTTTCTTCTTTGCCTCTTTAGCAGCCAGTTTTGGACAGTTCTTTATGATATGATCATTCCCTTTATAGTACTTACAAAACAATTTATGCTTTTCTGATTTCTTCTCATCTTTATCTTCCTTCTTCAAATGTGTAGAATTAGCAGATTTCTGCTTACTAGTTGAAGAGCTCCATTTTCCTTTGCCCTTCTAACTCGCAAGGAAAGTTTGATTTGCAACTTGCATAATAGACCTGTTCTGCGTGGACTGATCTTCCTGGAAGAGAACAAAGAGGAACTCCTCAAATGATAAGGCATTTGGATTGCCTTTCATCATCAATCAAAGAGTAGAAGCAAAACTCTGATATGAATCAGGCAAACCATTCAGAACGGTCTGCACAAGTGAGCTATCTGGTATAACCTTATCAGTAGAAATCAACTGTTCTTTCAAGTCTTTGATCTTCATTAGGAAATTGTCCATAGAATCACCTTCATGCATGTGCTCACTCTCCAATTGTTTTTCGAGGTAAGCAACACGAGCCTCATTCCTAGCTTGGTACAATGTGGTAAGTGTATCCAAGCATCCTTAGTTGTTCTGCAAGAGTGAATGTGAGGAATAATGGGACTTTTGACAGACAAAGCTATCAATGAATGTGCCTGGGCATCTCTACCATCCCAGCAATTCTGCTCTATAATAGGTGCAGGACAAACTGCAACATGAACAGGAATATATAGAATATCATCATCTTCAACACCTTCTCCATCATCTTCAGTACCTACAGTTGTAACAGTTGCAGGTGTGATAGGACGTTTTTCGACACCCTGCACAATGTTCCACAGTCCGTTTGCAACCAACACATGTCGCATCATATAAGCCCATAACTGTATCTCAAAAAGTTGAACAGAATTGCCCAGATGAATTCCGCTAGACATGTAGCAGACTTCGAGACGCTTATACTGGCGAACAGAAACTGGTATATACCTTTGGCACAAAAAGATGAAATAGCCTGCACAAGCGCTATGATAGTGCGTTCGGAGGCCGAAACGAGTTCAGATCGCGATTTCGGCACCACAAAGCGAAGCCGTTTTGATCTCGAAAACACGTTGAGTATGCTCACCAAAATTCATGCGATTTTGAGACTGCACACGGAGGAGTGTCGATGGCACCCTAGATGAAGCAACGACCAGCTCTGATACCAATTGTTAGAGTTAGACGTCTTCGAAAGCACACAAACAACACAAGGAAGAAGAAGAAGCTTGGAGCACAACACACAATACTGAATATATTACTAGAGAATGTACAAAGACAAGTAGCCCATTAGGGCAATAGGCATATATACAAGCCGGGGGAAAAAACCTCCTAAAGAGGGAAAAAAGTGCCCCGGCAGTCCTAGTGTGTTCACACACATCACTACCTAAATATATCAACAAGGACACCATTTCAGATTTCTACAAGCATAGCAAACTAGCAAAATTCATATGACCAAAGCATGCATGCCAAAGCTTTGCATCTAACATAGCCTGAGAATCATGTATTTCACATGCCAAATCATTCATAGATTTTTCATAGTCTACGAGCTTATACAGCCTACAACATAAAATGCTAAGGGCAATAATCACGTCGCCATTTGACAGATCATGAATTGTTCATCTATCATCAACAAATTTCACAACCAAGCCAATCTTGGCTAAAGCTGAAACTGATAACAAATTCTTCTTCATCCCTGGCACAAATAAAACATCCGACAAAGTGAAAGAACTACCATCAGCAGTAATCAGAATGATCTTACCAACTCCCATGATAGAATAGGAGGAGTTAGTAGTGCATGTGATAGTATTCCCTATAGGGGCAGGCTCAAGTGAAGTGCAGAAAGAGGTAATATATTTGGTTGCCCCACTATCAAAATACTAGTAAACATCTGAGTCTATTGCAGACATACACTGCTCATGAGAAGATGGGTCAAAACTACAAATAGTAGTAAACACCCATTCTTCGTTCTGCACAAGATTTGGAGACTTTGATTTTGATGTAGAGGCATTTGCAACAACCATTCTAGCCTCGTTTTTCTTTGCCTCTTTTGTAGCCAGTTTTGGACTATTCTTTACGATATGATCGTTTACTTTACAATACGTACAAAAGTATTTATGCTTTTCTGATTTCTTCTCATCTTTTTCTTCCTTCTTCAAATGCGCAGCAGTTGCAAAGTTCTACTTACTAGTAGATGAGATCCATTTACCTTTGCCCTTCTGACTAGCCAGGAAAGCTTGATCTGCAACATGCATAGTGGACATGTTGTGCCTACATTGATCTTCTTGCAACAGAATAGAGAATAACTCCTCAAATGTCAAGACATTTGGATTGCCTTTCATCATCAAACAAAGAGTAGAAGCCAAACTCTAATATGAATCAGGAAGACCATTCAGAAGGGTGTGCACAAGTGAGCTATCTTGTATAACTTCATCACTAGAAATCAAATGTTCCTTCAAGTCTTTGATCTTGCCTGGTACAGGGTAAGTGTATCCCAAGCATCCTTGTTGTTCTACAAGAGCGAATGTGAGGAATAATGGCATGTTTGATAGACAAGGCTATCAATGCATGTGCTTGTGCATCTCTGCCATCCCAACAAATTTACTAAACCACAGCACGAACAGGAATCTGTAGAATATCACCATATTTGATGCCATCTGCATCAGCTTTAGTACCTATATTTGCAGGTGAAATAGGATGTTTTTCAACACCCTGCACAATGTTCCATAGTCCATTTGCAACCAATACATGATGCATCATGTAAGCCCATAATGGGTCACTCGTACCATCCAACTTATCCTCAACAGTCATCATACGGAATACATCACTACTTTTAGCCATGGCCACTGACTAAAATAACATGATTCAGAAAAATGATTGTATCTCAAAAAGTTGAAGAGAAGTATCCTATCGAGTTCTGCTAAACCTATAGCAGACTTCGAGATGCTTATACTGGCGAACTAAAGCATGTATATATCTTTGGCACAAAAAGATCAAATTTCCTGTACAAGTGCTATGATAGTGCATTCAAAGGTCGAAACGAGCTGAGATCGCAATTCTGACACCACAAAGCAAAGCCTTTTTTATCTCTAATCGCCTTCATTATGCTCATCAAATTTTGTGCGATTCTGAGATTGTGGCCAGAGGGGTGTCGATGACACCCTAGATAAAGCAACATCATGCTACGATACCAATTGTTGGAGTTAGATGTCTGCGAAAGCACGCGAACAACACAAGGAAGAAGAAGAAGCTTGGAGCACAACACACAATTTTGAATGTATTACCACTAGAATGTACAAAGATAAGTAACATGTTAGGGCAACAGGTGTATGTACAAGCCGGGGAAAAAACCCTTCTAAAGAGGGGGAAAAAAATGCCCCGGCAGTCCTAGTGTGTTCACACACATCACTACCTAAATATATCAACAAAGTTATGCACTCTAGGAGTTGTGCACTTGTTCATCAAATAAACAATTGTACTAGCCGCTTTAGCCCAATAGTTTAGTGGCACCTTCATCTTGTTGAGCATGCATCTTGTAACTTTTATGATATTCAGCAATTCCATTCTGCTAAGGTGTGTACCTACATGTAGATTGCCGTTTGATTTGATTTTCACAAAGAAAATTTGAAAATTATTTGGAGAAATATTCTCCTCCTCCATTAGACCTCAAAGTCTTTATGTACCATCATGTTTCCTTTTCTACCTATGCTTTAAATTGCTTGAACCTAGGGAACACATTTGATTTTTTCTTTATGCAGAACATCCATACTTTTCTTAGAATGATCATCAATCAAAGTGACAAGACATATATTACCAACAATCGATGGTTTTTGTGATGGTCCCCATACATCCATGTGTAACAAGTCGAGGACATTCCTTGCCACATAGTTGGTCTTCTTGAATGGTTGTCAAGTTTGCTTTCCTAGTTGTCATGCTTCACAAAACTCATGTAGTCCAGCATCATTGAACCTTGGAAGACCTCTTATCACTTCATTGTTTCTCATGTCCTTGAGTTTGGGAATGCTTGTATGTCCAAACCTTTTGTGCCACAAATCAATTTCAACAATTTTCTTGTTTTCAAAATAAATATAAATCACCTTTCCATGTGGTTGTCGAATGTCCAAAGTGAACATCCTACTTCTTTCCTTCCTTAAGAAACGACCTTGAATCCTCCTTTTGGATTCTTTATAAACCATCCTTTTTCATTGAAGATAACATGATATCCTTTCTCTACCATTTGTCCTATTGAAATCAAATTCTTTGCAATAGTAGGAACATGAAGAACATCAATCAATAACTTCTTCTCTCCAAGCTTGATTTTTGAAACATGCTCAATTGTGTGCTGAGTTTCATCACGAGTCTCTACACATCCTTTCCCACTTGGAGCTTGTAGATTTGTGAATAAACTTCCTTGGCACATCATATGATTGCTACAACCTGAATCTATAAACCATTTTTTTATTATCACTTCTTGGGTTGTTGTACTCATGGTTCATGGAAATCATGGTTTGCTTATCTTCTTCACTTGATGTACTCGCATAGTTATTTTGGCTCCTTTGGCTTCCTCCATTCAGCCTTCCATTATTTTGCCAACAATCATTTGCATAATGTCCTACTTTACCACAATGATAACATGTTATACCTTTATGAGGATTGTATGAGCCTCGACCTCTTCCTCGATTTCTTCCTCAACCTCTTCCATGTGTGTTGTCATTTGAGTTATCCTTCTTGTCCTCTGAGTTGTGTTGGCTAGAATTTGTGTTGTTGTAGCTTCTTCCTCTTCCTTTTGAGCCTCCTCTTGAGTTCCTTCCTCTACCTCGACCTACACATAACATTTGGCTATGGTTGTCCTTACCTTTATTGAATTCTCCTTGTTGAGCACCCTTTTCAGCCTCAAGATTTGGTATAATCTCATAGAATGTTGGTAGAGGGTCTCTATAAAGAATGTTTGTGATAAGGGGCTTCCACTTCTCTTCACTCAGTAAGCCATTGAAAGTTGTTTGGATGATTTCTTCCTCTTCTACCTTGCATCCAACTGATGCTAGCTGATCTCGAAGCTCCTTGATCTTGAATGTATACTCACTAATGCTTTGGTTTGAGCTTTTCTTCATGTTGTTGAGCTCCTTGAGTTGCATCTTCTAAGACCTTGTTGTTTGTCTCTAGCCTTTGCACATGACCAATCATAGTGTTAGAAATAACTTGTGAAATGAGGGATATCACCCTTTGATTCCTCTCTCCCCAATCTGCAAATTGTCTCCTTTGTGCTGGAGTAATGTTGGGATCTTGAAAGTCCACTAGTTGTGGATGATCTCCTATAACTAGACTCCATAAACCTTTACCTTTAAGGTAATTAGTCATTATATACCTCCAAGAATGAAAATTATCTTTATCTAACTTCTCAACTTGCTATCCTAAATCAGCCATTGAGAACTTCCAAGTTTGAAGTTTACCTCAATATGTTGTGCTGCATTAATCTCCTCCATGACCATGAGAGCAAAAAGCTTATCAAAGTTTGGTAATTCTCCTCTAACATAAACTAAAGTAATGAATGGTTTCCATCTCTCATCATCCTTGAGTCCGTTGAGAGTATGTGCAACCAAGTCGTCATCCTCCACATGAGCTTGAATTGATCCTAGTTGATCTGCAATCTCTTTAACCTTCAACAAGTAATCATTGACCGATGTCCTTGTATCTTTCTTTATGTTATTCAACTCATTTTTGAGTTGAATCTTCCTTGCTCTTGTACCTGTAGCATACAACCTTTCCAATGCAAGCCAAACATCTCTACTTGTGTCTAGATCTTGTATGTGTCCTACCATTGAATCTTGAATATTTTGTGATAAAATAAATATAACCCTTTTGTCTCTTTCATTCAAAAGTCTAAAATCCCTTAATTGTTGCTGATTTGGATCCTCTCGTGATATAGGTTTCATATCAGTTCCATCAATCAAACCATACAAGCCTCTACCTTGCAAGTATGCTATGATTCTAAATCGCCATGCTTGATAGTTGTTCTTATCAAGCTTCTATTTTTGTGCATGTTGATCGCCCATTGTGTAAATACTAAACTTCCTCCTTTAACCCTCCTTTTGGATGTGTGATAAGAAGAAGTATGAGATTTACCTTTGTAATAAATTTTATGCACCTTTCTTTGCTTGGATGTTGCTTGAGATGCTTCTTTGCTATCTCCTTCTACCTTTGTGTAGTGTCGATGATGAGCCTCTACTCCAATAGCTTCACATTCTTCATCAAGGTATTATAACCTTCTCCAAGCTTCCATTCCATGCTCTGATACCAATGTTGGAGTTTATTGACCTCCAAAATATAGCTAGAAGTAGGTGGAACCCCCTAGGAACAAGTTGACCTTCTCACAAACTTCAACATAGAAAACCAGTCATGCTTGCATAGCTTACTATTCTCTAGTCTCTCAAGATATTTTAAAAATGTTTTAACCACATATAATAGAGACCAAGATCTTTCCACTGAGCCAAAGAACACTCAATTTGGATAAATATACAAGGAGATATGACCTCTGCAAGTTTGAGGTTTAATGGAGACCTTCAGCAGGGGTGAACCCGAGAATACACAATACTTGCAGAGAAAACTACTCTCAATTCAGACATTCAATTATTATGAAACTTAACAGTATGAAAGAAGACACTAAGATATTTCAAATGAGCTATCAAACATGTAATTTGGATATATAATGAGGGAGCAAGCTCTGCAATCTCTGCATACAAAATTAGAGCAGTGTAGAGCTACACATATGACTCTCTTGGACTTTCCACAAGATCACAACTTCTCCCATCTTTTTATAGCATGGGGAAATAATCTTAAACCTTCTTAATACATCTAAATTCGTGGTAGACACTTGGTGGAGGTATTACATGATTCAAGTGCTCAAATAAGCAAAGTATTGATGGACTTTGAGAACTAGCCACATCGACCTTCCACTAGGACACCTCTACAGCTTCCTTGTGGCTCACTAATTTGACTGACCATGTTCTAGAACTCACATGGTATCTTGGCTATGTTTTATGAATAATATGATCCTTCGTGAAGTATTTGAAGACTTCACAAAGGTATTTACATAATTTGAAACTTGTACCCTACATAAAACAAATGTTCGCAACAAAGATCCCCCAAGGTTTCTAATAAAAAGAGCTCTCCACTTATAATTCCACTCACAATTCACAACCTTTCTCTTGATTCAACTCATGGATCAAAATGACTATTATTCATGATAGTTTCAATTCATTAATGGAGCAAATCAATATGCATCTATGGGAATAAATATGCATGTGCCCTTTACAAATCAAAATTGTGCAGTGAATTCAACTCTAAATGGTGCACATAGATCAAGGTTTTATTAGAGTGACTAATGAAAAGGGCTTTATCAACTTCGTTTTTTTGTTTTCATGTTGACCTAATCAATTCTTGCACTCATGGAAACTACACAAAAGATGAGAAGCATAAAAAAATGCATGTTTTCCTAACCTTTCTTTTGTTTTATATGTGTATGCAATCCGTGAAAGAAATTTGCAAAAATCCATCTACAATAAAACATAAACAAGCAACTCAATAGTTGCCTTTCTTACAATCCCTACAAATTCGAGATCTTCAATTGACTCTAGATCAGCACATGTTCTCATAAACATGAAACCAAAATCAATATTTTTATATGCAAACAACAAATTTTCAAATAGAGAATTCATTCTAATGTGGAATGCAATCATCTCAAATTGGTTAATTAAACATTTCTCTTTCACAAACAACACTCATTATGTGAAGATGTCTCAATCAATGCATCTATTTCTTCACATTCAAAATCATGTGACTCAAAATTGACATACATCAAATCATCAAAGGAATCACAAACTACAAAATTATCATTCATACACATAGAAAAAACCTATTAACAATGAATCACACTCAAGCACACATCGTGCACATCATCATTACACGCGATCACATATCTTCAACTCTTCATCATGTGAAAGATTATTCTAGGGAGAAAATTCATCATGATTATCATTCTCCTTTGGATAAGTCATATCTCTCTCACCCCCTACTTTTTTAGAAGTATTCATGAGAATATTCTCAACTCATAAAGTGTACCAATGCCCCATCTTGCTCACTATTGTGAAGCCTTGACAAGTGGTTCACTATTTCAAAACTCAAGTCATTCAAGTTCTCAATATCACTCAAGGATCTGTCATCATATGAATAACTTAATTCTTCCACCCAAACATCCTCTTTGTCCTCAATCAACTCTTTATTTTTCTCTTTATTTTCATTCTTGTATACACACTAAAAGTACATCTTCATGCTCACTATCTATTCTTGCATTGTCTTTCTCACTTGTAAAGATATCATCGGTTGAATCCCATCTTGTTTCATTGTTTTCAATACTCATGGGTTTTTGTTTATCTTTGAATGTCTTTGTTTGCTCTAGAGAATCAAGATCAAGTTTGAGGTCCTTAATACCTATCAGAATCGGATTCATATAAGCTAGTGGTCTTGATGTGACCATTGTTAAACTTTGCATATTCTAGATTCTATCATGTATGAAAATTCTAAAATCTATGTATGGACTTGCTCTTGAAGAGTCTCAATGCTAGGCTTGACATCGGGCATTGCAATCCTTGTAAATTTACTAAGCTTCATAGAAGGAGGCACTCCAAAAAAATTCCACTTTAGTATCATAGACTTGTAAGAACTTGGCTACATTTCGGCCAATGAAGAATACATGCACTTATCAAATTTCCTCTAGGGCTCACATCACTCTACCTCAATTTGCAATTGACTTCTAGGATTGGTTCAACACTTGAATTATTGTGCTGAGGATTCTGGGATTTAAGCTCCCAAGATCTTATGTTCATGTTTCTCCTCGGGATATTCTACTCAAGTGAAGTCAAAGTCAATTGCTAAACCCCTAGGATTTGCATGTCTAGAGGTTCACACAAGGTGCCATGAAAACATGGCCATGAATTCAGAATGTTACTCTCAAATTAGAAACAAATTGAGGTAGTCAAAGTAATTTATAGTCACATGTAGTCATGAGTCAAATTGCATTTGCTAAGATCAATCTTGAAGTATAATGCTCTTAGAACTGAATATGAAAAGAAGTATTCATTTCAAAATTACCCAAAGTTACCAATATGATGGGTCAACCATAGTTTCATGAAAACCACAAAATTTACCCATGAGCACTAAGTTTTCACACACACATCCTTCACCAAAGTGACCTTCTCCTCCAATATAATCATCTCTAAGTTATGTGCAGAAATGTACTCTTCGAGTTTTTACGTTCTTCCAAATAAGAGCCTTGCATATTGAGCGAGCTTATTTGTAGTGGTGTATTAATCATTAGATCACATTGAATAAAATCTCATAGGCTTTTCTTGAAATTTGAATGTGAAAGAAATACTATATTCTAAAAAGAATGAATCTTTTTTAAACTCTCTCTCTCTCTCTCTATCCAACACTCTTTCCTTTCTTTTTCACCCTCTCTCTCTCTTTGTTCCCTCTCTTTCTCTCTCACTCAAGCACAACACACAACTACAAAGCATGACATTTTGTTTTTCTATATTCTCCCAGTGTCTCAACACTCTCTCCTTCTCTTGTATACAATGCACAAGTAGTTGATCATGTCCACACGTTCAAGGAGGTGATCATGGAGTATGACAATGAGAGGGTCTTTATACAATCCTTCTATAGAATAGCCTATGTCATGCTTGGATAGTACAATAGATTTCCTAAGTTTGAGATACATAAATATGATGATGCTTTTGATCATTTCTCTCAAATGTTTCATTCAAGATAGACTACTTCGATATTTTGAGTATGAAAAGAAAACGATAATATTCATGCAGATTTTAAAGAAGACATGAAGACAAGGACAGGAAAATCAAAGTGATGATAAATATGGAGATGAAGATAGAACAAGATTTGATCTAGAACATGACCAGGTAGAGACTTCAAGGAGTGTAGAGATAAGAAGGTCATCAACAAAAAGAAAGCAACCTATAAGGTATAGCTATGACATTCTTACATCACAACCAAAGATTATGCATACATATTTAAGATAGACGAAGATCCATCAACATATTTAGAAGCTAAAGGTAAAGAGAGTTGGTAAAAAGCAATGAAGGAAGAGCATGATGCTCTACTTGAGAATGATACATGAACTTGGTACCTAGACCTATGAATCAAAAGGTAATTGGATGTAGATGGGTATATAAAACAAAAAGATTTGTAGATGGAAATGTGTCTAGATATAAAGCTAGACTAGTGGTCAAAGGATATGTTCAGACACAAGGTTTGTACTATGATAAAACTTATAGTGCAGTGGCTAGAATGTCTACCATTAGAACATTGATAACTATTGTAGCTTGCAAGGATGGAAGCTATCACAATTGGATGTTAAAAATGATTCTCCTAAATGGATATACTACAGATGAAGTATACATGGAGCAACTAGAGGGTTTTAAAGATCGAAATGGACCATATTGTGTGTGTAAGCTCAAAAGAGCTTTTTATGGATTGATGCAATCCCCAAGGTCTTCAATCTGTAGACTTGTGAAGTTCATAAATGAACTTGGATATCAAGCTTCAAAGGTAGATAGTGGTTTCCTAGTGAAAGCAAATGAAGATGGGTACATATACATTTGTATCTATGTTGATCAGATTATACTTACAGGTATAGATACTAAAGGAATTAAAAAGCTCAAGAAGCAAATGGAGAAGGAGTTCAAGATAAGGGAGTTGGGAAATTTATCTTATTTCCTAGGCATGTAAACTAACTATGCTCAACATGGAGTGTATGTTACATAGGAGAGGTATTTGAAGAATCTTTTGTTAAATTTCGACATGGAAAATTGCAGAACCTCAACAACACCATTGGAGGTAAATCATAAATTAAGCATGTATGGAGGTGAAGAGTTCAAAGATATGAAGATGTATCAAAGTTTAATAGGTATTCTGAGTTATGCTACCTTGACAAGACCATATCTTTCATATCCAGTTGGTGTTTTATCACAATTCATGCATTATCCAAGAAAACTCACTCGATTGCAGCACAAAGAGTACTAAGATACATCAAAGGAACTTCTAATGAAGGTTTGTACTATGGTTTCACTTATAACACTAGAACCAAAGTATTTAGTGATACAGACTGGGTAGGTAGTACAGATGATAGAAGATCTACTCATGGATACTTATGCTACATTGGAGATAAGCTAGTATCATGGTGTTCAAAGGAGCAACACACAATTGCTTTGTCATCCATAGAAGTTGAGTATCAAGGAATGTTAGAAGAAGCAAAAGAAGTAATATGGATGAATAAAATTGATGAAGAGTCTTGGAGTTGAGTAGGGTGTTCCAATTATACATGGTGATAACATGAGTTCACTTTTCTTCGCAGGTAATCATGTGTTTCATGCCAGGACTACACATGTTGAGATTTAATATCATTTCTTGAGGGAAAAGGTACTTGATAAAGAAATTGAAGTCACATATACTCCAACAAAAGAGCAGGTAGCAGGTATGTTAACCAAGAGTCTAGATGGACCTAAGTTATAAAGATTTAAAGACATGGCAAAAATAAAGAAGAAGAGCATAATCACAATTAGTGATTGAGGGGGATTTTTTGGTTTAGAGCAATCACAAATTGATGTTTATGAAGATTAATGAAGTTAAGCAAGATTATGGACTAAGATAAAGAGAATTTTGGTGTGGGTAAACAACAAGAAGAATGAAGAGAGCAATGGACAGAAAGTATGAAACATGACTATGCATATATTCACTTCAAATGATCATAATTAGTGTCTTATAGTTAGGCAATCAATAAAGAAAAAAAGGATAAGGGATAGGACCATGTGCTTAAAGAATCTCGTCAGTGAACCATCAACAAGGACATCCATCAACAATGAAAGACAAGCCAATGGTCAATCACCATGATGGGAGTACAACACAAAAAGATGAATATTGACTCACCTTTCACCATGGTAAGAATCCCCTACTTTATCAACACTAAAACAATGATAGATCGGGAAAGTTAGCCTCTTCGTTAGCATTCCATCGAACACTTAGCTCAAGATCCAAATTTTCACCCCATACTTCTTACAATGCATTTCCCAAGTAAGCATGCATGGGGCCAGATTACAAGGTCATGCACAAGGCACATATTTTCTCCAACCCATGCAATAACCCACTTACCCATCATTCATTATGGGTTACGAGTACTTGGCATGACAATTGTGAAACCCATGTTTGAAAGACCCAAAGGATATCAAGGTTACAACATCAATAGCTATGAAGCAATTCACAGTCGATAACTACCCAAAATCAACATTGACAACCTCTTTTGAGCAACTAGTAATTTTTGAATGCTTACAAATACACCATCAAGCTTGAAACCAAGGAACAAGTACATACAAAGGGACCAAAACCTCTAAAGTCTAGCAGTGACAAAATGAAGAATAGGACAACCGACCATGCTACAATGGGAAGACCAACCACTCTTGTTGATACATGATGGCATCTACCTCTCAGAGTACTACATGGAACACCCACTCCAACAAGGGTCTCTCAGGGTTTGGGATACTCGAGAGGGGGGAGTGTTGGCACTCAAGGTCAAGTAGAGGGTGTGGAAATGCATTGAAGAAATGGATACACAAGAAGAGGGAGCTTGTAGGGAGCTCCAAGAAGTACATGTCAAATTTTCACAAGAAACTCCTACAAAAACAATGATTTTGATCACTAAAACCATTGTAAATATCATTTCAGATTTTTGCAACTCCATTTTGTTCAAGCCAAGGAGTCCTCAAGCTTGAGACATATCAAAAGTATCTACATACCAATTTTCATGATTTTGAGACTCCGTTTGAGCCCTCAAATAAGCCTTGGAACCTAGTTTTGGTCGGACATTAGGACTTAAAAGGGCCAAAGCTAGTGAAAAACTAAAGAAAGAGCAAGAAAGCTCATTTTTGGGGGTTAGCTTTTAGGAGAGCAGCAAGTTAGAGAAAGAGCTTCTTGAAGAGTGTAATCGCATGATTGAGAATCAAAGCTTCCATTGTTCATATCTCTATTATATTGCCTCGTGTCCAAGTGTGTGTGTGTGTGTGTGTGTGTGTGTGCATGCATGTATGTGCTTGTCACCCACACTTTCTCACCACAATTGCTCACGATCTTCTTATCGTTCTCCCATCTCCGCAGATTGACAAGTAAAGGAGGTGTTACTCATGCTTGGGCTACACATGCACAGATATAAATACACACATGCATACATATACATATACATTCATAGATACACACATGCATGTGTGTGTATATATATATATATATATATATGTGTGTGTGTGTGTGTGTGCGTGCGTGTCTCTCTCTCTCTCTCTCTCTCTCTCTCTCTCTCTCTCTCTCTCTCTCTCTCTCTCTATATATATATATATATATATATATATATATATATATATATATATATATATATATATATATATATATATATATATATATATATATATGTATGTATGTGTGTGTGTGCGTGCGTGTGTGTGTCTATATATATATATATATATATATATATATATATATATATATATATATATATATATATATATATATATATATATATATATATATATATATATATATATATATATATATATATATATATATATAGGTATGTTTTCATATTATAACTTATTGTTTTTAATGAAAGTTATAAGATACATATTTTAAATTACTTTAGATTTTTAATTTTTAGGTCACCTATACCACCTTCAGCTCATGAGAGCACAATAGAGGAACCTATGCGCACATGCATAGATAGTTTAGGGTTGGAGTATGACATATGTCACAATGGAAGCATAGTATATATCAACCGCAGTCCAAAGTTAAAAAAACAATGAGAGCTCTATGTGATTCTTACCTCAAATTTCTTCACTTAAAATGTGTATGCATGTGTGATGTATATGTATGTATGTGCATGTGTATGGGATATATGCATGTATGTGCATGTGTATGGGATATATGCATGTATGTGTATGCATGCATGTATGAACGTGTGTATATATGCATGTTTGTGTATGCTGTTGGTGTAAATCACAAGCCTACACATTTGGCTTGGAAGACATCATGCAGACTCCACATGCATGAAGAGCCATAGGAACATATGATAGTGGTTTATTACCACTTTACCTCATTGTAAAAGTCTAATTTGACTTAGAATCTTTTGTAATCACCTACCTAAGTGATTCGTGGAAAAGTAGATCACTTGATTGAGAGAATACCATAGGAAGCCAAAGATTTGAATTTGAATTCAAATTCTAAGTCATTTCCTATAAAATTGGATGTGAAAAAGTCGCGGGTAGATCACTCCATTCCTGCGGCTTACTCTGTTCAGTTTGAGTGTGTGTAAGGACTACATCATAGCCTACACCTCTCTATACCATTTGGCAATGCTAGTCATGCCAATGGAATTGTACACAAGTGTTAATCAATAGATACATTTACATCATTCATCTTTATGTTCTCTGTTAATCTACTCAAAAGTCTGTCAACTTGTCAAGGGAATATCTCGGTCAATACTACTCCAAATTCAGTGATTCAAAGCTTTTTGGATTCAGCTCAAACTCATATACATGCTGACAAAGTTTGAAGTGATTTCATTCAGCCAATTCAGAGAAATCGTCGTCGAGGTGCTCACTGGTCTATCTCTGCTACAGTCCTAAAAAGTCGGGGGTATAGCTAATTTTGCTAAATCAATTTCTCTGAGTATAGTTTGTCATTTTACATCATTTCACTTGCAAATAGTAGCTTGCTAAGTTAGTTAAATACCCCTAGAAGGAATTTTATCAACTGCTACTATGCTGGTCACACTGAGCAAAACATTCAGCAGGTATCGAGACCAAAATAGAAGGTTTTTTTGAGTTTGTGACTTCCAAAGTTATCTGTTTTGATTCAATCATTGCACACATCATTTCCAAAGGACATAGGTCATTTCTTGGTGTCATTGGAAAGCTAAGGGAGTCTACTAATCAATTCTGAAGCTAAAGAGGGCTGGTACAAAGCAGGTTTTAGCAGTACCTACTCAATCTCTTGGATCATCCATCCATCTTTCCCAACATATGCATGTATGCATTTGTGCATGTATGCATACGTGCATATATGATACATGTGTGTGTATGTATATATTTGCTTATGTATGTGTGTATTTATATGTGTATGCATGTGTGAATGTATGCATATGTGTGTTATGTGTATGTATTAATGTGTATATGTGTGTCATGTATGCATATGTGTACACATGTGTGCATATATGCATTTCTGTGTGATGTGTGTGCATATATGCATTTCTGTGTGATGTGTGTGCATTTGCATGTGCGTAATGTATGCATAGGTGTATGTATGTATGCATATGTTTATGTATGTATGCATATGTGTATGTATGTATGCATGTGTGATGTGTGTATCTGTGTGCATGCATGAGTGTATGCATAAGTATATGCACATGTTCATGTATGCATGCATATGTGTACGCATGTGTGTATGTATACATGTATGCATATGTGTGATGTCTATGTATGTATGTGCATGTGTCTATATGCATGCATGTATGCATGTCAATATGTATTCATGCGTGTGATAAATGCATGTGTGTGTATGCATGCATGTATGCATGTTTGTATGCATGCATGTATGCATGTTTGTATGCATGCATGTGTGTGTGATATGTATGCATGTGTGTGATGTGTATGTATGTGCATGTGTATGCAATATATGCATGTGTGTGTAGGCATGCATGTATGCATGTGCATATGTATATCTGAAAATATGTGTGTGTATACATGTGTATATGTATGCATGTGTGTGTAGGCATGCATGTATGCATGTGCGTATGTATATCTGAACATATGTGTGTGTATACATGTGTATATGTATGCATGTGTGTCTATGCATGTGTCTATGCATGTGTCTCTCATGTGTATGTGTGTGTTATATATGTTTGTGTGTATGTGTGGGTATGTATACATGTGTGTGTGATGTATATGCATGTGCATGTGTGTGAAATATATGTGTATGTGTATGCATGTGTGTAGTTCTGTATGCATGTATGTATATATGCATGTGTGTATGAATGCATGTATGCATGTGTCAATGCATGTGTATGTATGCATTTGTGTGTTTGCACGTGTATGGGATGTTTATCTATGTTTGTGAATGTGCATATGATGTATGCATGCATGTGTACGCATGCATGTATGTATGTATGCATATGTATGTGTGCATGTGTGTATGTATCTATGCATGTGTGTATGTATGTATGCATGTGTGTGTATTTTTGTATGCATACCTCTCTTGTCTTGATTCTCTCTCTTGGCTTGCATGCTTCTCTCTCTTGCTCTTTAGAATTCTCCAAACACAAGTTTCTAGAAGAGATCAAAAATTTTTTAATCTTACATAGATAGTTGCTTATGCAATTTTTTGTATCACAATCAGTTTGCTAGTGTTGCAAAAAGTATCCTTAATGTGTAACACTCTTAGCAATTTCTTTTACTTTGTGTTGCATAAGTGACATTTTGCATCACTTATGTGACATACACTTTTCTTATTAATGTGTGTCGCTTCATTTAGAAAGCATTGCATACACTACTAGAAATAGGGGGGCATAGCGACGCCCTTGAATTGAAAAAAAATCGGGAACCATCGCTTATGCGACGCTAGCATTGCATAAGCGATGGCCCTATTTTTTTTTAAGACATGTCGTCGCATAAGCGATGTTAGCATTGCTTATGTGACACTAAAACTATGTGTTGCAAATAGCATCGCTACTTAGTGACGTTTTTAACGATGTTGGAAAACTTCTTGCAACGCTTGAGCATCACATAACTGATGTCCTATGTTCCAAAGCGTCGCATAAGCGACACTCTAGAATGTTAAAAAAAAAAACGATTTCTCCCGGCACATTTGAGCCCGGATTTGGATGCGTAATAGAGAGAGAGAGAGAGAGAGCGAGAGAGAGAGAGAGATTGACAAGAGCTCCGTGAAGCAAGGTACGCATACACACACACATACATATGCATACACACACACATATACACACAGACACACACACATACACATAGACACACACACACATACACATAGACACACACACACATACACACACATATATGCAATAATTTACATACACACATACACATGCATACACACACACATATATACACATAGACACATGCATACACACATAGAGACACACACATACACACATAGACACACACACACATACACACACATATACACACACACATAGACACATACACACACACACATCGACACAAATTTACACACACACACATACACATGCATACAGACACATATATATAGATACACATGTATATACACACATAGACACACACATACACACATAGATACACACATACACACATAGACACACACACACATATAGACACATACACACACATTTATGCATACACACACACACGTAGAGAGACACACACACATACACACACGCATACACATACTTGCATACATATGCATACATAATGCATATGCATATGCATACATACATACTTACATGCATCCACACACATGCATACATATGCATACATAATGCACATGCATATGCATACATACATGCTTAAATTCATACACACAGATACACATGCATACACACATACACATACACACATATATATGCATACACACACACACACTTAAAAGAGACATACACACACATACACATACAATTATACATATGCATACATACATGCTTACATGCATACACACACATACACATGCATACACACATACACATACACACATATATATGCATACACACACATAGAGAGACATACACATACATGCATACATATGCATACATATTTCATATGCATATGCATACATACATACTTACATGCATACACACACATGCATACATATGCATACATAATGCACATGCATATGCATACATATATGCTTACATGCATACACACACATACACATGCATACACACATACACACATAGACACACACACATACACATACATGCATACATATGCATACATAATGCATATGCATATGCATATTCATACATACATACTTACATGTGTACACACACATATGCATACATAATGCACATGCATATGCATAGATACATGCATACACATACACACAGATAGACACATACACACACATAGACACATACACACACATAGACACACACACACACATACACACACATATATGTAGAGATTTACATACATACACATGCGTACACACACATAGACACACACACACACATACACACACACATACACACACATACACACATAATGCATATGCATATGCATACATACATACTTAAAATGCATACATACACATACACACACATACACACACATGCATACATATGCATACATATGCATACATAATGCACATGCATATGCATACATACATGCATACACATACACACATAGACACATACACACACATAGACGCATACACACACATAAACACATACACACTCATAGACACATACACACTTACACACACACATCTAGACACATTTACACACACAGATACACATGCATACAGACATATATATAGATACACACGTATATACACACATAGACGAACACACACATACACACATAGACACACACACATACACATACACACACACATATACACACACACATAGACACACACACTTACACACACACACATATCCACACACATTTACGCACACACATACACATGCATACAGACACATATATATAGATACATACACACACATACATGTATATGCATACATAATGCATATGCATACATAATGCATATGCATACATAATGCATATGCATACATAATGCATATGCATACATAATGCATATGCATATGCATACATAATGCAAATGCATATGCATACATAATGCACATGCATATGCATACATTATGCACATGCATATGCATACATAATGCACATGCATATGCATACATAATGCACATGCATATGCATACATAATGCACATGCATATGCATACATAATGCACATGCATATGCATACATAATGCACATGCATATGCATACATACATGCATACATACATGCTTACATGCATACACAATGCCACACGTCAAAAAAAACGTCATTTTGCTCGTCGTTTAATTGACAGTCCATGCTCGACGCTTGTTGTGATGCTTTTTGCAATTTTATAGCGATGAAATTGTCACCTTAACCATCACTATGCGCTCGTATTCCTTGTAGTGATAAGTGATGCTTCCCACTTTTTTTTTTATTAGGGGTGTCACTACACTCCCCATTCTGTTGTAGTGTTTGGAGCTAAATTCTTTTAGAACATAGAGATAAAATCTCTATGGCATTCACCCCCTCCAAACCTATAAACCCACTCGACATGCCAAGTACGATTTTGTCTGCTTCAATTTCAAATAATTTTTTGATTAAGTGCATGGGAAATAAACAATATGTGCCTATACATTCCCATGTATTATAGCCTTGTCATTGCAAACTTTGATTTATTCATGGTCAAGAACATGATGCAAAAGACAAGGTATTGGCTTTTCAAGAAGAAGCTTGTGCACTCACTCACGTACATATTATGTGCTTATATAAAATTTCTTTCCATCACTCACATTGGGTAGATAAGGCTCAAAGTATGCCTTGATGCAAGCTCATGTAGTGAGACTCTGCCATGCATACTTTATGTGCATTTCAAACAATCATGGTGCATATGAAGGCATATGGTTGTTGTCAATGAGGTTTATGAATGTAAAACATAAATCAAATAGATGTATAACCATGTACAAGTTATGTACAAGTTCAAATAGATGTATAACTATAGGAATCAAAGCCATTTATTTGTATACATATCTTCTCATGCATAATCTTAAGTGCAAAATAATTCACATGGTGCAAAAGTTGAAAAGAATCTATGAAACAATCTCATGCTCATTCTCCTAATCTCATCACTCATATCACTTTGACTAGATCTCATCATACCATCAAGGTTAACATTTAAGAAGCTTATTGAGCTTATTCTTGTCTCATGAAAACATAAAAAAGTGAGTACAAAAAAAATTATATTCAATCCTCACTACAAATCTCTCATAGAATCAAATCATCTCTTTGAATGTTTAATTTTCATTGCAAACATGCACAAAAAACTTTTCAAAACACATTAATAGCATCTCCACAACATATTAGAAGATTATTCGTTTTCATCATAAACTTCTTGCAAATTTAATTTACTATCCTTCTGCTTAAATGATTCTAAAGGTTCTAAACAATTGTCCAAACTCATGTCAATTCGTCTTATGATTTTCCCAACTATTCCTAGCATTTTTGCTCTATCTTTCTATTCATGGTTTGAATCAATATCTTGATCATTGTTTGTACTTATATCATCATAATTTTATTGCCCATTAGCCTCATTTTTGTCTTGAACGTTTAATGATTAAGAATCTATCTTTAATCCTTTTTACCCTTTTAGTATCAAAAAACTTATCATTATCCAAAATCTTTGGATTATGTAGTACATATATTGTTTCACCATCCTTAGTTTTGAATTTAATTGAATTTTCATGCTTTTCTTTTTCTTCTTATAATTTTTCATTCAAAAATTTTTCAAGCTTATGTGTATCCACATGTAATTGTTCATTATATCTCCCTTCTATGGATGTTTCAGAGCCACTGTGCTTGTGATCATTAGATGGAGCCTTGTTGTATCTCTTTAGCATCCATTGCTTCTTCAATCTATTGGATGATCTTGGAATACGCTTTGATGGGTAAAAATATGCTTAGATGGAGCCTTGTTATATCTCTTTAGCATCCATTGCTTCTTCAATCTATTAGATGATCTTGGAATACGCTTTGATGGGTAAAAATATGCTTTCATCCCACCTCTACCTAAATTTAAGTGCAAAGGTGAATGACCATGATAATGACAAATTTTCCTTTCAATTTCAAGTACCAACTTATGCCTATATGTGTTTTCGAATGGAATACAATCCCCATACATATGAACAAATTGATCACACCAAAAAAATCTTATAGTTCCATCTTTGACTCTATTTTATCTTCTATGTGTAGCTCTAGAAGTGGAACTTATATGATCAAGTAAAGGTTTTTGTTTAATAGAGAGTAGACATACTTTGAACTTGTAGTTGATGTTCATGTTTACACTTGAGTATTGTAATTTCTTTCACTTGAATGGATATATTCTCCAAACTTTCTTTCAAACTTGAAATCTCTTAACTAATAGTTTGATCCAAAAACCTAAACTCTTTATCAAATTGCACATCTCATGATTTAATGGCTTTAGTAAATTGTGTCATTGCTTGAGTCAATACTGAGAGAAAATAAGTGAATGAGTCAAACTTTGAGTGAAACTTTTCATCCATAGATGAAACTATTTGTGATTCCATATCATGAAGAAGTTCTTGGAAATAAGATTCCATATTCCATGTGTATATGCAAGCAAAGAAAAATACAAGTGTAGGTCCAAAAGAATACTTGGAATTGTTTGAAGCCCTCTTGATGACTTTATGACATGCTTATGGAAGTCCATGTAAGAAAATAACAGCACATGTAAATAGACCTATAGACAGAGTTGAAAGAAAAACGCAGACAAAGATAGACGCAGACTGAGAGATACAGAACTCAAACTCCTCCCAATGTGGAGCTTAGATGGCGATCTAGACAAACTCTAGATGAAGGGCTTAGTAGTGTGCAATGCTATGTAAAGCTCAACCTAGTCCGTGCTTATATAGCTTTTACAAGGTGGTTCGGTATAGATAAACATAGTCAGGAGATACAAAATAGTCGGTAAAATATACGATCCAACAATATCTCCATGACCAAAAGTCCTACCGTCTCGGTGTGGAGGTGATCGCAATCCGGATGGATCGGGTCCGGTCGTGGCACACACAGGGTGTATGAAGCTAATGAATGTTGGAAGGTTTAAGAATGTGAAAGCGAAATTAATGTTGAGTATGGAGAAGAGAGAGATGTTGAAATGGTTATGGGAATGGGAATGTAGGAGTGCAAGTTAGATTGATGAACATGAATGATAAGAATGAAAGAGAACCATAGACACGAATCAAATTTGGAAGGAAGAATGGTCCATTGAAGGAGCTTCTTAAACACTTCCTAATTCTAATCCATATGCATAGTCTTCTTTGGATGATATGTATGCATGACGAGAATAGATGGAATCCTTACACATAAATCAGTTTCGAAAGGAAGAATGGTCCAATATTGGAGCTTCTTATACACTTTCAAAAACTAATCAATATGTATGGGTATGTATGGATTATATCCATGCAAGTGAATTACGATGATAGAGTTTACTCACAAGCTCAATGAAACATCCTCACTGGTTCAACGCAATACTGCGAAGCCTTCTCACACATAGAAGAAAATAGAAGACATGTAAAAATACTTAACAGTCTGAGAGACAAGAGACAAGAGACAAGTGACAAGTGACATGAATTAAAAGGATTTAAATTAAGATACATGTATAAGATCGTCGTTGTGGAGGTGATCGCAATCCGAGTGGATCGGGTCCGGTCGTGGCACACACAGGGTGTATGAAGCTAATGAATGTTGGAAGGTTTAAAGATGTGAAGGTGAAATTAATGTTGAGTATGGAGAAGAGAGAGATGTTGAAATAATGATGGGAATGGGAATGTAGGTGTGCAAGTTAGATTGATGACATGAATGATAAGAATGAAAGAGAACCATACACACGAATCAAATTTAGAAGGAAGAATGGTCCATTGGAGGAGCTTCTTAAACACTTCCTAATTCTAATCCATATGTATAGCCTTCTTTGGATGATATGCATGCATGATGAGAATAGATGGAATCCTTACACATAAATCAGTTTCGAAAGGAAGAATGCTCCAATATTGGAGCTTCTTATACACTTTCAGAAACTAATAAATATGTATGGATTTGTATGGATTATATGCATGCAAGTGAATTATGATGATGGATTTTACTCACAAGCTCAAAGAAACATCCTCACTGGTTCAACGCAATACTACGGAGCCTTCTCACACATAGAAGAAATAGAAGACATGTAAAAATACTTAAGAGACTGAGAGAGGTGACAAGAGACAAGTGACAAGTGACATGAATTAAAAGAATTTGAATTAAGTTACATGTAAAAGATCGTCGTGGTACGTCATGCTAAGCAGTCTACTAATCAAAGGTGGTTCCGACCCTCAAACCATGACAGTTCAACCGAATGTCACACGTAAGAAGGTGAGTTCCACTTCAGTGACCCTATGTCTGTCTAGGCTCGTAACGTCTAACTGAAGAAGTCTAAGACTCACTAAAATCAGCTCTAACTCACTCACACGCTCCACCGAGGGTGAGTCAAGATAGAGATGCTGGTTTCAAGAGCCTATCCTAAATTGGAGTTCTAACTTAAATTTGAAACTAGGTTCTATACTCATACTAGCTCACCTTGGATCCTCACTCGCTCAACCGAGGGTGATCGTCTCAAGGAAACCGTAAGCTAGCATGAGCCCTATGGATGCCTAACAATGATACTCTAGGATTTTGGAGGGGGGTTGAATTTGGGCCCTTGGATCTAGAGAAATCAACTCTCAACTCTAGGATCACTACTTTTGATTACAACCATTTGATTAATCAAATCAATGGCTTGGAATTGTTCTTTCTATCAAATCTAGTGTAAAGGAGTGAAATTTAGGCGCCCTCATTCTCCACCATTGGATCTGGGGATGATCTGGACCGTCGGATCAGTGCTGACATCAATTCGGATAAGATAAGCCACTATTTTTGGAGAAATGCTGCATTATTGATCTTTGATTGTAAAAAAGGTCTTCTTTTATGGAAAAAATTCGTGGATCCTCCTTCCTTTATGCTTTAGTGCATCCCCACCCTTGAATATGAGCTCATCTTGACCGTACAACATGGTTCAATCATATTTTGACATGTGGCAGACATTCAAGCCTTCAATTTTCTTATTCTAGAAAACTGCGGTGACCTTGAAAACTGGACTTTGTGCTCTTTGACCCTCCAAAAAGACTTTGATGAAGATGAAACTTTGTAGGACTATGTTTCCAAAGATCTCCTTCAGGAATATGCAGGAAAAACTCCCATCTGAATCTCCCTTGTACAAGTTTGACTACATTTGGAAGCTTGCAAGGTGGCATCAAGGTGTCTAGGAAGCTCTGATAGCCTTGAAAATTTGTACAAATATGTAGCCACATATGATCTTTATACATGCCAAACCATATGGCTAACATAATTTTCTATACAAGAATTTGTAGGGTCAAACTAGAAAAAATACATTTTTACAAAATGAACATAGCATATCAATGTGCTACCAAATCCATTTTCTGCTGAAATTTGGGCTATAGACTGCCTTTGACAATCTTTACAAGTATATGGATTTTCATCTAATTTGGTGACAATGAAATTTTTGCCCTAATTTCCCAACTTTGACCAACTTTGACCAGCTTTGACCGCTACCATGGACTTTCTTGATTTCTTTGAAACTTTGTATGTGACCTTCCTTTGACATCCTTGATGCATCCTGGACTTCTCGGGGAATTCCGACTACCTTCACCAAATATGTTTTTTGTAGGCCTTCACAAGTGAGAGAGGAGAGCAAATCTCGACGACATTCGCCCCCACTAAACCTGCGATTCCTCCAGAAGCGCCACTCTAGCATCTGTGAAAAACAAAATGTTCCAGGCATCAAATTCTTTTATAGGCAACATAAGAAAGATGGAAGGAAAATTGATTATATGCATGAATAAGTAGGTAACGTGACATGAAGCAAAATTTGCATGAAAGAAATAATTGAAACAGGAAACATGAATATGCATGAAAAAATAGGCAACATATATGCAAATGAACAAGCAACATTGGCAACAAGAAAGAAAAAAAACAAGCATCAATATGAAGTGGAAGTGGTTGTATTGAGTCGTTTTAAGCATCAGTTCCTCTCATCTTGAAGAAAATTTTGTACCTTTTTCATAAAGCAATCTACCTTAAATATGATTATAAACAAAGATTTAGGATTTTCAAGAGACATCTTTCATCTTTAGCTTATTTTAGATCAACTCCTTTCCTACATAAATATGAATATGCTCTTTCTCTAATAACATGCAAGGAAATCTAACTAAACTCCACTAATGCATAAATCTGCTTATATAGCCCGTGATTTATTCTACTATGCCCCTTTATCCTCCTTTGGCTTGCTCTTTTTTTTTTTTTTCGATGATGATGATGATTTGGCAACTTTATGGTTACGATCACTTTTTTGGGGTGGAAGAAAGTGTAAACTTCTTGGTAACATGTAGCTTTTTTTTTTTTTGACGAGGAAAAATTAAACCCTGATACAAGGTACAACCATTTTTGATGACGGAGAACAGTCGTTTAAACTCCGATACAAGTGCTGTGAGATGGACTAAGGATGTAGAAACATGCAATAGCAGGAGCTAGGATTTCAACAATTATGCTTTCGATACTGGATACATATGCATGTTTATATATGAAAGTCATGTCACCAAAATAAACCTCCAAATCTACATGCCCTATCTTTCCACAATCCTAGATTATAATCAATTTCTTAGTACATAAGTTACTACTTAAGATACAATTTTACACAAGTAGAGAAATCATCATTTACCTTTTTTGACTCAAGTGATGTGGATATGCAATGCAATGCAAAGACTGAAAAAAAACATGCATGAAACAAGCATGGAAAAAAAAAAATAGAATGAACTTGAAAAAAAACAAAGCAACATGAACTTGAAAAATTAATGATATTTTTATATGTTTTTTTTTATTTTTTTTCCTTTTTTTATTTATATTTTTATTTTTTATAGCATGGATACTCCTGTTTATGAATCGGCCTCATTGTTGTCATCTTCTTCAATGTCCTCATCCAAAATGTACTCGTCATTATCACGTTTCTTGAATAGCTTTATCCTTTTACCTGCAATCAAAGTTTTTAGTGCAACACCATTTAATTCACAAAGAGCATATGTACCATTGTTGTTGACTTTTGATACAATGTATGGCCCAAACCACCGTTGAGTGAGCTTTTTGCGTGCATCATATTGAGAGTCAAATGTACTATCATAAATGAGCACCCAATCTCCTACTTCAATTGGCTTAGGACGCAATCGATGAGTTTTATCAAAATAATGCTTGTTCTTCATTCTAGATTCTCTGAATTTTTCAACAGCATCATCAAGTCTTAATTTACCTTGTTCTAACTGTTTAATACGCAAACTCAAAAAATCATCAGTAGACATGTTTTCAGACCAAGGCAAATTTGACCATGCAGAAATATGAGACTGAATTGGAAACAATGGTTTTTGACAGTACATGAGTTCAGCAGGCATATATCCAGTAGTACGTGTGCATGTCATTCTATCTGCCCAAAGTGCAAAAGGTAAGAATTTAGGCCATTGTTTGATGTCACCATTACATGCTTTAGATATGGCTTTCACAATAGGTGGATGCCCTCTTTCTATTTTACCATTGGCCTCTGGGTTATATTCTATAGTGAGAGACAAACGAATACCGTGACGCTCAAAGAACTCTTTAGCTTCTCTCGCATTTAACTCTCCCGATCGGCAACTACTTTCTCTATGTACCCAAAGCGACTTATGACATCTTCAAGCAAGAATTTGCAAACATTGTAAGTGGTCTTAGATCGTAATGCACGTCCCTCTACATGATTAGTTAAATCTTCTCTTGCAAGTACAATGTAACGCATTTTGTCAATACCTTTAGGCATAGTTACAAGATCTACTACCCACTTGTAGTGAATACAAGGTGGATAAGTAGGATGCAACGGATCTCTATGTTTGACTGATGAATGAAGTTGACAAGTAGAACATGTAGAAACATAGCTACTAATGTCAACATACATCCAATAATAGGTACTTCTAATTTTTTCATATGTTCCAAAAAATCCTTTATGACCGGCCCATAATGTCTCATGCATTGCAATTGAAGACCTCTTTTTCCTAGGACTCGTTGTGGATTCTTAACCTTACCCTTAGCATGTCTCCAAAGATAACCATTACATAGGAAAAAGTTATAAGCTCGTTTCCTAATGTTACGGAATCTATTCGTAGTCCAGCTAGGTAATGGTTGTAGTGTACTGAGATACTTTCCTATGTCTCTCCATTCATCTTCGTACTCAGACTCATGAAATTTCTCATACTCATATATATGTGGAACATAGTTAACTAAATTCACATTCTTTATTAGATCACTTTCAAGATCATCGTCAAATCTAGCTCTCGATAACATATCAGCAACTGAGTTTGACTTACCTGAAATATGAACTAACTCAGGATTTATGAACTTAATATATGAGATCCATCTAAGCATGGCTATATCAGGAGATGAACAATTGGCTATCATTCCAATGAGAGGCAAACAATCAGTCTCAACTTTGACATTTGCACCAATGAAATATTCTTTGTCTGTTTTCAAAGTTGTTACCATACCCCATAGTTCTCGTTTGATTTGTGGATATTTCCGTTGTGTTTCATATAGAATTTTGGCACCAAACCTAATTGCATATCTATTCCCTTCACTATCATCTTGACTTATGACCCAACCTATACCAATAGGACTAGTATCAACAGTCAATATAATAGGTTTATTAGCAGAATAGTCTACACGCTTAAGGATGGGAGCTTTAAGCAATAATTTCTTCAATTTACGCATAGCTTGAGTGTGTTTGTCAGTCCAAATAAATTTTCGTTTCTTCCTCAACAAGTCATAAAGACAATCAGCAACATGAGCAAAGTGAGGGATCCAAATAACATAAAAGATGCAAGCACCAAGAAATCTACGTACCTCACTCACGTTGTTACATGTTTCAGAAATCTTGCTAATGGCATCAACTTTTTGTGGGTATGGCTTTCGACCATAATGGCCACATAAATGTCCAACAATAAGTACCTCGTTGACACCAAAAACAGATTTCTCTATGGAAAATGTGAGACCTACCTCTTCAAATCGTTGAAATATTCTTTCACAATCAGAGATATGGTCAAGAAAAAATTTACGACATCCCGATGAATCTAAAGTAATGTCCTTGACACGTTCCTCACTCCCTTTAATTGGAATATCATCAATGAATGGCATAGTTATATGAGGGATAAAGTCATGTAAGACCATATTCATAGCACTCATCATATGAGCCACAGAATTAGTCGCTCCTTGAGGTAAAGTACACATTCGCACTAAGCCTAAAGGAGTTTTCATTGTGGTTATGTCACGACTATCAATTGCTAATTGGAATTGGTCATATCCAGAATATAGATCACCCATTGAATAGATAGAATGTCCTGAAAATGATTCAGTAAACTCATCTACAATGGGTCCTGCTCCTACATTCCTTATGGTGACTTTATTGACGGGTTGGAGATCTTGAATAAAACGTAGTTTCCCATTCTTTTTAGGCACAGTGAACCATTTGTTTGAGTAAGGTGCAAAAGATAGGCTCTAAAATTCTCATGTTTATCTTCTCCTTAAGTAGTTTCATTAGCTCAGGTAAGTGAGCCTTTGGAACAGGTATAGGACGAAGATTCCATGGAATATGTGGAATAGTAAAGATTATCATGGGTGCAACTAGCTTAGGATCTACACAACCAATCTCATGAGGATACATAGTAAAGGCTTTTCCATGGCTCCGTATAACTCTCTCAAATTTATCTCTCTCTGCTGGCAAAAGAAAGTCATCATCTCTACCAATTTTCACCTGTTTGATTGTCTCATCCGTGAATGTATGTCCTATGTTTTTCTTATCCCGAAGAATTGGATCATTTTTCACATCAATAATTTTTTCATTACTTCCTTGAGGTAATGGCTGAGCTATGGGTTTGATTTTCTTTTGTCTACAGTTTTGTACTTTGTTTCAACTAAGGCATCATGTGTTTGGTTAAATTTTGAGCACTTGTGAACATTGAGAGCATACTCTTGGATTAGAGCATACTCATCAAGGGAAGAAATAAGAATAATATGGGAATTAGAATTTTGTTGAAGACATAACTCTAACTCCTCAAGAGTAGAGAAACAATGAGATGTCTCAATTACATGCTCAATGTTCTCATCATGTTCCATGATTTTGTTGTTTTTATAATTTTTTTGGCTTTTTTAAATAAAAGACTTGGACAATTGACTCTTATGAAGAAAATCTAATCTAGAATGTGGAAAACAAAGTGACAAACTATTGTACATGTTGGTTGGATGCGAGATGTCAAACCAATATCCACTGTTGTCCCGCTCAACAATGGATTCTATCCTAAATTTTGATCATATGTAGCTCCAAACATGAATCGAGGTGCACAATCACTACAAGCATGCTCATGACCCTGAGTAACAATAGGTTTCTTTCTAATTGACAATCGATTCCTAGGATGATTCACTCCTACTGTCATGACTTGAAGTGATTGCATTCCATCCTTAGACTTAAATCTAGCATAGGTAGACCTATCATCCATGGCTTTAGTTTCCATACGACTCTCACAAATAAAGGGTTGACCTAAGAGAACTTCATAGGAGCAATTATCTTGAATAAAAAAGTGAAACTCTTCTGTGATTCCTCCTATGGATATGGGCACACTAGCACAAGCTCCATACAGGGTACCTACACCATTATCTGCAGTTCTCATATGCCATCCACAATCTTTATCTATGGGCCATTGAAACTTATCATAGACTTCTCTTGAAATCACATTGATTTCAGAGCCGGAATCTACTAATGCATTTACAGTGATAGTGTTCTTATCATTTCCTATTTTAACATGCATCTCTGATGTACCTCTAGACCAAAATGTTCTTTTAAAGTGACTTTCAAGATTGTTTTCATGATTTTCATGGTCAGGTTGAATAGGTCCTAAGAAATTTTTATTAACATTTACTTCATCATCATCAAAGTTCTCTTCATCAGATTCATCAAAGTTTAAGGCTTCATTCATAGCTTGATCTTGATCTAGAGAATCTTGCATCTCAGTATCTAGATTAAGCGAAAACCTCTTCCTTTTAATTAGGCCGATAAAGTTATCTTTAAAAACAGGCTTTGCAATAGAGAAAACTTGTTCTAAAGACATAGTCACTTGACTCTTAAGCAAAATGTCATCTAAAATTTCCATAGGATCTATTTTTCTCTCAATTTCTGAAATCAAGATGGCTTTAGGTTTTCTCTTTGGTTTCTTTTGTTTTTGCTCAGGATCTTGTTTTTGTTCATGTTCTCGTGTTTGGTCTTCAGTTTGTTTTGATTGTTCTGGCTTATCTAAAGGCTTTGGTTCTGTTTTTCTTTGCTTTGTCTTCTTCCCTTTTTGTTTCTCCTCTTGTTTTTGTTCATTGGGTTCTGATTCTTGTTTTTTATCTTTAGATTGTGATGTTTCTCCTTGCTCTATGATTGTTTATATTCCCTCTGAGGTTTGTTTTCGAGTCACTCTTCTTTCACTAGGATCAGCTTCATCTCTTTTTCGTTTTTCTTCTACATTGGATATGTGAGAAATAAGAGATTGATCTTCTATCGGTGACTCTCAAGCCGTTATTCTCCTAATCTCATCCCGTGCTCTTACTAAAGCCTCTATGGAAAAATCACCTTCCTTTGTCGGTTTACTTGATTCTACTTGTTGTTCATCAAGAGCTTCTAGTTTCACTCCTCTAGTTCCTACGTCCATTATGGTTATATTTTCATAATGTTTTTTCATTCCTCCATTACCATAATTTCCTTGCAAAGGTAGCCTAGATCGATAGTCACAGATTTTCTTGTCTATGTCTATTACTAGTCGTTGCTCCTTAGCATCCTTCAATAGTTCGCAATCTCTCAAAAAGTGCTCTAACGAATCACACCAAGGACACCTACGAGGGCCACGCACAAAACCATTTTGATTTTGAGGATTTTGATTAACTTGTGGTGGGAAATTTTGAAATTGAGGATTTTGTTGATAAGGTATTGCTTGAACAGGATAATTAGGATTTTGAAAATGCAATTGATGTATTTGAGGAGCTTGGGGAGCAACATGTGGTACTTGAGGTGCAAGAGGAGCTTCCATATTATACGGTTGATGATTTTGAAAATTTTGATTTTGAGGATTTTGAAAAGCTATTTGAGAAGCTTGAGGATACAGGTTTTGATACATTTGAGGATTTTTCACATGAGGATGAGGATTTTGCATTGAAGGATTATGCATGGGAGGATTATGCATTGGAGGAACTTGATATGCTTGAGTAGGAGCTACTTGTGGATTTTGATTGGTAGCTATAACATGTTGATTAGGCTCTTGAAAAGTCATTGGGTTCATTTGATTTTGGAAAGTTTTGGTGTAACTAGATTGTAAAGCATCTATAGTCTTGGCCAAATTGGATTGTGTAGCAATAAGACTTTCCATTTGCTTAGTGAGAATATCCACTTGAGATTGTTCAACTACACTTTTATTTGGCTCTACTTTAAAACCTTGAGTAGGCTCCATCATTTGAGGAATAGGAGTAGAGTCAAAAAGCATAGCATGGGATTGTTCTCTAAATTGCTCCTTAATTTTTGGAAGGCTAGCTTGAGGAAGACTAGTTTGCTCATAAAGCATGGATTGTCTTTGATGTCTATGGGCTACAGCCTCTACTACTTTACGCACTTTTTGCCAATTGTCAGTAAGACCATAGCGCTTATCTGGTTTTTCTAATCGCCGTTAAACTTCCCTACGAGTTTCAGGATGAAGAAGCTTAAGAAAATTGATCACAAGATCAGGTTCCAAAGTTATCTTATCCTCATCAGGAAGTTGTTCATAGCGTCTAATATACTCATTTTGTAAGTGAGTAATAGAGCTACTAGGCTTTGGAGAATTGACCCATCGTAAGAATCCATCTCGATTATGTTGGCTATAATCTTCAAGATAGAATTCTTTGAGCATCTCCTTTCTAAAATCACTCCAAGGAAGACTATCATATTGAGTGACACGGTTTATGATAGAGCTATCAACAATTCGTTCAAAGAATGATATCAAAAGATCTTCAAGAAGACCAAAAATCATAGCTTGCTCTTCAAACAAATCTAAGTAGCTTGTGATGTTGATGCCATTGAATTTTCCCTTCTCTCTCAACATAGAAGAGACTATTCTTTGGCCTTGTTTCTCAACAATAAGGGATTTGAATCCTTCCTCCATCTTATGTGAATAAGCAAGTGATGCACGATGTTCTAGATCTCTCACAAATGTGTTTACTTCGCGACGAAGATGTGCACGATACTGTGAGAAATCCAGTGCAACACTCAAGAATGATGATGATGATATGATGAGGATGAAAAATATGAAACAAAGGATATGGATCACAACCTCCCAACAAGATCAGAAGCAAATACCACGAAGCGTTTCACGTCAGGTTCAAATGTGGAGGTGATCGCAATCCGGGTGGATCGGGTCCGGTCGTGGCACACACAGGGTGTATGAAGCTAATGAATGTTGGAAGGTTTAAAGATGTGAAGGTGAAATTAATGTTGAGTATGGAGAAGAGAGAGATGTTGAAATAATTATGGGAATGGGAATGTAGGTGTGCAAGTTAGATTGATGACATGAATGATAAGAATGAAAGAGAACCATACACACGAATCAAATTTGGAAGGAAGAATGGTCCATTGGAGGAGCTTCTTAAACACTTCCTAATTCTAATCCATATGTATAGCCTTCTTTGGATGATATGTATGCATGATGAGAATAGATGGAATCCTTACACATAAATCAGTTTCGAAAGGAAGAATGGTCCAATATTGGAGCTTCTTATACACTTTCAGAAACTAATAAATATGTATGGATTTGTATGGATTATATGCATGCAAGTGAATTATGATGATGGATTTTACTCACAAGCTCAAAGAAACATCCTCACTAGTTCAACGCAATACTACGGAGCCTTCTCACACATAGAAGAAATAGAAGACATGTAAAAATACTTAAGAGACTGAGAGAGGTGACAAGAGACAAGTGACAAGTGACATGAATTAAAAGAATTTGAATTAAGTTACATGTAAAAGATCGTCGTGGTACGTCATGCTAAGCAGTCTACTGATCAAAGGTGGTTCCGACCCTCAAACCATGACAGTTCAACCGAATGTCATACGTAAGAAGGTGAGTTCCACTCCAGTGACCCTATGTCTGTCTAGGCTCGTAACGTCTAACTAAAGAAGTCTAAGACTCATTAAAATCAGCTCTAACTCACTCACACGCTCCACCGAGGGTGAGTCAAGATAGAGATGCTGGTTTCAAGAGCCTATCCTAAATTGGAGTTCTAACTTAAATTTGAAACTAGGTTCTATACTCATACTAGCTCACCTTGGTCCTCACTCGCTCAACCGAGGGTGATCGTCTCAAGGAAACCGTAAGCTAGCATGAGCCCTATGGATGCCTAACAATGATACTCTAGGATTTTGGAGGGGGGTTGAATTTGGGCCCTTGGATCTAGAGAAATCAACTCTCAACTCTAGGATCACTACTTTTGATTACAACCATTTGATTAATCAAATCAATGGTTTGGAATTGTTGTTTCTATCAAATCTAGTGTAAAGGAGTGAAATTTAGGCGCCCTCATTCTCCACCATTGGATGTGGGGATGATCTGGACCGTCGGATCAGTGCTGACATCAATTCGGATAAGATAAGCCACTATTTTTGGAGAAATGCTGCATTATTGATCTTTGATTGTAAAAAAAGTCTTCTTTTATGGAAAAAATTCGTGGATCCTCCTTCCTTTATGCTTTAGTGCATCCCCACCCTTGAATATGAGCTCATCTTGACCGTACAACATGGTTCAATCATATTTTGACATGTGGCAGACATTCAAGCCTTCAATTTTCTTATTCTAGAAAACTGCGGTGACCTTGAAAACTGGACTTTGTGCTCTTTGACCCTCCAAAAAGACTTTGATGAAGATGGAACTTTGTAGGACTATGTTTCCAAAGATCTCCTTCAGGAATATGCAGGAAAAACTCCCATCTGAATCTCCCTTGTACAAGTTTGACTACATTTGGAAGCTTGCAAGGTGGCATTAAGGTGTCTAGGAAGCTCTGATAGCCTTGAAAATTTGTACAAATATGTAGCCACATATGATCTTTATACATGCCAAACCATATGGCTAACATAATTTTCTATACAAGAATTTGTAGGGTCAAACTAGAAAAAATATTTTTTACAAAATGAACATAGCATATCAATGTGCTACCAAATCCATTTTCTGCTGAAATTTGGGCTATAGACTGCCTTTGACAATCTTTACAAGTATATGGATTTTCATCTAATTTGGTGACAATGAAATTTTTGCCCTAATTTCCCAGCTTTGACCAGCTTTGACTGCTACCATGGACTTTCTTGATTTCTTTGAAACTTTGTATGTGACCTTCCTTTGACATCCTTGATGCATCCTGGACTTCTCGGGGAATTCCGGCTACCTTCACCAAATATGTTTTTGGTAGGCCTTCACAAGTGAGAGAGGAGAGCAAATCTCGACGACATCGTGATACGTCAAACTAAGTAGTCTATTGATCAAAGGTGGTTCCGACCCTCAAACCATGACAGTTCAACTGAATGTCACACGTAAGAAGGTGAGTTCCACTTCATTGACCCTATGTATGTCTAGGCTCGTAACGTCTAACTAAAGAAGTCTAAGACTCATTAAAACCAGCTCTAACTCACTCACACGCTCCACCGAGGGTGAGTCAAGATAGAGATGCTGGTTTCAAGAGCCCATCCTAGATTGGAGTTCTAACTTAAATTTGAAACTAGGTACTATACCCATACTAGCCCACCTTGGATCCTCACTCGCTCAACCGAGGGTGATCGTCTCAAGGAAACCGTAAGCTAGCAAGAGCCCTATGGATGCCTAACAGTGATGCTCTAGGAGTTTGGAGGGGGGTTTATATAGTTTTTTGAATGAATTTGGGCCCTTGGATCTAGAGAAATCAACTGTCAACTCTAGGATCACTACTTTCGATTACAACCATTTGATTAATCAAATCAATGGCTTGGAATTGTTCTTACTATCAAATCTAGTGTAAAGGAGTGAAATTTAGGCGCGTTCATTCTCCACCATTGGATCTAGGGATGATCTAGACCGTCAGATCAGTGCTGACATCAATTCGGATAAGATAAGCCACTATTTTTGGAGAAACTTTGCATTATTGATCTTTAACTGTCAAAAAAGTCTTCTTTGATGAAAAAACTCGTGTATCCTCCTTCCTTTATGCTTTAGTGCATCTCCACCCTTGAATATGAGCTCATCTTGACCATACAACATGGTTCAATCATATTTTGACATGTGGCAGTCTTTCAAGCCTTTAATTTGCTTATTCTAGAAAATTGCGGTGACCTTGAAAACTGGATTTTGTGTTCTTTGACCCTTCAAATATCCTTT
Organism: Ceratopteris richardii; assembly: GCA_020310875.1. Taxonomy (NCBI): domain Eukaryota; kingdom Viridiplantae; phylum Streptophyta; class Polypodiopsida; order Polypodiales; family Pteridaceae; genus Ceratopteris; species Ceratopteris richardii. Next base: position 138,400,010 of record CM035416.1, read on the forward strand.
GATGAAGATAAAAGTTTGTAGGACTATGTTTTGAAAGGCCTCCTTTAGAAATATGCAAAAAAAACTCCCATCTGAATCTTCCTTGTACAAGTTTGACTACATTTGGAAGCTTGCAAGGTGGCATTAAGGTGTCTAGGAAGCTCTTATAGCCTTGAAACTTTGTACAAATATGTAGCCACATATGGTCTTTATACATGCCAAAACATATGGCTAACAAAAACTCCTATACAAAATTTTGTAGGGTCTAAGTGGAAAAATTACATTTTTTACAAAATGCACATGGCATATCAATGTGCTAGAAAATCCATTTTCATGTGAAATTCGGGCTATAGACTACCTTTGATAGGCTTTACAAGTATATGAATTTTCATGTGTTTTGGAGACATTGAAATTTTTGCCCTAATCTCCAAAGTTTGACCAACTTTGACTGCTACCTTGGATTTGCTCGATTTCTTCCAAAGTTTGCATGTGAACTCCCTTTGACATCCTTGATGCATCTTGGACTTCTCAGGGAATTCTAGCTACCTTCACCGAATGTGTTTCTTGTAGGTTTTCATGAGTGAGAGAGGAGAGAAAATCTCAACGACATTCGCCCCCACTAAACCAGCGATTCCTCCGGAAGCGCCACTGTAGTATCTGTGAAAAAACAAAATGTTCCAGGCATCAAATTATTTTATAGGCAACATACATGAAAGGAAAAATTGATCGTATGCATGAATGAGTAGGTAACGTGACATGAAGCAAAATTTGCATGAAAGAAAGAATTGAAAAGGCAACATGAAAATGCATGAACAAATAGGCAACATATATGCAAATGAACTAGCAACATTGACAACAAGAAAGAAAACAATCAAGCATCAATATGAAGTGGAAGTGGATGTATTGAGTCGTTTTAAGCATGAGTTCCTCTCATCTTGAAGAAATATTTGTATCTTTTTCATAAAGAATCTACCTTAAATATAATTATAAACAAAGATTTAGGATTCTCAAGGGACATCTTTCATCTTTGGCTTATTTTAGATCAACTTCTTTCCTACATAAATATGAATATGCTCTTTCTCTAATAACATGCAAGGAAATCTAACTAAACTCCAATAATGCATAAATCTGCCTATATAGCCCGTGAATTATTCTACTATGCCTCTTTACCTTCCTTTGTTTTTTTTTTTTTTTGATGATGATGATGATGATTCGGCAACTTTATGGTTACGATCACTTTTTTAGGGTGGAAGAAAGTGTAAACTTCTTGGTAACATGTAGCTTTTTTTTTTATGACAGGGAAAAATTAAACCCCGATACAAGGTACAACCATTTTTTATGACGGAGAACAGTCGTTTAAACTCCGATACAAGTGTTGTGAGATGAACTAAGGATGTAGAAACATGCAGTAGCAGGAGCTAGGATTTCAACAATTATGCTTTCGATACAGGATACATATGTATGTTTATATATGAAAGTTATGTCACCAAAATAAACCTCCAAATCTACATGCCTTATCTTTCCATAATCCTAGATTATAACCAATTTATTAGTAGATAAGTTACTACTTAAGATACAATTTTACACAAGTAGAGAAATCATCATTTTCTTTTTTTGACTCAAGTGATGTGGATATGCAATGCAATGCAAAAACTGAAAACAAACATGCATGAAACAAGAATGGAAAAAAGTAGAATGAACTTGAAAAAAAACAAAGCAACATGAACTTGAAAAATTAATGATGTTTTTATATGTTTTTTATATTTTTTTCTTTATTTTTTTATTTTATTTTATACTTTTTTTTAATAACATGGATACTCCTGTTTATGAATCAGCCTCATTTTTATCATCTTCTTCAATGTCTTCATCCAAATGTACTCTTCATTATCGCGTTTCTTGAATAGCTTTATCCTTTTACCTGCAATCAAAGTTTTTAGTGCAACACCATTTAATTCACAAAGAGCATACGTACGATTGTTGTTGACTTTTGATGCAATGTATGGCCCAAACCACCATTGAGTGAGCTTTTGCGTGCATCATATTGAGAGTCAAATGTACTATCATAAATGAGCACCCAATCTCCTACTTCGATTGGCTTAGGATGCAATCGATGAGTTTCATCAAAATAATGCTTGTTCTTCATTCTAGATTCTCTTAATTTTTCAACAGCATCATCAAGTCTTAATTTACCTTGTTCTAACTGTTTAATACGCAAACTCAAAAAATCATCAGTAGACCTGTTTTCAGACCAAGGCAAATTTGACCATGCAGAAATATGAGACTGAATTGGAAACAATGGTTTTTGACAGTACATGAGTTCAGCAGGCATATACCCAGTAGTACGTGTGCATGTCATTCTATCTGCCCAAAGTGCAAAAGGTAAGAATCTAGGCCATTGTTTGATGTCACCCTTACATGCTTTAGATATTTCTTTCACAATAGGTGGATGCCCTCTCTCTATTTTACCATTGGCCTCTAGATTATATACAGTAGTGAGAGACAAACGAATACCGTGATGTTCAAAGAACTCTTTGGCTTCTCTCGCATTTAACTCTCCACGATCGGCAACTACTTTCTCTATGTACCCAAAGCGACTTATGACATCTTCAAGCAAGAATTTGCAAACATTGTAAGTGGTCTTAGATCGTAGTGCACGTCCCTCTACATGATTAGTTAAGTCTTCTCTTGCAAGTACAATGTAACGCATTTTGTCAATACCTTTAGGCATAGTTACAAGATCTACTACCCACTTGTAGTGAATACAAGGTGGATAAGTAGGATGCAACGGATCTCTATGTTTGACTGATGAATGAATTTGACAAGTAGAACATGTAGAAACATAGCTACTAATGTCAACATACATCCTAGGCCAATAATAGGTACTTCTAATTTTTTCATATGTTCCAAAAAATCCTTTATGACCTACCCATAATGTCTCATTCATTTCCTTCATTACTTGCAACTAAAGACCTCATTTTCCTAGGACTCGTTGTGGATTCTTAACCTTACCCTTAGCATGTCTCCAAAGATAACCGTTACGTAGAAAAAAGTTATAAGCTCCTTTCCTAATGTTACGGAATCTATTCGTAGTCCAGCTAGGTAATGGTTGTAGTGTACTCAGATACTTTCCTATGTCTCTCCATTCATTTTCGTACTCAGACTGATGAAATTGCTCATACTCGTATATATGTGGAACATAGTCAATTAAGTTCACATTCTTTATTAGATCACTTTCAAGAACATCAAATCTAGCTCTTGATAACATATCAGCAACTGAATTTGACTTACCTGAAATATGAACTAACTCAGGATTTATGAACTTAATATATCAGATCCATCTAAGCATGGCTATATCAGAAGATGAACAATTCGCTATCATTCCAATGAGAGGCAAACAATCAGTTTCAACTTTGACATTTGCACCAATGAAATATTCTTTGTCTGTTTGTTACCATACCCCATAGTTCTCGTTTGATCCGTGGATAGTTTCGTTGTGTTTCATGTAAATTTTGGCACCAAACCTAATTGCATATCTATTCCCTTTACTATCATCTTGACTTATGACCCAACCTATACCAATAGGACTAGTATCAACAGTCAATATAATAGGTTTGTTAGCAGAATAGTCTACACGCTTAAGGATTGGAGCTTCAAGCAATAATTTCTTCAATTTACGCATAGCTTGAGTGTGTTTGTCAGTCCAAATAAATTTTTGTTTCTTCCTCAACAAGTCATAAAGACAATCAGCAACATGAGCAAAGTATGGGATCCAAATAACATAAAAGATGCAAGCACCAAGAAATCTACGTACCTCACTCACGTTGTTACATGTTTTAGAAATCTTGCTAATGGCATCAACTTTTTGTGGGTATGGCTTTCGACCATAATGGCCACATAAATGTCCAACAATAAGCACCTCGTTGACACCAAAAACAGATTTCTCTATGGAAAATGTGAGACCTACCTCTTCAAATCGTTGAAATATTCTTTCACAATCAGAGATATGGTCAAAAACAAATTTACAACATCCAGATGAATCTAAAGGAATGTCCTTTGCACGTTTCTCACTCCCTTATATTGGAATATCATCATGGTTATATGAGGGATAAAATCATGTAAGACCATATTCATAGCACTCATCATATGAGCCACAGAATTAGTCGCTCCTTGAGATAAAGTACACATTCGCACTAAGCCTAAAGGAGTTTTCATTGTGGTTATGTCACGACTATCAATTCCTAATTGTAATTGGTCATATCCCAAATATAAATCACCCATTGAATAGATAGAATGTCCTGAAAATGATTCAGCAAACTCATCTACAATGGGTCCTGTTCCTACATTCCTTATGGTGACTTTATTGATAGGTTGGAGATCTTGAATAAAACGTAGTTTCCCATTCTTTTTAGGCACAATGAACCATCTATTTGAGTAAGGTGCAAAAGATGGCTCTAAAATTCTCATGTTTATCTTCTCCTTAAGTAGTTTCATTAGCTTAGGTAAGTGAGGCTTTGGAACTAGTATAGGGTGAAGATCCCATGGAATATGTGGAATAGTAAAGATTATCATGGGTACAACTAGCTTAGGATCTATACAACCAATCTCATGAGGATACATAGTAAAGGTTTTTCCATGGCTCCATATAACTCTCTCAAATTTATCTCTCTCTGCTAGCAAAAGAAAGTCATCATCTCTACCAATTTTCACCTGTTTGATTGTCTCATCCGTGAATGTATGTCCTATGTTTTCTTATCCCGAAGAATTGGATCATTTTTCACATCAATAGTTTTTTCATTACTTCCTTGGGGTAATGGTTGAGCTATGGGTTTGATTTTTTTGTCTATAATTTTGTACTTTGTTTCAACTAAGGCATCATGTGTTTGGTTAAATTTTGAGCACTTGTCAACATTGAGAGCATATTCCTGGATTAGAGCATATTCATCAAGGGAAGAAAGAAGAATAATATGGGAATTAGAATTTTGTTGAAGACATAACTCTAACTCCTCAAGAGTAGAAAAACAATGAGATGTTTCAATCACATGCTCAATGTTCTCATCATGTTCCATGATTTTGTTGTTTTTATATTTCTTTTGGGTTTTTTGGATAAAAGACTTGGACAATTGACTCTTATGAAGAAAATCTAATCTAGAATGTGGAAAACAAAGTGACAAACTATTGTACATGTTGGTTGGATGCGAGATATCAAACCAATATCCACTGTTGTCCCGCTCAACAATGGATTCTATCCGAAATTTTGATCATATGTAGCTCCAAACATGAATCAAGGTGCACAATCACTACAAGCATGCTCATGACTCTGAGTAACAATATGTTTCTTTCTAATTGACAATCGATTCCTAGGATGATTAACTCCTACCGTCATGACTTAAAGTGATTGCATTCCATCCTTAGACTTAACTCTAGCATAGGTAGACCCATCATCCATGGCTTTAGTTTCCATTCGACTCTCACAAATAAAGGGTTGACCTAAGAGAACTTCATAGGAGCAATTATCTTGAATAAAAAAGTGAAACTCTTCTGTGATTCCTCCTATGGATATGGGCACACTAGCACAAGCTCCATACAGGTTACCTACACCATTATCTGCAGTTCTCATATGCCATCCACAATCTTTATCTATGGGCCATCAAAACTTATTATAGACTTCTCTTGAAATCACATTGATTTCGGAGCCGGAATCTACTAATGCATTTACAGTGATAGTGTTCTTATCATTTCCTATTTTAACATGCATCTCTGATGTACCTCTAGACCAAAATTTTCTTTTAAAGTGACTTTCAGGATTGTTTTCATGATTTTCATGGTCAGGTTGAATAGGTCCTAAGAAATTTTTATTAACATTTACTTCATCATCATCAAAGTCCTCTTCATCAGATTCATCAAAGTTTAAGGCTTCATTCATAGCTTGATCTTGATATAGAGAATCTTGCATCTCAGTATCTAGATTAAGCGAAAACCTCTTCCTTTTAATTAGGCCGATAAAGTTATCTTTAAAAACAGGCTTTGCAATAGAGAAAACTTGTTCTAAAGACATAGTCACTTGACTCTTAAGCAAAATGTCATCTAAAATCCCCATAGGATCTATTTTTCTCTCAATTTCTGAAATCAAGATGGCTTTAGGTTTTCTCTTTGGTTTCTTTTGTTTTTGCTTAGGATCTTGCTTTTGTTCATGTTCTCGTGTTTGGTCTTCAGTTTGTTTTGATTGTTCTTGTTTATCTAAAGGCTTTGGTTCTTTCTTTGCTTTGTCTTCTTCACTTTTTGTTTCTCCTCTTGTTTTTGTTCATTGGGTTGTGATTCTTGTTTTTTATCTTTAGATTGTGATGTTTCTCCCTGCTCTATGATTGTTTCTATTCCCTCTGAGGTTTGTTTTCAGGTCACTCTTCTTTCACTAGGCTCAGCTTCATCTCTTTTACGTTTTTCTTCTACATTGGATATGTGAGAAATAAGAGATTGATCTTCTATTGGTGATTCCCAAGCCGTTATTCTCCTAATCTCATCTCGTGCTCTTACTAAAGCCTCTATGGAAAAAATCACCTTCCTTTGTGGGTTTACTTGATTCCACTTGTTGTTCATCAAGAGCTTCTAGTTTCACTCCTCTAGTTCCTACATCCGTTATGGTTATATTTTCATAGTGTTTTTTCATTCCTCCCTTACCATAATTTCCTTGCAAAGGTAGCTTAGATCGATAGTCACAAATTTTTTTGTCTACATCTATTACTAGTCGTTGCTCCTTAGCAGCCTTCAATAGTTCACAATCTCTCAAAAAGTGCTCTAACGAATCACACCAAGGACACCTACGAGGGCCACGCACAAAACCATTTTGATTAACTTGTGGTGGGAAATTTTGAAATTGAGGATTTTGTTGATAAGGTATTGCTTGAACAGGATAATTAGGATTTTGATAAGGCAATTGATGTATTTGAGGAGCTTGGGGAGCAACATGCGATACTTGAGGTGCAAGAGGAGCTTCCATATTATACAGTTGATGATTCTGAAAATTTTGATTTTGAGGATTTTGAAAAGCTATTTGAGAAGCTTGAGGATACATGTTTTGATACATTTGATGTTTTTGCACATGAGGATGAGGATTTGGCATTGAAGGATTATGCATTGGAGGAACTTGATATGCTTGAGTAGGAGCTACTTATGGATTTTGATTGGTAGCTATAACATGTTGATTAGGCTCTTGAAAAAACATTGGGCTCATTTGATTTTGGAAAGTTTTGGTGTAATTAGATTGTAAAGCATCTATAGTCTTGGCCAAATTGGATTGTGTAGCAATAAGACTTTCCATTTGCTTAGTGAGAATTTCCACTTGAGATTGTTCAACTACACTTTTATTTGGCTTTACTTTAAAACCTTGAGTAGGCTCCATCATTTAAGGAATAGGACTAGAGTCAAAAATCATAGCATGGGATTGTTCTCTAAATTGCTCCTTAGTTTGTGGAAGGTTAGCTTGAGGAAGACTAGTTTGCTCATAAAGCATGGATTATCTTTGATGTCTATGGGCTACAGCCTCTACTACTTTACGCACTTTTGCCAATTTTCAGTAAGACCATAGCGCTTATCTGGCTCTTCTAATCGCCATTCAACTTCCCTATGAGTTTCAGGATGAAGAAGCTTAAGAAAATTGATCACAAGATCAGGTTCCAAAGTTATCTTATCCTCATCAGGAAGTTGCTCATAGCGTCTAATATACTCATTTTGTAAGTGAGTAATATAGCTACTAGGCTTTGGGGAATTGACCAATCGTAAGAATCCATCCCGCTTACGTTGGCTATAATCTTCAAGATAGAATTCTTTGAGCATCTCCTTTCTAAAATCACTCCAAGGAAGAGTATCATATTGAGTGACACGGTTTATGATAGAGCTATCAACAATTCGTTCAAAGAATGATATCAAAAGATCTTCGGGAAGACCAAAAATGCTCTTCAAACAAATCTAAGTAGCTTGTGATGTTGATGCCATTGAATATTCCCTTCTCTCTCAACATAGAAGAGACTATTCTTTGGCCTTGTTTCTCAACAATAAGGGATTTGAATCCTTCCTCCATCTTATGTGAATAAGCAAGTGATGCACGATGCTCTAGATCTCTCACAAATGCGTTTACTTCACGACGAAGATGTGCACGATACTGTGAGAAATCCAATGCAACACTCAAGACTGATGATGATGATATGATGGCGATGAAAAATATGAAACAGAATGGATCACAAGCTCCCAACAAGATCAGAAGCAAATGCCACGAAGCGTTTCACGTCGGGTTCAAATGTGGAGGTGATCGCAATCCGAGTGGATCGGGTCTGTTCATGGCACACACAAGGTGTATGAAGCTAATGAATGTTGGAAGGTTTAAGGACGTGAAAGTGAAATTAATGTTGAGTATGGAGAAGAGAGAGATGTTGAAATGATTATGGGAATGGGAATGTAGGAGTGCAGGTTAGATTGATGAACCTAAATGATAAGAATGAAAGAGAACCATACACACAAATCAAATTTGGAAGGAAGAATGGTCCATTGAAGGAGCTTCTTAAACACTTCCTAATTCTAATCCATATGCATAGTCGTCTTTGGATGATATGTATGCATGATGAGAATAGATGGAATCCTTACACATAAATCAGTTTCGAAAGGAAGAATGGTCCAATATTGGAGCTTCTTATACACTTTCAGAAACTAATCAATATGTATGGGTATGTACGGATTATATGCATGCAAGTGAATTATGATGATAGAGTTTACTCACAAGCTCAATGAAACATCCTCACTGGTTCAATGCAATACTACGGAGCCTTCTCACACATAGAAGAAAATAGAAGACATGTAAAAATACTTAAGAGCTTGAGAGACAAGAGACAAGAGACAAGTGACAAGTGACATGAATTAAAAGGATTTGAATTAAGATACATGTATAAGATCGTCGTGATACGTCAAGCTAAGCAGTCTATTGATCAAAGGGGGTTCCGACCCTCCCATGACAGTTCAACCGAATGTCACATGTAAGAAGGTGAGTTCCACTTCATTGACCCTATGTATGTCTAGGCTCTTAACGTTTAACTAAAGAAGTCTAAGACTCATTAAAACCAGCTCTAACTCACTCACACGCTCCACCGAGGGTGAGTCAAGATAGAGATGCTGGTTTCAAGAGCCCATCCTAGATTGGAGTTCTAACTTAAATTTGAAACTAGGTACTATACTCATACTAGCCCACCTTGGATCCTCACTCGCTCAACCGAGGGTGATCGTCTCAAGGAAACCGTAAGCTAGCAAGAGCCCTATGGATGCCTAACAATGATGCTCTAGGAGTTTGGAGGGGGGTTTATATAGTTTTTTGAATGAATTTGGGCCCTTGGATCTCGAGAAATCAACTCTCAACTCTAGGATCACTACTTTCGATTACAACCATTTGATTAATCAAATCAATGGCTTGGAATTGTTCTTTCTATCAAATCTAGTGTAAAGGAGTGAAATTTAGGCACCTTCATTCTCCACCATTGGATCTGGGGATGATCTGGACCGTCGGATCAGTGCTGACATCAATTCGGATAAGATAAGCCACTATTTTTGGAGAAACTTTGCATTATTGATCTTTAACTGTCAAAAAAGTCTTCTTTGATGAAAAAACTCGTGGATCCTCCTTCCTTTATGCTTTAGTGCATCTCCACCCTTGAATATGAGCTCATCTTGACCGTACAACATGGTTCAATCATATTTTGACATGTGGCAGTCCTTCAAGCCTTCAATTTTCTTATTCTAGAAAACTGCAGTGACCTTGAAAACTGGATTTTGTGCTCTTTGACCCTTCAAATATCCTTTGATGAAGATAAAAGTTTGTAGGACTATGTTTTGAAAGGCCTCCTTTAGGAATATGCAAAAAAACTTCCCATCTGAATCTCCCTTGTACAAGTTTGACTACATTTAGAAGCTTGCAAGGTGGCATTAAGGTGTCTAGGAAGCTCTGATAGCCTTGAAACTTTGTACAAATATGTAGCCACATATGGTCTTTATACATGCCAAACCATATGGCTAACAAAAATTCCTATACAAAATTTTCTAGGGTCTAAGTGGAAAAATTACATTTTTACAAATTGCACATGGCATATCAATGTGCTAGAAAATCCATTTTCATGTGAAATTCGAGCTATAGACTGCCTTTGATAGGCTTTACAAGTATATGAATTTTCATGTGATTTGGAGACATTGAAATTTTTGTCCTAATTTCCAAAGTTTGACCAACTTTGATTGCTACCCTAGATTTGCTCGATTTCTTCCAAAGTTTGCATGTGAACTCCCTTTGACATCCTTGATGCATCTTGGACTTCTTAGGGAATTTTGGCTACCTTCACCGATGGTGTTTCGTGTAGGCCTTCATGAGTGAGAGAGGAGAGGAAATCTCGACGACATCGGCCCTACGGGTCGGGGGGATCTGGACCCCACAAAAGGGGGCAAGCCCCCCATTGCACTCCCCCCATTGCACTCCCCCCATTAAGGTTGTATGGGGAAACCGCGCGATGCCACAGGGCCTTTATTTCACCTTAAATGGCAACTTAGTGGCCTGGAAATTTATGCCCTACCTAACCTAACAGCTAGGCTCACAAAGATCATCTACAACCATCAATGGTCACACATAGACCTCATCTAACTTGGAAGTTAGGGTTCCACAAATGTCTGGTCTCTCATAATGGCTACTCCTCATAATGGGTACCTTAAAACTTAGAGCATCATGGATCATTTGTGGTCACATGAGGGTCGATTACATAGCATATCTAACACCCCCCTCAATGTCCACCCTACGATGAACTACTTCCTTGGTCCAATCCCAGGCTTTGGAAAGTGGCAAAGAAGTTGCTCTCTCCCAAGAGCCTTGGTGAATATGTCTGGTCCATTTTCTTTAGTAGGACAATAGCTTATCTCCAAGACCCTGTCCTCAATCAGCTCACGCACATAGTGATACGAGATTTCTATGTGTTTGGTACGTGCATGGAAAATAGGATTTTTTGGCGATGGCCATGCAACTTTGTTTGTCACACTTCTACTCTGTAGCCTCCTGTCCTTGTATTCCTATGTTCCATAGGATCCTCCTCAACCATACTGCTTCACATGTTGCAGTGCATGTAGCTTTGTACTCAGCTTCAGTAGAAGATAATGCTACAGTTAGTTGCTTCTTACTAATCCAAGAGAAAATCATTGATCCTAAAGAAAAGCAATATCTAGAAATAAATTTTCTGGTATCAATATCTCCTGCCCAATCTGAGTCACAGTATCCGGCTAGAGATGATCCTTCTTCATAAAGAATACCATAATCAGTGGTTCCTTTCACATACCTTAGTATCCGCATGCTTGCCTTCCAATGCGTTTGGCAAGGCTTATTAGAGAACCTGCTTACTACTCCAACAACATACGAGATGTCTGGTTTGCTATTGCACAAGTAGATGAGACTTCCAACTAATTTCCTGTATCTTCCAATATCCATTGGAGGTGAAGTATCTTCAATAGATAATTTTGTGTTGACCTCCATAGGTGTAGAAATTTCCTTGCAATCCTCCATGTCCAATGCCTTCAATATCTGCCTTGCATACTTTTGTTGAGAGATGAAAATCTTCCTTGGTTCTTGCCAAACTTCAAGACCTAAGCAATAATGCATTAAGCCTTGCTATTGCACAAGTAGATGAGACTTCCAACTAATTTCCTGTATCTTCCAATATCCATTGGAGGTGAAGTATCTTCAATAGATAATTTTGTGTTGACCTCCATAGGTGTAGAAATTTCCTTGCAATCCTCCATGTCCAATGCCTTCAATATCTGCCTTGCATACTTTTGTTGAGAGATGAAAATCTTCCTTGGTTCTTGCCAAACTTCAAGACCTAAGCAATAATGCATTAAGCCCAAGTCTGTCAATTCAAATTCTGAACTCAGGGCATCTTTTGTTTGTTCAAGAAGAGCATCATCATTTCCTGTAATCACAAGTTCATCTAGATAGAGTACAAGCACAATAGTCTTCCCTCCTCGCTTTAGAACATAGAAGTTAGCATCAGAAGCACATCTTTTGAAACCTAGATCCAAGAGATACTTATCTATCTATTGGTACCATGCTCTAGGGGCTTGTTTTAGCCCATATAATGCCTTCTTCAGCTTACATACCTTGTTCTCTGAATGGGGAGCCATAGCTTCATTAGAAGCTTTCTCTCTTCAATTCCCAGCTGGGTGTAATATTGTATGTAGCTTCTTTAGAATTGATCTAACACAAGAATGATGTTGGGTGGCGTGGATAAGGTAAAAGAATTTCAAAGCCAGGAACTGGGTTCAAATCCCACGTGCTACAACTGCAGTAAAGCATCCAATTTTGATGAAGAGCTTTCAGAAAAGCATATTCGGCAGCAAAGTTTGAAGTAATTCTATTCAGCCATTTCAAAGAAATCTACGTCGAGGTGAACTCTGGTCATTTTCTGCTACAGTCCTAAAAACTTGGGAGTATAGCTAAACTTGCTAAATTGATTTCTCTTAGCATAGTTTATCTTTTTACATCATTCCACTTGCAAATGGTAGCTTGCTAAGCTAATTAAATACCCCTAGAAGGAATTTTATCAATTTCTACTGTGCTGGTCACACTGAGCAAAACATTCAGCAGGTATCAAGACAAAAATAGAAGGTTTTCTTGAGTTTGTAAACTTCAAAGTTATCTGTTTTGATTCAATCATTACACACATCACTTCCAAAGTACACAGGCCATTTTTTGGTGTTATTGGAAAGCTAGGAAGGTCTACTTATCAAGTCTGAAGCAAAAGAGGGCTGGTACAAAGCAGGTTTAGCAGTACCTACTCAGTCTCTTGGAGCATCCATCCATCTTTCCCAACAACATAGACACATACACACACATAGATACATACATACACATAAACACATACACACTCATAGAAACACACACATACACATAGACGTGCACACACATACACACACACATACACACATAGTGTTAGACATTGATCCACAAGGATCAGTGCATGTGATCCATAGGGATCATTGATCCACATGGATCAGTCTATTTGATCCATAGGAATCAATCCATGTGTGTGAGGGACAAGGGCCAGCTAGCCAAGGTCCCAAGCTCGAGAGATACCCTAAGGTACTTTGGTAGTAATGGGAACTGCTTTGGTAGTAATGGGAATAAGTGTTGCATGATGGCCACATGTTCACACTAGACTATTCCAGATCATTACTATTTTTAGAGTATACCATTGCTATTTTTAGAGTACAGGAGGGTATATATGGATGGGAGGAGAGTCACACACATCATTCAAGCAATTTCTTACAATTGGTATCAGAGCATGTAAGAAATTTTGGGCCATCTTCGTCATCCTCATGGAGCGTTTCTCTTGGCGTTCGTGCTCTTGGAGAAGTTCTGGAATTTTTCGCGTCGACCTTCGCCTGTGATTCGTGAAGTGTTTTTTTTTTTCCTAGAAGCGAGCACAAAGGACCCGCTTGTATACTTCACATACAGCGTCACGCGTTCTGAAGAGTCTGAGTTGATGCTCTGAGCGCTTGCCCCGTGAATGTCTCCGAAAATCCCACTGCCTTGCTCGCGCAGATGATGGGAAACTCCGCCGTGAATGTTATGAATTGTTGCTTGCGCATCTTCCCAAGTTTCCGGGCGTGCACAAGCAACCACCACAGGGCCGCAAGACTCCCAGTTTCTTCAGTTGATCAAGGTCTTCTGAGGCTTAATGTAGCTGCTGCTTTAGATAACAAGATATGTGGGATTATTCTTCTCCCCGGTCCTCGGAGAAAAATCGATTTCAGTGCTCTTCTTCGAATATTGCATGCATATATGGGACTATTCCTCTTGCCATACACTGTTCTCAGAAACGACGTCTTCAGAGATAGGCCCACTCGACTGAGTTTGTAAAGCCATAATCAAAGAAGAGTGTTGAAGTTTGCCATATCTCTTCAACAATCTTCTTTCAAGTAATGTTTTGAAACATAACCTTTTTGGAGCAACTTGGAAAGCTATTTCGATGGAGTATGGACCATCTTCAGTACCTATACACACCTGCGAATTACTTTATGAACCTCCAGATAAGTATCTTATTGATTTATATGCATTGTTGCTCTCTTTTTGCACCACTTTGCATATCGAACGTGAAATTTTTCATAGCACCTAGACTATATGCGTAGTTTAGATGCGAGTTCATGTTGTGCGGTGCATGTATTTTTCTTGCAGGGAAAGGTAAGTATTTTTCTTGCAGGTTAGCGAGGAGAATAAAATAAATTTGTCAGGGTGTGTATCCCCTTTTGATCTATTTGTAGACAGATTGTGCCTGTCGGCATTGATATCACGGAAATTGCTTGTCGTAATTTTTTCCGATTTTCAAAATTATGCCGTTATGCTGCCAAAATTTTCAAAAAATTAGTATGCATATGCATGCAAGCATGTAGTACATACTAAAAGTTTCTTATTTCGTTATGTTTCATTGAGCAATGGCTTGTAATTATCATTGTTGCGCTGCCACTTACTTGTTTTGAATATAGATAGAATATCAAACTAGATAATGATCAAAATTAGTAGCTAGAAGTTTATGGATATCTAGTAGATATCATTGACAATTAGAATAACTTAGTAGTTCACAAGTTAGAATTCTAGGATATCTAGTTAGAATTCTAGGATATCTAGTTAGAACCTAGAATAGAGGATAGTTAATCCTCAAAGATTTCATGATCAAGAAAGAATGCAATTAAAGAAATAAAGTTTAAAAGGAAAATATTTAAAGCGATACATTTAAAAAGCGATGAGAATTTTCTAGTAAAAAGACTTTCACTTTTGTACAAAGAACAAAGTGAGACAAGGGTTAGTTTTACCAAGGTCTCACGAGTTAGAAAGATCGAGGTAATAGATCTCAAGATCACTTGACACCTTAGAAGAGAACTCAAAGAACACCTACAAGAAGTCTCGACTTCATAATTGTGGAATAACAAAGAGTAAATCAAGTTTGATTAAAATGCCATAGTTAGAAATAGTACACGAAAAGTTATGTAAGAACTTCCTAGCTTTGGAGGTTGAGACATAGATTTTCGAGTTCCTAACTTTATCGTAGGAATCATATCTTGATTCTATAATAGTTTAGTATGGGTAGATTAGATAGTTCTATTTACCTATCTAAAAGTGCATAATTGAGATCCTAGGTGGATTCATCTTCATTAAGCAAGCAAGGCAAGTCTGTAGACCAAGAACTCTAGAATGGCTAAGATACTCAGAGAGGCAAGGTTTGTAGTGAGCAAGCAAGGCAAGTGTGTGGGTCAGATACTCAAGAGTGGCCAAGACATACAGAAAGGCAAGGTTTGCAAAGAGTAAACTAGGCAAGACTATAGTATAATTCCCTAGCAGGATGAGAGACAAAATTATATAGCAAGGCATGGTTTGCATTTATTAGACAAGGCAAGGTTGTCTCCAACAGGGAGTGCTTATTTAACAATGCCAGGTCTACAAGTAAGAAAGTGAGTTCCAAATGGAAGACAAGTTGAAAAGCAAGTTTGATATTTCTATGTATAGTGCATCATAAATAGTGTCTAAGTAAAGTGATCAAGTTTGAGCATGAGGGGAGACGACTACTGATCCGTGGAGAATCAGATCTCCAAGAGATGTGATTAGTAAATGCTACTAAGTTGCTTAAAATTGATTGTGAGTTTATTTATTTTCTATATTGTATGTATTCATTGTGTAGTATGATGGATTCATATAGTCATGGAGACTCTAGATGGAATGCTTCATCAATTTCAAAGTGAGAGCAGAATTCCAAGAGTTGTCCTTGAAAGAATTATTAAAAGGGCTGATTAGACCTAGCTATCACCCTTTACAGCACCAGTTCTTCTGATAGGATGTGCATGGACTACCAAGCACTCAATAAGATTATTATCAGACACAGGTATCCTATGCCCAGGATTAATGATCTTTTAGACACTCTAGGTGGAGCCGTTGTATTTAGTAAAATAGATTTCATAAGTGGCTACCATGAGATTAGAGTAAGAGATTATGAGAGTATCTACTGATGGGATTCAGATGGATCCCAAGAAGGTTTCAGTTATGTTATTTTGGCCTACATCCTAGGATGAGGGGAAATTATGATCATTTCTAGGATGTTCCGATTTTGATCGGAAATTCATTTCTTTTTATTCGTTAATAGCAATGCCTATGATGAACTTGCTTCAAGGCAAGGTTTCTTTGCATGGAAGCAAGAGTAGCAAGATAGTTTTAGATACTCTGAAACACATTGTTTTAGAGGCTCCTATACTCAAAGTGATCGACCCACAGAAACCCTTTGAGTTAGAGACAGATGCTAGTGGCATAAGCCATAGGACAGTTTTGAGCCAAGATGGCAGGCCAGTGCATGAACAGGAGTTGTATGTGGTGGTGTATGCACTTACAGTCTAGAGACACTATCTTTATGGTATAGACTTTAAGGTATACACAGATCACCATACACTGAGTTTTTTTTTTTTTAGTCAGCCAGATCTTCGAGGCAGTCAGGCTTGTTGGGCTGAGCTCATATAGGAGTTTCACATGGAAATCCTATATAGAAGAGCATAGAGAATATAGTTGATGATGCATTATCACGGATAATGTATCAAATGAGCTTTACAGTTTTAGAAAGCTCATTGCTTCAAGAGATAAAGGAAGCGCAGGTGGAAGATCCACATTTGAGCCATCAGTGATGACTCTATTATAGGAGACGGGACAGTTTCAGCTGTTTCTTCTCCTAGCGAGCGAACAAGTCCATTCCGTGTTCCACGTTCTCAGAGGAGAATGGAACAGTTAGACGGAAAGGAAAGGTTTGCACACCAGATTCCCGGGATTTGAGATGAAAAATCATGCATGATAGTTCTGATGTGCCTTGTGTAGGACATCCAGGTGTTAACAAGACCATACAGCTTGTTAGAAGAACATTTTGGTGGCCTGGATAGTGAGAGATGTCCACACTTATGTTTAGCAGGCTTTATGTGTCAAGTCAATAAAGCAGAAAGGATAAAGACTCCACGTCTTTTGTATCCTTTACAGATTCCAGATCACAACAGGGACAGTGTATCCATGGACTTCAGAG
Organism: Ceratopteris richardii; assembly: GCA_020310875.1. Taxonomy (NCBI): domain Eukaryota; kingdom Viridiplantae; phylum Streptophyta; class Polypodiopsida; order Polypodiales; family Pteridaceae; genus Ceratopteris; species Ceratopteris richardii. Next base: position 138,417,100 of record CM035416.1, read on the forward strand.
TCGGGTACCGTGGACCCAAAGGAAGTGGGATGCTATCCTAGTTGTGGTAGACAGATTGATGATCCATAGGGATCATGACTTTGGTCCATAGGATCCGTTCATATCCATGTAGGCAACGGTAAAAACTCCACACAGGGATCAGAGTGTCAGACATTGATTCACAGAGATCAGTTCATTTGATCCACAGGGATTAATCCATTTGATCCACAGATAGGGGAGTTGTTTATCCGACATGTCTTCAGATTGCATGGGTTGTTGACATCCATAGTTTCAGATAGGGATGTCAGATTTATAGGACCAAGCGGGTCAACCAATTTTTAGAGGACATATTGAGGGCATAAGACAGATTGGGATAGTATTTGGCACTAGTTTTATTTTCTTTTGAGATGAACTATGGCATGAATCCCAATGCTCTCAGTACCATAGGTATGTCACAGAAATTTCCTAGTGCTTTAGAGTTCTTAACAAATGTGCAAGTAAATTTAGAAGTAGCTAAAGCTAAGATGCAGCAAGAAGCTGATAGGGCTAAAGAGTACACTGATAGGATAAGATCTCCTAGGTCCTTCGAGGTAGGAGACAGAGTCTTTCTTCAGGTACTAGCTAGGTCTACTTCACTGTCCATAGGGAAGTGTAGTAAGCTATCACCAAGGTTTTTGTGGACCTTGGAAGATAGTTAAAAAGCTAGGTGAAGTTGCATACCGATTAGATCTTCCTCTAGATTGCAGATTTCATCAATTGTTTCATGTTTCTAGGGAGGATAGTCTAATAGAAGGTATTGTTTCTTTGCAAGAAAGTAAAAGCACGGATCATTCTCCAGACAGGATACTAAATCGGAGACAGAAGCAATTTAGGCATCGTGTCGTCAAGAGTATTTAGTAGCCTAGAGAGGATTACAACTTACTGACTCTAGTTGGGAATCAGAAGCTCTAGTTCACAAGTACTTTCCCTCATTGATCATTGAGGACAATGATCTTTAGAAGGGGGAGAGAGTGTTAGACATTGATCCACAAGGATCAGTGCATGTGATCCACAGGGATCATTGATCCACAGGGATCAGTCTATTTGATCCATAGGGATCAATCCATGTGTGTGAGGGACAAGGGCCAGCTAGCCACATGTTCACACTAGACTATTCCAGATCATTACTATTTTTAGAGTATACCATTGCTATTTTTAGAGTACAGGAGGGTATATATGGATGGGAGGATAGTCACACACATCATTCAAGAAATTTCTTACACATAGACACATACACACATAATGATGCATACACACACATACACATGCATACACACACATACACATGCATACACACACATATGCATTCATACATGCATACACATACACACATAGATACATACATACACATAAACACATACACACTCATAGACACACATACATACACATAGACACACACACACACATATACACACACACACAAACACACATAGACACATACACACACAATGATGCATACACACACATACACATGCATACACACATACAAACACATGTACACACACACATACACAGATATATGCATAGACACATATATATGCATACACACACATAGAGAGACATACTCACACATACACATACATGCATATATATACATACATAATGCATATGCATATGCATACATACATACATACATACATGCATACATACACAAACATAATGCATACACACACATATGCATACATAATGCATACACACACATACACACATATGCATACATACATGCATACACATACACACATAGACACATACACACACATACACACTCATAGATGCACACACATACACATAGACACAGACACATACACACACACATACACACATAGACACATACACACATACATATGTACACGTGTATATATATATATATATATATATATATATATATATATATATTGATTTCTAACCATTTTGTTTTATATGTTAGGTATTATGGATCCCAATAGAGAGAGAAAGGCGAAACTCACTCTCATAAAAAGTCTTATGAGAGCAAGAGTTCCGTCTGATACTCTAGGGGCCATAATGTGTGATTACTCAGAGATGTCTGATGAGGAGCTGGACTATACGATCGAGATGCTTACCCAGCGATCAGACGAGGGCTCTTATGCGGCTCCACATGCAGGAAGAGAGCTATCTGCTCATAGGTATGTTTTTTTTTTCATAAACTTTTTTAATGATATTATAACACATATTTTTATTTATTTTTATCTTTCTATTTTTAGGACACCTATACCACCTCCAGCACGTGATGGCAGAGCAGAGTTGCCTATGAGGACATGCATAGGCACCTTAGGACTAGAGTGTGATATAGAGCCAGAGGGGAACATTGTGTACATAGGGAATGGATTGGAGTTCAAGAGAAGGATGCGAGCACTATGCGACTCTTACCTGCGCTTTGTCCACTTACTGTGGAAGTAAGTAAAAATTTTACATATAAATTGAAATAAATATCTTATGTTTTATTTACATTATGTTTTTTTTTTGTAGTGAGCATGATGAGAGGGATAAAAAATATGTATTAGTCACTTGAGACAAAGTTTGGGAGAGGATGGTCGCTTAAGTGGTGTCTAAAAGAGATGCGGACACTTATGGCTCATCGTCGCGATAATGCACGGTATGCATTGCTTTTATGTATATATATATATATATATATATATATATATGTGGATATGAGTATGTGTGTTTATACATGTATGTATGTATATGAGAGAGAGAGAGAGAAAAAAAAAGAGTGAGACTAGAGGTATAAATACACTCATACACACACATATACATCATACATGCACATTTACACACATATACATATACATGCACATTTACACACATATACATATACATGCACATTTATACATACACACACATACATGCACATTTTTACACACACATATACATGCATGTAGTTACACACATATAATGAATACACATAGACACATACACACATACACATACTCACATACACATACACATGCATAATCATATGTACACACACATAGACTCATATAATCATATTTACATGCATGTATACATATACACATGCATATATACACACACAACACATGCATATGCACATATAGATACACATACATACACAACACATGCATACGCATAAATAAATAAATAAATAAATAAATCCTATTTCAAAAATCCTAAATTGAAAACACCAATTTTGATATTAGGGTTTTAAAACCCCTAATTTAAAAACTCTAATTCAACCTTTTAGCCATATGTTTGAAGTATATGTACACATTGCATCTATTCCTCCGACGTCCTACTATAGAGATGTCTCTCCTCCCAACCTTATGCCTCTATATATAGCTACTCGAATCAACGAGGATCATAATATATATAAAGATATATACACATCATGTAGATAGGATACATAAATATAAAATGGAGTAGATATATTATGCATCACACATACATGCCTAAATGCACACATAAATATGTATATACATACTAACATATTTACATGTACACATTTACACATAGACATATATACATATATACATGTACACATCACATATACATGCCTACATGCACACATAAACATATGTATACATGCATACATATTTACATGTACATATTTACACATAGACACATATACATATATACATGTACACAATTATAAACAGTTGCATATATTACATGAATATATACACATATGCATATTCAACACATGTATACATATATCACACACATGCAAACACATACATATACATGAAATACATATATATGCATACTAACATATGTATACATATAATACACATGAATACACACACATATGCATACATACATGATAAAAATTTGCTCCTCGAAGATAAAGCTATATATAAAATAATTAGGCATACCCACGAACTTCATGTTCTAACTTAGAAGAACATGATTTCATCTCTCTAGTAGGATTCATCGTTATTCAAGTTAGTAAAAAAATATATTATCTGATATCCATTCAGAAGCTTCAAGTTATTGATCGATAACTAGAGTAGAATTTACTATCTAATCTGCTCATATGTTTTCATTATTGCCATCATTTTGGTAAGACATCAATATAGTCTCATCTTCATTATCCTTATTGATTTCATTTATTTCTTCTATTGTTAAATCTATGTTCTCATGAATCACATCATCTATTGATGGATTAATATCTATTTCTGGTAATTCCTCTTCCTCATTAGTAGAATCAGCATGTAGAGAATTATCCTCTTCATCAAAAATATTAGTATCATTATCACTTATAATGATTCTAATTTCTATTTCAAATGTTGATGTATCTGTATCTAATGTTGAATCATCAAGAGGACTTTCTTCGATCTCTCTAACAATAAACTGTTCAAACAATGACCTACCTCTAGGTTGCACATGAATGACTTGCCACCAAGGATGAGCATCTGGGTTTTTATAAAAAAATTCTTGTTCAATATGCCTAGGAAGAATATATGGTTCTTTAGTAGATCACATTACCTTGGAAGAATCAATTGCCCAAAACCCAGATAATTCCTTTCTTAATGTGGAATTACTACCTTTGTACTCCACTCAAAACCAGTCAACCTTCAATATGACCTATCAAAATATATAACAACAAAAACCCATTATTAGGTGCTTAAAAAAATAACTAACTCTATAAAAAAAATATAAACTTTTTTCTACCTGTTTGAATGTACGAAATGAAATTTTGTAGATACCAACAATAGTTCCTACGTAACCAAGTTCGCTATCTATAAGGTTCGTGTCTTTTGAGCTAGCACGTGATAGTTGCTTGAAAGAAGCAACAATACTAGAATCCTCTGTTTTACATAAAGAATCAATGGCTTTGATTCTAATATGCTGTCCAAAAGCCCACATATTAGTGAACATTCGAGCCTGCAAAATAAATTCAATTAGTAAATAGAAACTAACATACATATATGAAAAAAATAAAATATTATTTTAATAAAATTACCTTTCGTTCACAACCTATCATTAACTCTCTTTGCTCATCTAAAATTTCTTCATTATTTGCGTTGGCGCGTTGCAAACAACTATATAGCCAATCCGTGAAAGAAGATATATCTGTAATCTCATTATTATCAAGATTACATCTAAATCTTTTGTTTTTTCGCCTCTTACTTCGGAGATTTTGAAGTTCCTCATACTCGCTAAGGAATGCTTGCATGCATTCGCTATTATATGCTACAAAAGTAGAAACATGATTTTTTTCTTGAAATGTAAATAAGAATGGAACCCCCTTACCTGATAATAACTCATCTGCTATTTTTGAAGAAGACTCGTTGGTCCATGCACGTGGAGCTTCTTCAGGAACTCTTTCAAGGTACTCACTAACGTAATACATGCACTCTTCAAGCATCCAACCCTTTTCCATGGATCCTTCTGGTTTCGCTCTTTGTCGCACATAACCTTTTAATACTCCCATAAATCGCTCGACCCAAAACATCCATCAAGTGTTGACAACACCTGCAATCTCTATTTCATCTACAAGATGGACTAATAAATGAACCTGAATATCAAAAAATGAAGTAGGAAGTTCTTTCTCCATCAAACATAGTAGCTCTTTGCATTCATGTTTTTTTTGTGGGATTGAGTTTTTGTCAATCTCTTTGGATGTAATCCACCTATACATATCATAAAAACAATTATAAAGAAGTTAATGTAAAAATAAAAGATATCCAATATTCATACATATTAAATATAAAAGTATCATAATTACCTTATAAGTGATCCAAGATGATAGATCACATCTCGTACTCCTTTTGTTGTACATCCATCGATAACCAAAGGTAAAATATGTTTTCAAAAAGTTATGCCAGTCATGGGTCTTTAACCCAGATAAGCTCTTATCATCCATAGTAAACATGTTTTGAAAAGATGCTCCATATCCTGTAGGAGTCTTAATCAATTGAATTCTATTGTTGATAGTCTGTATCTCTTTTGTTGTAAGTACCCAAGGAGCAGGTGCATAAGTCGTTTCTTGTGGATGTCTATCAAAAACTGGCCATAACTTTGGTTTAGATTTTTGATCTTTCAAATCATTCCTTGATGTTGTGGTATCTTTTAGTCCAAGAAGATGCTGCCATAGTGAATAACCAATATTTTTTAATATATGCATAGGATCAAGAAGATGACATACTTTTAACTCTTTCCAATACTCCAAAGAATATCATATTGATATGTTCTCTGCGAGTGCCAATTTTCCTTTACCTCTGTTCACATACTCATTATCTGAATCATCACTGAAGATTTCTGCTTCTGGATCTATCAAAGGTCCATCTGTCCATTTTTTATACCAATCCATAGGCGTCATAGGTTTTGGACACTGACCTGTTTCAAGCTTTCCATTAAAATGTATCGCTTCTCTTTTAGATCTTAATGGATGATCATCAGGCAAGAATCCTCGATGTCGAAGATAAATATTTTTGTTGAGATTCTTACTATAGATTGATCTCAACCAATCACCACAATATGGACAAGCTTTATAACCCTTAGTAGATATTCCTGCATCATGGAAAATGATAAAAATATAATTAGATTAAATCATATTTATTTACATGCATATTGAATAAAAAAATTACATCAATACCTGAACAAACACCATATCCTGGAAAATCGTGAATAGTCCAAGCCACAATACCACAAACCGTAATATGTCTTTCATTGATGCTTTTCGATACATCAATGACATTAATACCTCTCCATAACTCTTGAAGATCGTCATTTTGATACATCAATGACATTAATACCTCTCCATAACTCTTGCAGGTCGTCAATGAGAGGAGCAAGATATATATTCATATCTTTAACTTGTCTTTTGCCTGTGATTAAAAGTGAAAGCATTAAATGTTCCTTTTTAATGGTAAGATATGGCGGAAGATTGTAGTTTATGACTACCACTGGCCATGTTGACTATTTATTGGATTTCATGGAGAATGGATTAACCCCATCTAATGCAACTCCTAACTTTAGATTCTGTGGATTTTGTGCAAATTCAGGCCATGTAGAATCAATATGCTGAAAAGCAACACTATCGTGAGGAATTCTGATTATTCCATCAGTACTTTTGTGATCATGTCCCCAAGACAAAAGCTTTGATAATTCGGGGCTTTGAAACATATGTCTAATCCGTGGAGCCAATGGAAAATGTCTCAATACCTTTTTTGGGATTTTACCTTCTTCGCCCTTATATCGAGGAGATTGACATTTGGGACATGTCAAAGAGTCTGCATATTCACCTCTATATAAAATACAATCGTTAGGACATGCATGTATACATTGATAATCTATACCAAGATTGTTGATTAACTTCTTCATTTCATCATGTGAGGTAGGAAGAATATTCTGACTTGGTAAAAACTTTTCAGATAATAACCTGTAAGTTTATCAAAAAAAGATATATTGAAAAAAGTAAATAAATAAATATACATATGTATATGCAAATAATTTTATATATGTGTATGCTTATGTGCATCTTTCAAAATATTCGTGCAAAATTTGATTGTTTTGGATGGCAGGATACGATTGTTTGTTTTGGAGGATATGAAGTATGTACCTTCATTGAATGATTTGTCGATTCTATCATATGTTCAGTTTGAAAGTGTTAGAAGTGGGTTTATAATTGCTATTCAAAGAATTTGGCACTGTTTATAGGCCATACAATGGTGACCTAGATGAATCGCATGCACAGAGGTTACTCAAGGTAGAGCAACCTGATTATAAGGGACTAGTACTAGCAGGATTCTTAGGGTATGTACTAAACCTCTTGCATGTCAATGATGAGCATCTGAACTTTAGGATACAAAGTGAAAATCATGGTGGCTTGAGAGGATCACTTTCATACAGCTTGTTCAAAGAACTTCAGGTTTATGACACTGAAGTTTTTTGAACAAGTTGTATAAAAGTGATTCTCTCAAGCCAACCATGATTTCAACTTTGTATCTTAAAGTTCAGATGCTCATCATTGACATGCAAGAGGTTTACTGCATACCCTAGGAATCCTGCTGGCACTAGTCCATTACAATTAGATTGCTCTATCTTGAGTAACCTCTGTGCATGTGATTCATCCAGGTCACTTACCATTGTATGGCCTATAAACAGTGCCAAAATCTTTGAATAGCAATTATAAATCCATTTCTCACACTTTCAAACTGAACATATGATAGAATCAACAAATCATTCAATGAAGGTACATACTTCATATCTTCCAAAACAAACAATCGTATCCTGCCATCCAAACAATCAAATTTTATGCGAATATTTTGAAAGATGCATTAATAGTTTTAAAAGATGCGTGGACAAAAAGCGCCATTGAATTTAAGTTCTTGTTCTTACCTTATCTAAAGTAAGAATAAAAACCTGCATATATATATATATATATATATATATATATATATATATATATATATATATATATATATATATATATATATATATATATATATATATATATATATATATATATATATATATATATATATTTATGCATATATATATATAAGAATAGCTCTCTCTATTGATCGATGAACTGAACTGAAGTAAGAGCTGAATAATATCCCTAAGTACAAAGTACCACCACATATGAGAGTATCAAGTATGTGGTAACATGGGGAAAAAACCTCTAGCCAGCACTAGAGTAAAAAGTGCCCATGTATAGGGAAAAGGTTCACATCAAAGCTACTCGAGGAACACATAAGTGTAACAAACCCCCCCTAGAGCAAATGATGTGAACACATACAGGGAGTGACAGATCAGCCCCCACAAGGTAACAAGCCTAAAGCTTTGCAAAAAGCTTCAAACTTTTCCTGTGGAAGAGCTTTGGTGAATATGTCTGCCACATTATCTGGTGTAGGCACATATACCAAATCAATATCTCCTGCATGAAGGCGCTCTCTCACATAGTGGTAATGCACCTCAATATGTTTGGTCTGTGCATGAAACACTGGGTTTTGTGCAACAGCCAAAGCACTCTGACTATGAGTGAGAATATGCATAGCAGCATCAATCTCCATGCAAAGATCCATCAATAGGTGTCTCAGCCATATACACTCCACTGTAGCTGTGAAAACTGCCCTGTACTCAGCTTCACAACTCGATGTTGCCACTATAGGTTGCTTCTTACTCAACCAAGATATGCATGAGTCTCCAAGGAAAAAGCAATTACCACTAGTGGACACGCGAGTATCATAACAACCAGCCCAATCACTATTTGTAAAAGCATGCAAGCATGGCTGAACATCTCTGCCATAAAAGAGACCTAAGCTCAAAGTGCCTCGAAGATATCTAAACACACGTTTCACCGCTTGCCAATGCTTAGTGCCAGGGCTATGCATGAATCGACTCAACTGGGAAACTGCATACTGTATATCCGGCCTTGTGTTGCATGCATATATAAGACATCCCACAGCTTGCTGATAAAGAGAAGTGTCGAATGCATCACTGGAATCCTCAACTCAGAACCTGAATCCTGTCTCAACTGGTGTGGAAACTGGCTTACAATCCTCAAAGTCAAAACGTTGAAGTAGTTTTTCAACATACTTTGCTTGATGCATAACAATTCCCCCCTCAACGGATACAAACTGGATGCCAAGATAGTAGCTCAAAAGACCAAGATAAGTGACATCAAAAGTATGCTGCAAATCAACCATAAGAATGTCATGTTTTGCATCACATGACCCAGTCAAGTGTATGTCATCGACATAAAGAACAAGCACTATAAGATCAGCCCCATTTTTGCATACATAGAGTGTGCTTTCAATCGGACTACATGTGAAGCCAAGAGCAATCAAGTGCTTATGTATTTTGTCATACCATGCACGTGGAGCTTGCTTGAGACCATACAAAGCTTTATGCAAGCAACAAACCATATGCTCTTTCCCTTTCATAGCAAATCCAGGAGGTTGCTTCACATAAACCTCTTCTTGCCAATCTCCATTCAAGAAGGCTGTTTTTATGTCCAACTGATGCACTTTCCAACCTCGATGGGCAGCCAATGCAACCACGGTACGAATGGTAGTCATGCGTGAAGTAGGTGCAAAAGTTTCCTCATAGTCAATGCCATATTGTTGCGCATATCCTTTGGCAACCAATCTAGATTTGTAGCGATCAATGCTACCATCAGATTTTCTCTTAATCTTGTAAACCCACTTTGTACCAATGGCATTCTTTCCTTTTGGCAATTCACATAACTCCCAAGTACCATTCCTATGTATGGAATCCATTTCTGATTGCATAGCACTCATCCATTGTGGATCGTCACATGCATCTTCAAAAGAAAGTGGCTCTTCATTACATGCTGTAGCAATAAGAGAATAATCCACAAAATTACTTGATGCATGATGAGAGCTTGATCTTGTTCTACCAAGTAAAGGTGCACTCAATTTGCTGTCCTGCAAAGTTTGTTTTAGCCACTTTGGCATAGATTGTGCACTCTTGATACACATGCGTTCATTATGTAAAACATCTTCAATATGTACATCATGCGTGGGCTGAATTTCATGCTCAGTTTCAGCCATATTTTGACGCAAATGTTCAGCCATATGTGGCTGGAAATTTCCAACAGTTTTGACAATTTTTGGCTGAATTTTTTCAGCCATGTTGGCTGGAAACTCTCTGCATTTTCAGCCCTATTTGGCTGGAATTTTTCAGCCCTTTGAACCTCAGTTGGCTGGTCTACATGGCCATAGTCAAGCGCACCATTTTGGAACAAAGGCATGAGTGTATCGAACACATCTTGTGAGCTAACTGTTGGCAGTTTTTTGCATTCAAGTAGAGGGAAAACTGAATTTTCAGCAAATACCACATCTCGACTCACAATAAGTGTGTTCGTCAATGGATGGTACAACCGATATCCCTTACTTTCAGCACTATAACCAACAAATATACATTTCTTTTCCTTGTCATCAAGTTTGTGACATTGTTGTGATGGCACAAGAGCATATGCCAAACAACCAAACACACGCATATGACTAACCATAGGCTTATGACCATTCCAAGCCTCATAAGGAGTGATGACTCTCAATGCTTTTGTAGGGCAGCGATTCAACACATAATTTTCACACATGATCGCTTCCATCCAAAACTTATGAGGAAGATGCTTTCCTTTAACCATACATCGTGCCATTTCAAGTAGAGTTCTATTTTTACGCTCGGCAACACCATTTTGTTGAGGTGTATATGGCACTGTATATTGGTGTGAAATACCTCTTTCACGAAGAAAAGCATTAAACTCATGTGACATGTATTCACCACCACGATCCGTGCATAAAGTCAAAAGCTTTTGTGAAGAAAAATTTTCAGCCATAGCTAAAAATGCTTTGAAGCAAGAAAATACCTCATTCTTTGCTTTCATAGGATACACCCATGTATGGCGAGTAGCATCATCAATGAAGGTAACAAAATATACATGCTTCCCAAAAGATGGAGTTTTGGCCAGACCACATACATCACTATGAACAAGTTGCAATTTTCTTGTAGTGTGTGTGTGACTATCTTTTGGAAAAGAAGCACGATGCATTTTTCCAAGAATGCAACCTTCACATGCATGCTTTTCAATGGACTCAAGTGTAGGCAAGCCAATAACCATGTCCTTCTTTTGCAAGTAGAGCAAACTATTGAAGTTCAAGTGACCAAAACGAGCATGCCAAAGCTCCATTTCAGCCATGGAAGAAGTATGAGCAACCAAGGCATTCGAGGCAGCCCTCTTGTATGTATCCATGCGATACAAACCATTACATAATGTACCGGACATCACGATAACATCGCCATTGCTGAAATCATGAACCATACACTTATCATCAACAAAGTGTACATAAAGTCCAGCTTTGGCAATCAACGGAACTGAAATTAAAGTTCTTCTTGATACCCGGCACATACAATGCATTTTTCAAGAGAATCACACCTCCATTTGCAGCCGTAAGCTCAATTTCTCCTACTCCAGTGATAGGATAAATTGTTTGCACACACCACATGTCCTCCTTTAGGTGCATCTTTCAAAGAGGCAAAAAATCTTTTGCATGATGTTATGTGCTTTGAAGCACCACTATCAAAGAACCAATTGGAATCAGCTTCACTCACAACCATACATTTAGAATGTAAAGAAGCATCATAATGACATGTAACAACACATGCCTAAAAATCTTGAGCCATGTTAGCTTCATCATTCTTTGCATTTGCTGAATTTTCAGCAATAGACATGCCGGATTCCTTCTTCTTTTCATTGCGTTTTGCAAGCTTTCTACACTCATCAATAGTATGACCAGCCTTCCGGCAATATTTGCATCTCTTCTTCTTTTGCAAATCACCATCATTAGAGGAATGAGTGGAAGAGGAAGCTTGAGGCTTTGGTTTTGATGAACCCAAAGCTGAACCATACTTGCTTTTCCCCTTTTGTGAGATAGCAAGTGCTTGCGTTCCCTCAATCAAACCACTCCTATTCACTCTAGATTGCTCTTCTTGCAAAAGAAGAGACACAACCTCATCAAATGCAGACATATTAGGATTTCCTTTTGCAACCAAACGGAGTGTAGTAGCAAAGCTTTGAAAAGATTCTGGTAATCCTTTCAACAATGTAGAAATGAGTGATGCATCCGGAATGATCTCATCTATGTTTTCCAATTGCTCTTTCAAGTCCTTGATGCGTGTCACATACACATCCACTGACTCATTTTCAGCCATACATACATCCTCAAGTTGCTTCCTCAAGTATGCAACACGTGCTTCATTACGCACGGCATACAAAGAAGCAAGAGTATCCCATGCCTGTCTCGATGTAGAACATGACCAAATGTGTGGAACTATATGACGCTTCACTGAAAGCGCAATCAAAGCATGAGCTTGAGCATCTTTTCCATCACATCTAAGCTGCTCCTATGTAGGTGGAGAAGGAGAAACCACTGTACTCAAAGAAGAAGCTCCATCTGTGACAATAGACTGTGAAGTAGAAGCACCTGTCGGTCTTCGATCTACATCTGCCACTATGTTCCAAAGTTGTTTTGCAACAAGAACATGCTTCATCATGTAAGACCACATAGGATAGTTGGTCCCATCAAGCTTATCTTCAGCTTGAAGCATGCCAAACAAGTCATTGCTGCCTGCCATTTCACTAAGGAACAAGAATGTGACAAAATTTTCACTTCGATGAAAGCTGAAATGAGTGTTGAAATTTCAGCTCACAAACCGTCACTCCGATGGCGATTCTGACTGCACGAATGGCTTTGAAATGGGAGTAAAGCCCTAGCGCACCTGCTGGAAATGTTTTCAGGCTGCTGAAATTCACAATTCTATGCTCTGAAGTCGATTTGCACTGTTAAAGTGCACGCGCGACGCGACGCGAAAAACCAAAACTTGAGAAGAAGCTGAACCTGCTCTGATACCACTGTTGGGTGTGTGTAGAAGTGCGAGAGACACACAAGAAGCACACACAAGGAGCACAAACGCAGCAAGACACACGGAGAAGACGATGGCTGGAATAGCTCTCTCTATTTGAAGTGAACTGAAGTAAGAGCTGAATAATATCCCTAAGTACAAAGTACCACCACATATGAGAGTATCAAGTATGTGGTAACATGGGGAAAAAACCTCTAGCCAGCACTAGAGTAAAAAGTGCCCATGTATAGGGAAAAGGTTCACATCAAAGCTACTCGAGGAACACATAAGTGTAACAAATAGTGTTGAAACAGATACATTACTCCATCCAAAATGATTTTGAAGGTTGAGAATAAGTAAGCTTGCACTTAGTCGTGTCAAACGACTTCCTTCATATACATGCTTTAGACATTCCTCTCAAAGATATTTCTCATTTTTAGAAATATCAATCCTCTCATTGTCATTTTTATACTAATCCTCAATAAAATATGCCATGCCATCATCTTCATCATTGTCACACAAATCTTGTACTTTATTGTCTTTTGAATATAGATCTTTCAACTTTGCATATTGCATAGGATTAGTTTTGCGTAGCCTCCTCATGGAAGCTTCTGATAAATGAGGTCTTACTGGTAATTGTGAATGTTGTGGAGGAATATCATCCACATCATACGTTGGAATCTACAAATATAAATAAAATTCATTAGTATTCCATAAATGAATAAAAAGCAAACTTTAAATAAAAATTAAGTATATAACATATTAAATATGGATAGAAAATTTTTATTCTCTCTAGCTAAAAGGTGCTCTTGGAGGTCTACGCCATCCATAATTCACTAATAGTTCATCACCAGCATGTAATGTAGTAATAGCATTGACAACCATGTATCTTGATACATCTCTACTCATGTATGGTGATTCATGACTATTTTCACTCTCCTCAAATGTGCAATTAGTCCTTGAACTATTATGTAACCCTCGAGTACTATTTATTAAACCTGCTATATTTCCATGTGTGTAAGGTCTTCCATCAATATATAATCTTTCATTTTCTGCATGTAAAATCCTTCTACTAGTAAGGGATGCTGCATTCAAGCATATTCCATAAGTACTCATGCTTTGAACATAACGTGAAAGTTGATGCCAATCTCCCCATCCATATATAGGACCACAAAATAACATAAGAGTGACTTCAGAGTTCGGAGGCACATACAAATCCTCTACACCTAAAGGAAGTGGTCCTCTATTCCATCCTCCATATCTTCTTCTATCATATGTTTGTACTAAAGAACGATCACGAGCTGGCAATGGATAATCTCCAGCCGTTTCATTCTCTAAACCAAGAGGTAGAGAATTTCTAGAAACCTCTGCTTGTAATTAATGAACATCAAGTCCATAACGTGTACGAGGTATATTAACATTATGAGAAAAATTATAATCATCATCATCGAGCAAGTATTCCTGTATATCAACAATAATTTGATTTTATATATGGTTTTTAAATAAAATAATGACATTAATATATAAAAAAAATACATACCCAAGCATTATCACGTTGACTAGGTGATGGTGCATGCTCAAAAGTACCATACTCTGCCTCATGTTCAATACATTCCCATCGTGGTCTTCGATACGTGCCATAACAAGAGTTACACCAACATATAATATGCTCTTCATAGTAAAATTCATCATAATTCCTATCGGAGGACACATGTGAAGTCGTTGCATGGGTAGGAGGTGGTGGAGTACCCTCTGATTGATCAGAATCTGCACATAATAAGAAACAAAAAAAAATATAAGTTATGTATCCATCAAATATATTTAAAATTAAATGTTTGATATACTTACAGTATAAAGTCGTTGCACGATGAGGAGATGGTGGTGGAGTTCCATCTGATTGATCAGAATCTACAAATAATGGTATTTGATATTAATAATCTGATTATCTACATAGACAGAAAATTCACATATATATATTTACACATACACACATATTCACATATACACATTTACACATACACATATATTCACATATACACTACACATTATTGTGGGATAAATGCATGTATTTTGTATGAATGAGCGTATATGCATGCATGTGTGTGTACATATATATGTGGATATCTATATGTGTGTTTATGTTATATGTATGTATATGTGTATATGTATATGTGTATGTGGATATGTGTATGTGTATGTGTGTGTATATATGTGTATGTATTCTGATTTTTTTTTCTGTTTGAGATTAAATTAACAGGAGATATTGTATGGTAAAAAAAAATAAGAGGCGAGCTAACATACCACCTGAGTCGTGGCAGTTTTTTCATAGACAACTACGTCTTCAGGAGTCATTTCCTCAGAAGAAGGTACACAAATTAATAGTTTATATTTATAATTTTTATATATTTTAGTAATTTTTTACATTTAATTTATGTATTTTTTTCTTGAATAAACAGGCTGCTGCAAAGAAGAGAGTGGAGTCGGGCCACACATCGCACCTAGGCCAAATGGGCCATAATGGTTTTGTAGCTACATTTGTAAGTATATGTGTTATTGTGAGTATATTTTTTATTTTAGTTAAAATGCAAATAACTAATGTTTTTTATTTGTGTCATTGCAGTGGAAGGATTATGGCCGATATCCTACGAAAGATGAGATCGAGTACGCTACACATTTTGGATATCGGCGTTTGAGCGAGTATATGCAAGATCATCCTGATGCCTTTGTGAGTATTTTTAAATTTTATATAATTATTCTATTTTTATGAATGGTTTAATTATTTTATTTATTTATGTTTGTTATATGTAATAGGAGAGATAAATATGGATGAGGTGGAGAGATAGATACAGAAGGGACGATCTTGATCGTCACAGGGTGATCATGACGATGAGGATGAGGAAGATCAGGATGATCATGATATTGTTGATGATGATGATGATCATGATGATGATGATTAGGATTTTAGTTGATTATGACATTGGATTATATGTATTTACACACACACACACACACACACACACACACACATATATATACATATATATATATATATATATATATATATATATATATATATATATATATATATATATATATATATATATATATATATATATATATATATATTATCTATATATTTTTCATTTCAGTTATGTTTTGAATTATGTGTATGGTATTAAGTAATGAAGAGTTTTGTTCTATTGATTGTTATTATTGTTTATATTAAGCATGTGTTTTAATACTTTAATTATATAATTCATTCATATGTGTGTACCTAAGTGTATATGTATGTATGTGCATGTGTATGTGTGTGTATATGTATGTATGTGCATGTGCATGTGTAAGTGTATATGTGTGTATGAGTATGTGCATCTGCATGTGTATGTGTGTGTGTATATATATGTGCATGTATATGTGTAACTCTATGTGTATATGTGTGTATGTGCATGTAAATGTGTATATGTAGGTATGTGCATGTGTGTGTGCATGTGCATATGTGTTTTAATACTTTTGTTATATAATTCATTCATATGTGTGTACCTAAGTGTATATGTATGTATGTATGTGCATGTGCATGTATAAGTGTATATGTGTCTATGAGTATGTGCATCTGCATGTGTATGTGTATATGTATATGCATGTATATGTATAACTCTATGTGTATATGTGTGTATGTGCATGTATATGTGTATATGTAGGTATGTGCATGTGTGTGTGCATGTGTATATGTGTTTTAATACTTTAATTATATAATTCATTCATATGTGTGTACCTAAGTGTATATGTATGTGTGTGTATATGTATGTATGTGCATGTGTATGTGTGTGTATATGTATGTATGTGCATGTGCAGGTGTAAGTGTATAAGTGTGTATGAGTATGTGCATGTGCATGTGTAAGTGTATATGTGTGTATGAGTATGTGCATGTGCATGTGTAAGTGTATATGTGTGTATGAGTATGTGCATGTGCATGTGTAAGTGTATATGTGTGTGTGAGTATGTGCATGTATATGTGCATGTGTATATGAGTGTATATGTATGTGCATGTATATGCGTAACTCTATGTGTATATGTGTGTATGTTCATGTATTTGTGTATATGTAGGTATGTGCATGTGTGTGTGCACGTGTATATGTGTGTACGTATGTGCATATATATGTGTATATATGTGTATAATGTATGTATATGCATGTGTATATGTATGAAACATGCATGTGTATGTGGATGCATTTCCATTTGCATCCATGTGCATGCATGTGGATGTGCATATACATGTATTTGCGTATATGTTAATGTTGTATGTGTGTGTGTGTGTGTGTATATATATATATATATATATATATATATATATATATATATATATATATATATATATATATATATATATATATATATATATATATATATATATGTGTGTGCAATAATGCATGCATGTAAATCTTTTTATGTGGTTGTAGAAATGTTTGTGCATATGCATGTGTATATGTGTGTATGTGTAAGTGTATGTGCACATGTATCTGTGTGTATATATGTGTGTGTATGTGCATGTGTATATGTGTGAAAGTGCATCTTCATCATGTATAAGTGTATAAGTGCATATCAATAAGTGTGAGTATGCTATCTAATGAAAATAACACAATTCAAATGATACACAAAGAATAGAAATTGTACTTACAATAGTTAGCCATACTTTTTGCTTGGTTAGCTTCTTGAATAACCTGCAATAAAGAGAGAGAGAGAGAGAGAGATAATTCAAAGAGAGAAAGATGTAGAAAGAGAGAAAGAGAGATAGAGGGAGACAATAAGAGAGAGCTTAGGCAAAACAACAATTCTGCATATACTTGCTTCAGCTCATAAGCGCAGCGCAATTGCAAACGTTGGAGAGCTCTTCGATCGGATGCGTGAAAATGCCGATCGAAGAGCCTCCAACGTTTTAATTTTTTTCCGTCAACAGACCGTCGTGTAAACGATGCTAGCCGTCGTCGCATAAGCGACATGCTTTTAGCGTCGCTTATGCGATGTAAAATAGCGTCGTTTATGCGATGCTTTTAAATGTGTCGTGTTAGCGACGTTGTATGGGAGCGTCGCACCCCGTCGCGCCACAAGTCGCAAAAAACGTTGTTCACTTCATCGTTTAATTGACGGTCCGCGCGTGACGCTAATTACGATGCATGTTGCAATTTTATAGCGACGAAATTCTGTCGCCTTAACCGTCGCTATACGCCCGTATTCCTTGTAGTGCTTACTAGTGTGCAATGCTATGTAAAGCTCAACCAGGGCCGTGCTTATATAGCTTTTACAAGGCGGTTCGGTATAGATAAACATAGTTGGGAATACAAAATAGTCGATAAAATATACAATCAGACAATATCTCCACGACCAGAAGTCCTACCGTCTCGGCCCTACGGCCGGGGGGATCCGAACCCCGCAGAAGGGGGCAAGGCCCCTTCTGCACTCCCCCCATTAAGGTTCTATGGGGAAATTGCGCTATGCCACAGGGCCTTTATTTTCACCTTAAATGGCAACTAAGTGGCGTGGAAGTTTATGCCCTACCTAACCTAATGACTAGGCTCACAGAGATCATCTACAACCATCAATGGTCACACATAGACCTCATCTAACTTGGAAGTTAGGGTTCCACAAATGTCTAAGCTCTCATAGTGGCTTCCCTCATAATGGGGGCCTTACAACTTAGAGCACCATGGATCATTTATGGTCACATGAGGGTGGATTATTGAGCATATCTAACAGTCCACCAATCGCAAGTAGTCTCAAAGGATTCGTTACAATGCTCACAAAATACATTACAAATTAATTAGTAGCAAGACACACATACAAATCGGATGTTTTATGTCGAGTTCAAAGTTGTCGTGCGGATCCTAGCCTACACACAAAGTATTTGTAGTGTATGGGAATGTGAATCAAAGGTGATGCTCGATCCTCAGACTCATGTTTCAAAGGCACGACATTGGTGTGCACTTGGGGAAGCAATAAATCATGGATAAATCACAAATTAGCATCAAGCCGTTTAAAATTTTCTCGAATTTTCTATTGGCAGGATTTGAACGCAAGATGATTCATCAGCAAGATGTTGACCTAAACCATAGATCCCAAGTTACATTACACATTTTTGAAAGCCACAAAGAATCAGTAAAAATAAAGTATTTTGATTCAAATGCCTAACAATAAGGATCAAAAGGGTAATTACCAGAACCCAATTTATAGGTAAAACTCATAACATGGGAGAAAATCTTTTACATGCATCCATTAGGCTATTCAAAATCATCTCTGTTCCAGTGCTCCATCTCGAATAAATCCACAATCATTTGAATTTTTCTAAGGTGCTAACACTCAGGGTGTTGTAGCATTAGACCATGTTGAACTCATTGTTCTTCATGTCTGCCACCTTCAGGTTCACCTCTTAGCTCTATCTCTTCAGGTTCACCTTTTAGCTCTATCTTCAGGTTCACGTCTTAGCTTACTCCTTCAGTAGTGTACAATGACCTTCATTTCTTCTTCTTATTTGTTTCCGCAAAGCGATGAAGCTCGAAGGAGATGTCTAGTTGCTAAACTTCCATACCATCCCATATCTTCACGGTCCTCTCTAGCCTAAGTCTTTCTTCCTTATTGATCTCAACAGTTCACCCTCCAACCAAACTATATACGCCTTTTTTTATACATAGTGAACAAGGAGCTCCTTTTCTTGTCTAGCCCAAATTGCTCATATACAGCGCAACATCTCAGATGTCTTCTTCAGTCTCTTTGTCTTCTTCAGTCTCGTTGTAATATCTACTGTTCTTCTGGTACACATCTTTCTCAGAGCTCCACGTGATTATACTTACAAATCGCCATCCGGTTATGACAGCTCTCATTGGATCGTTACCCATCAACTCCTCGGGAAACAACACTTTATAAACTACAAGATCTCAAAAGGATTGCCAACAGTCCGTGCGCATTAGCTGGGGTGGCTGGGTCTTTCACTTTTTGAGGCGGGGGAGAAACTTCAATCCCCACTTAGGGCAGGATAGTGTGGGCTTAAGGTCAATCTAAAATCATGTTATTCCAGTTGAAATCAGTCCTCTCTTGTGTCGCCTTCTGGTTGTCTAACCTTTGCTTTGTGGGATACGAATAATCCCATGGGTACTATGCTCGTTCACTTGTACAATTGCAATTTCAAAACTAAAACTCAGGGGAATAAGCTTCGGCTGAACCTCCATAAAATTAAAAAAAGAACAAAAAAATATCAAAAACATTACGATGTGTCTTCGCTGCTCTTCTCTGATGAAAACTCAGACGTTTCTCCTCGAGTTCTGCCCTGTATCATAATCATGCATCCCTCTTCTATCTTTGATTCCTTAATTTGCCTTGATATCCCTCCGTTTTATAGATATGAAGACTGAATACGTTTACGTTTGTTTTTTTTTTCTTAATTTTCTCTACGGTGAATGTTGATTTACCTTTAAAACACATTGACTTTTGTTTGTAATATTTTTTACATTTTGTGTCTAGGCTTTTCGTTTTGTTTTATTATACATTGATTTAATGTTTTATTTCTTTTGCCTTTAAAAGTTGATTTCACACTTGCTCACATAAAGTACACACAGATATACAAGGAACCACATGGGAGGACTCTATTTCAGCCACATAAAAGGGTTTAACATACGGAAAAGGGCCATCCACGACTTTTGAAGGTTCACCATTATCGAGGCACAAGAGGCACACTGACATGAGAAGAACTAGATTGATGAATTACATCACATTCAAATTCCTATAGGAACAATGTCCACTGAGAAAGACCACCCTCTACGTTCTATTGATTGACCACGTAGAATAAGACCAAATGATCTACATGAAAAGTGAAGGGCCGACCAAGTACATAGTGTCGAAACTTCTTAATGCAGTAAATCAATTCAAGGCATTCCATTTTATTCATGGAATAATTCTTCTCCGCATTGGTCAATCAACAACTCGAGAAATAATTTGGAGGATACCAAGAACAACATGCTTTTTGCATTAATACACTTTCGATGGCCACATCCAAAGCATCAACAAAAACATGGAATGGATGCATCCACGAAGGAGCTTGTAGGACTGGTGCCTTAGTGAGAAGGACCTTAAGTCTACGAAAAGCCAAATCACACTCCTTATCCCAATGGAAGTCACCAATGTTCACTTGAGCCAACTTGTTGGGAGGGATGGCAATATGGGCCAAGCACCATAAATGCATGCCATGCCAATGGATTTGACCCAAGAATCAAAGTACCTCTTTAGAAGATTGTGGAGGTGGGGCTTATAATACCACCTTAACTTCATCCAAATCAACCTCTATGCCTTCTTTAAAAATGATCTCGCCTAACAGCTTCCCACATTCGACACCAAAATGGACCTAGCTAGATTTAAACAAAGATGCATGTCTCTACACCGCACAAAAAAAAAAAGCCATAAATGATTCAAATGCTTTATTTGAGTGCTAGATACTAAAAAATCATCTAAAAAGACACACAACACTAAGTCATAACAAATGAGAACAAAGACATGTTCTCCTTTAGAAATTACAAAAGTATGCTAAAAACAAGGAAAAATTAGCTTATTTTCAATTGTTCCATAGAAATGATAAGGTCCATGATAAGGTCCATTTTAATTAGGGCATGAAAACCATATGCTTTTATTTCATGATACTTTGTTTCAATCTTTATTTCAATTTTTGTTTATAAAAACATGCTATATTCAACATTACAAATTCCAATTAGAACTTTAACAAATCTTACATGATTAAAACTACATGATTTCATGAAAATGGAAATTGAAAAGTAATTCATTTTATTTCAAGCCCACATAAAGCATAACTCTATGCCATTTTAAAAAGGGATTAGAATACACTTTTGAGAATACAAAGCATAATCATACAACAACCAGGTGGCCATATATGTGTACTAGTAATAATAGCCAATTATGCCAAAAAAAACACCATGAGATCAAAATGAAATAGATGAGATTTAATTGACTATACATATTGAGAGAAAACACCATGCATATCATCATACATGATTCTTTGATGTCTAATAATCCAAATGAAAGAGACTTTATTGTTCATCATAGCACATTATATGAAATAAATCTATTAGGTTTTACATGCTAAGAGACTTCAATAAAACTTTGTTCAAGTTACGTTAATCAAATACTCTAAGACATTGCCTTTTTCCTTTCCCCGAGTCTTTATCCTTTGAGAAATCACATTTCTCTCCCTCTCTCCCCTTTCTCTCTCTCTGAGCATTATCATGGTCAAAGTTAAAAAGCAAGACAATATATCACGTTTGGTATTACTTTGTGAGAACATATTGCACGCGTTGAAAGCGAAACATGTAGTCTTTTTTACTTTGTTAAAGTGAAAACTATACTTTTCAGCGAGAAGTCGATGCTAGGCATCGACTTCTCGCTGAAAACTATACTTTTCAGCAAGAAGTCGATGCCTGGCATCGACTTCTCGCTGAAGTCGATGCCTGGCATCGAGTTCTCGCTGAAGTCGATGCCAGGCATCGACTTCTTGCTGAAAAGTATAGTTTTCAGCGAGAAGTCGATGCCTGGCATCGAATTCTCGCTGAAGTCGATGCCAGGCATCGAGTTCTTGCTGAAAAGTGTAGTTTTCACTGAGAAATCGATGCCAGGCTGCAAAAAAATATAAAATTCACTTTTTCCTCGCTGAGAAGTCTGTGCCAAGGTGTTGATGATCATCTACACTTTGTGGGCATGGAAAGACAACCTCCTCTCTCTCTCTCTCCCTGTCTTGTGGAGTCAATAAGCATTGTTGAATTGCCTATGACCCACTCAGAACATAGGTACTGGACATAGTATGGAATATATATTTCCATTAAATAAATCTAGAAGGAAGAGTATGACGTAAGTGTTGATGTGTGAAACATCACAAAAAATGAATTAATCTGACACTAGATAACCTCTATGGTCACCATTAACTCATTGCCACTCAAAACTTTGACAAACGATAGCCAAAACCAAGAACTTTACTTCTTCAGATTTTTCTAGTCACTGAAATGACATACATTTAGTATTTTGCTAATTTCTCTTTGCTTAAATATCATTTCTCCAAGATCTTTTGGTGGTTGAAACTAGAAGAGTAGAGCTTTCTAACAAGCTATCATATGCAAGAAACGGATCTCTAGAACTCAAGATATAGCCTTCACAAGATGACCCTATATGACTTCTAAAAGTGGAATTTTTGCCTGTTTTAGTAAGTCTGACTGTGCAAAAATGAAAATTCGATGCTTAGCATCGACTTGCAACCAAAAGTCAATGCCAGGCATCGACTTTGAGCTTTTTTAGCCACTTTTTTGTTCCTGAAATACGCACATTTAACACACATATGATGAAAACCACTTTTATGTGGGAAGTCGATGCCAAGCATCGACTTTATGCTGAAACTCGATGCGAGGCATCGAATTGCTCCACAAACCTCATGTTTTTAAGAATGTCTAGCAGTACATAACACTCAGAGAATAAAACACGGACTTATCAACACAAACTCGATGCCAGGCATCGAGTTGCTTGAAAAACTTGAACTTTTGAACTCATCACACAGTAGACAAACATGGAGATGATGGAGAGAGTGTCATACACAAAACATTGCTTCTCATAGATATGAAAAACTCAGAAACTTTACAGATGCTTTTTCACTCAGAGAAGCCCAACTATACTCTGTTATATAAAATGAACTCCTTCTCACATTCTGTCACTCTCTTCCACTTCTTCTCACTCTCGCGCCACTTGATACAAACTAAGTTATATAGATTGTCTCATTCTGACTCGTGATTTTTAAAAAACGTTTAGAACTAAAGTGAACTAACTTTACAAATATAATACACTTGTGAATTTGTCCCTTCACATAGGCATGTGGTTTTCTTCTAAAGCTTTGACCTTCAAATATATGTCCAGTTTGTGAGTGTTTCTCCAATAGTAAGATCAAACTTCCTCTCACAAAGTATATATCTTTTTGCTTATACAAATTTTCTAAAGACCACAGACTGGGGCCGAGGAAAAATGCAATGTTTTAGAATATTTGATTAAGTATCTTGGAGCGATGCAAAAAAGACCCAAAATTTACAACCTCAACCAATTCATTTCACACCAAACAAAATCAATTTCAATCTACTAGCTAGATAGGAAAGGATATACAGAAACAAATAACTTTTATTCATTGAATCAGTTGCACATGGACACAATTCATTGTTTTTACTAAAATTATCTAATGTTATCAAATTAGTAGCATTAGTCTTTTCTAGCTCATTTCCTTTTTGTTTGATCCAAGATAAATGAGTATTCTCATAAAATAAGGCTTTTTTTATCCATTTCATCATTCTCTCTTAAAAGTGTTAGATAAGGTACTCTAAAATTAGCAAAATTTTGCTACCCTAAAGTAGTCAAAATTTTAAAAATATGTTCAAAATTTGCATATTTTTGGGGGGTTTTAGAAAACCTTGTATACTGGTATAAAGAGTTTTTTAACATCATGCAAAAAAAGGCTATTTTAGTGCGTAGAGTTTCTCTTTTTATGACATAGTTCTCGTTTGTTATGACTCAGTGTTACACATGAAACTAGTCAGATATGGGAAAAAAAAATCTAATGCATGCGTCATTGAAAAGTATTGGGAGCATTTCAAATCCCAAACCACATCATAGTGCAAGAGAAGACACCCCAGTTAATGATAAAAAAAAATTTAAGCACACCTATCCCAACCATCCAAACTTGATTAGAACGGCTAAATCCATCAAGGAAGGAATACATTTCCCACCCAACAACTTCATCTAATATAATGTAACGAAAATGTAAGGGAAAATGATCCAGGATAGTGGCGGCATTGAATTTTTGATAATCCACACTGATATAGAGTTGTTTACATTTCTTGGGGATGCTAACAATTGAAGAAACCCAATCCTAATATTCAGTTGGGACAATGAATCCAACTTGCTGAAGTCTATCTAATTCCTCCTTCACTCGTTTTGTGAGATTGGGGTCTATTCGATAGCATTGTTTATAACTAGATGCACATCTAGTTTCAATTAGATTTTATGCTGATAGAGGTGTGGATCAAGACCTCGCATATCCAAATATTCCCAAGGAAAAACATCTTTGAATTCCTTTAGCAACATAATCAAGTCCCTCCAAAAAGTGTCTTGTAACTATGCATAAACTTTAACCAATTGTGGTTGATCAAGGGAACCCAAATTAATGGTCACCACTTGATCCTCTTGTATAACTTGCTCTAATAGGCCCTTAAATGGCAAAGCTAGTATTTCATATGAAATGGTATCCAACACTAGTTCGGGGTGAAGAGACGTTACCACTAGTTCTTATTTCTTATAATACTCTAAAACTTCCAGAATATCAATAAGTCAGATACACCACAACTCCTTGTTGAATTCCAAAAATTAGGCTTCTTTATCCTCTTCAAGGCCATATAACATATGCAAAAGTTTTTCAATGATCAACCACTATTCCTTCAAGTAAATCGGTTTAGCATCCAACATAATAGAATGTTTTTTACCTCCCTTTTACAAAGTCACTTCCTAAGACTTTCAATCCTACTAGACTTTGGCATGCTTCAGCCAAGGATGACCTAGCAATAGATCAAAATATTCAGGTTTGCCCAGTAGTTCAATAACAACAAAAGAAATAAAAAAGCAGCATTTTGGGATGCAAATAAGAGCACCTTTGATTAGTCCAATAGGTTGAACATGAGATTGATAAACCATCAGGATGTAAAATGGGGTGGGTTCATTATTTGTCGGACCCCTTTTATGAAAAATCGATAGTGTGACAATAGTAACACTAGAGCCCCCATCAATCAAAAATCTAGAACTAGGTCATCATTTATACCACACCTTGATAAGGGAAACATCATAATCAACCAATTTAGCATCTATAATTTCTCCTTGAGAAGCTCATGATGCTTTTTGTGCCACAGTAGGCTCCAGAACAAAAATACGTCCTTCAAATAAAAGCGCATCCTTAAAAGCAGATACCAAATTCAAAATATCTCCCAAGGGCAATTGGATAGTGGAGTTATAGAGCCTGAGTTGGGTAATCCTTCTTGGTATGAGGGGAATGCTTTCTTTATACTAGGGTGCCCCCGTGCATTTTTTATCTGTGTCTTGAAAGAAGCTTGCACTAGGAAGTTGTCATTTTTAATTTCATCATTTTGAACCAACTTTACTACAAGAACTCAATGGGGTTTTGGTTCCACTATGTTTCCCCTCATGAAGTTCAAGTAGTCATCTCTGAGGTTCATTGAGGTTCATTTTGGACTTAGCAGTGGCCTATAGAGCATAAAGATGTCCACGATTATGTATGGCTTTATGATCCTTGTCAGTGCACTTGTGATCCATGTGAAGTCCATCGATTCTAGCTCCAACCAGTGTTTCCATTAGATCCTTTTCAAAAATGGGGTCTAGATTTTATTGGGCCCATTCATCCACCAGTTGCCCAATCTCGCAAAACATTTATTTTGAATTGAATGGATTATTATACCCACTGAGCTAAGGCTTGGGCTTTGAAACATGCTATTGTAGGGTTTGTTGCTACTGTGTTATTAGCCAATTATTTCTCCATTTTTTACTTCCTCTAGAATTCATTTCTAATCGTGGCACTCATTTTCTAAATCATGTTAATCAAAATAATTACCGATTACTATCATATTGAGCATAAATTTAGCTCTCCATATTATCCTCATGCAAATGGGTTGGTGAAAAGTACCAATAAGGTTTTGCTACTGATGCTACAAAAATTGTTGTTAGAATATAGTGCTAGTGGGAGCACTTTTTACCCATTGTTTTATGGGCTTATCGAACATCGTATAAATTTTTCATAACATTCATCCTTTTAGTATGCAAGCACTCCGTGCCTTCTGATAAAAAATATTTTGAAATTCAATTATCCTTAATGATAAAAGATCTTTGTTGGCCTCCAAGAAATCCTTTTTCTCATCTTTCACCAATCCCTCCAACATGTTTACGATTTTTGCAACATGCTAAAGGTGATGTAAATGAGAAGGTGCTAAGTGAAGACCAGTTCTGCATTACTTTGGCTTGCCAAAGCGATGGTCTTTAAAAAAAGAAATTATAATCCAAGCTTGAGTCAGGTAAATTAAGTACAAAGAAGTTCATGGGGAATGTTGCACCGTAGAGGGAAATCGATATGTTACAGATTAATCCAACTGGGTGAACTCACGAATTTTTTTCAATACAAACAAAAACTTTAACAAGATCTATCTGGTTCTAGCCCATTTGCTTGCAATATTGACTCCTGAGCCATCACTATCAACACTTCGGGTGTGCGTTTGTTTTTACGCCACACTATGATCAACAGTACAACATGGTCCACAATCGTGTCCAATTTACACATGCTGGAGTAATTACCACCACGTTAGCCATAGGAACCTGATGTTCTTCCTTCCTTTTTTCCATACTCTTGATCTTCTTTACAACTTCTTCATATATGTCCCATTTCTCCACAATGCATGGGCATCCGTCCTATAGCTAGATTATTTAATATAGGTGACGATCGATTATTGCCAAAACTTTGATATGTTATATGGTTGATACTACGAATAATTTTGATAATTAGGAGTCCTCAAGTGCAAGAGAATGTATCTGGTAGATGGTTCGACAGGATGCGATATGACAAAATTCATTGTAGGTCTCTTACGTGCCTTCGCGATGTAAGGGAAAATCTCTATAGTATGGTTGGCACATTGGCATATAACAAAATACAATTGACTTAATGCACAATTTGTTGTTGTGTGGCTGTCATTTTTGCACTTTGTACAAAACACCTATTTCACTAGGTGATCTTGCATAGTCTTGGTAGTTTGCCATTCTAAATTCTCTACAAAACCTCCAACTTTATGTTTCAATTGTAAAGCCATGTCTACCACATTTTCAAAGGGCATGTCCACAATACATCTCATAATCATTACTTGTCTTAACTGTGGGATGAGGGAGGGTTTTGAATATCGTTGCATACTCTTGTATTGACTGCTTGGGTTTTTGCTTGTTTTTTTGTAAGAAATGAAAGATATGATATTTGCATCTAGATCATCAACTAGGAAACCTCCAAGTTTGCCATAAGTCATCCCACTAGAAATGCTCTTCGTAGCATTACATCTTTAGTTTCCATATTGCTGGGATTAACCTGATCAAAATTATCAAGGATTTCCTTTGAATCAAAACTAGAAGAAGACAACTCCGCATGGTAACCAAATGGATTTTTCATGGCTTTCGGTGTTTTTGGATTATATGTGGGGAAAATTGCAAGTGCATCTAAATACTAGGGATTTATCTCATCTACTTCTATAAGTGAGTTTCAATGCCCAAATGTCCAAAATTAGTGAGAGGGAAAACTTTGAGTTCTTTCACTGGGTGGAGTGTGATATCCATCAACAAGATCGGATGGATTTACAGTGTCTTCCAATGGAGCAATCACCATCATAATTTTTTCTGGCGGTGGTGTTATCGAGGCCATACTATCACTAGACACCACCAAGGAAGCTTTTGGTGCCATTATGGGTTGTTGATATGGTTAGAGTTGGAAATGAGTGTAGTCTCCAATTGCTGCTTCTTCATCTGCATTAGTTTTGGGGCTCCAAAATGACTTTGTACGGATTGAGGTTGTGTATTTGACTTGTATTTAGGATAACTTTTACCAAAGCACAAAACACACATATGCCTTTACCCAATGTCTACACTTGGTTATGTCACCAGTGCTAGTCCCCAACAAGATCACCATTGTTAATCTATGCTCGATACTGCATGTTGGAATGAACTACACCCCATCTATCCACCACTTGCAATATATCGATGGACAACTATGGATTCTTGGTTGGAGGAAACTTGAGGATGCAGGTCCTAAACTTTTCCACCCTTAGATCTATTCCTGTCCGGTTACTACTCTATCCTCACAATACCATGCACTCTACTTGTATTAACAAGTTCATGCCCGATAATTCATATGATTTATGTCATGGATTCCTTAGACAAATACATTGGAGAGTTATTTTCAAACAATTATCCTTCCATTACGGACTTAACAAAACACAAAATTCCATATACAAATTAATAGTTCACAGACTTCAATATACACAGACTCAAGTAGCTACTCAGACAAACGATAGATTGAAGCAAATATCCTCTTCTCGTGCCCAAAGCACCACAGGCAGATAATCTATGGGTCCTTTCACAATGAGATTGCGAAACATTTGGTTAAAATCACGTTGTTCCAGGCGGAACAGTGGAAATGTTCGAGTTCTTCCGAATACACATTCAAATAGGGCGGAGCAGTAGCACATGGATTGACATGGCTTGATATGATTGGACTAAATGCACAACAGACTGTTGTCGCCACTCAATCTGAATCCACTCTATCTCACCATCATGGTCTTTCCATTGATTCGATCGATCACATTACTCGTGAAAAGTTACATGATGCATTGAAGGGCTAGCATCCCTTTACATATTGGTACTATTGATAAATGGGAGTGGGAAAATGAAAATTACAAAAGGAGCCAATGAGACCTAGCAATTGGTAGACGTGAAATCACCTCAATCTAGCATGACAATGTTATTCTATAAACCTCCATTTTTTTCTTCTGTGGTAGGGAGAACGGCTTCTCCCATGGGAGTCGCTCTTGCATGAAGATGTTATGCTTAAAGTCTTCATTTCTTCCACACTCTACATGTAGATAGGTAGACCCTCGTTTGAGAAAAGAATGAGATCCATGAGTTTGATTCAGTCATAAACACCTCCACTCATGATGAGCAAAATCCAATCTTTATGTCCCTTGTCACGAGAAATAAGGGCCCCCTTTAGAGGGTCTGAAAGCCTTAAACTTTTATCACCCTATAGAGCATACTCAAAAAAGAAAGAAGAGCTGCTCTTTGACATGCATAATAACTCCAAACCCTACAGTGCTAAACCCTGAACTAATTCCACACAAGTACCAAATGTTAAGGTAGACAACTCCATCCATGGATGTCCTTAATCCCTTTTTGTCGATGATTCATCCCCATACATTGTGTAGATATTTTTGGGAAAGCGATATCACGTTGATGACAATGATAATGCAACCTTCACGAGTGTCCCTTTTTCCCTCTCTTTGGAATCTTGTAGCTTTACTATTCAAAAAAGAAGACATCTTTTTCTTATGCCAAAGGGAAGAAGGACACTCTTCCAACGTGACAATCGCATATCTTGTCCTTGTAACAAGTACAAAAATGGCTGCGTATGAACAAATAATACCCTTTCACTTTGCTTTTCTAGATTCACAAAGATCATGCACAAACACTCCTATGTGACTCCATTCTTACCATGGAGATATTATTCAAGCTCCCAACAAAGATTTACACTTGGGTAGATGGATTTGGTCCAGCTAGAAGGTGGGACAGATAGAAGGTATTAGTGGCATGTTTAGAAGCCACGTAGTGTGAACATGGCAAGCAATGGCATGCTGCCTTTATCGCTTTACACGTTCAGTGTCCAAACTCCAGATAACGTGTCATTGTATGAGAGTTGGATTCGGACTTGACCAAATGGAAGGTCGAAAAAATAAGATGGAGTAAGTCTTGAGGTACTACAGTGTTGTATTTTGATGGTCTACCTTGCCCTTCAATTTTGAAGGTTATATACATATGGTACCTGCATTTCATTGATTTTAGTTTATTTTTTGAAGGTCTAATAATTTTTTTGACCTTATTTTATGGTAAAACATGGCCAAAACGGGCAATACGGCCCTCAAAAATCAACAGTGGGTACTACTACTAATGACTATCCACTTGATAATATATGTACTCCACAATGTCCGCATCTCACAAATGTACAGTTTTTTTTTTTTATTCAACTTGGGCGACAGCTTTCCTATATAAGCCAATGTAATGGGCCTTTTCAAGTGGTTTGGCCCTTTCTTTTCTTTGTATATTCGCTTTGATATTTCTAATTTGACATGGCAATTGATAATACATCTGTACACGTGGCGAGAAATGTGGACGTGGACTCGCTCGGACATAATTTCATCCAAGTGGACATAAATATCCGATATTGAATGGACCAAAGAGCAGAATATGAGTCCATGACCGTTGGATGCCTAGCTTCATGTTGTTTACGTGTCACCTCATGGTGGGCCCTCTGAACACTTCAGGATACTACCAAATCCTTTATATTTTGCACATTTTTTCCACCTCACATCACACCATCAAAAACTCTTACATGACCTTGCATAATGAAATGGAGGAAAGTGCATCTGCCATCGAGGGATTTGAGGTTTATTATCCTGTTTGTATAGTTCCATAATCATTATTGTGCTTTTTTTTAATGAAATTTCTTTTCTTTTATGCATTTTTTTCAAATTACGAGCACCCACTTGAAAATTATGAGTAAAAATTATGCATTTTTTTTTATAAAAAGGAAGTTCTGCCCTGAACTACTCTTCTAGACTTTAATTAGAAATAAGGAAGGAAAAGATACAAATGAATAAGGTCAGTGCCCTTGGCACCCTCCGAATCTCACAAAGTAGGGGCAAAACTTGCGGGTTTAGAGAAAGTTACAAAAGAGTTTAATAACCTTCTCGTCACTCTCATAGGGGGCCCACTTGGGTTTAAATTTGTTGTCCTCGATGAGAAACATTTTATGATACCTAAAGAGTGGGGGCTTCTTGGAGTTGGAGATTTTTTTGCCAAGGGGGAACAGAGACTTTTCGATCGACCACTCTTTATAAGGGTGTCCAAAATTGTAAGCACATCGCGCCCTCCAAATCTTCCAGAGGGTTTCCCCTCTAATAGCATTCCATAGTGCCACTCAGAAGCTGATCGCTTCACCCATAAGAGCTTAGTTCCAGATGATTTGTTCTTGCAGTCTCAAAATATTCCCAATAAGAATCCTCCAAAACCGAAAAAACTTAGAGCATGGGAAAAAGATGTAACCCAAATCCTCAATGCTGCGATGGGTAAGTGAGTAAATGAGTAAGAATTATGTATTTTGAAATGATAAAGGACTTGTAAGTTTGAAATACCTTCACCATTCCTCTTCTCTATTTGAAAATGTCATGTGAGGGAGTTGATTAGAATCCTTTCCCTGGCGCACTCCGGACTCAAGGCTGCAAACGCTACTTGATGTGATCATGTCCACTTGGAAGTTGGATGGTAGGCACGAGAAGGTGGTGATCAAACCCTAGCCTCGTCGCTCCTAGCGATGGCGGGATCTTAGCTCCTGTTGTCGGCGCTTGCCCCTCTGGGGGCCAGGTTGTTCGCGGTGGCTCCTTTACTGTGGGGAATAACTCTCCGAGTGGTCTCTGAGTGGTGAGGGTTTTCGGTGTGCTGTTTGTTCCCTGTTCCGGTCCTGCATGGCGTTGCATGAGGCATTACAAAATGGATTATCCCAAGGAAACAAGCGAGAAGGCCTATCAGGTAAGAGCCCTAACTCCTTTGGTAGAATCGAGCAGTCGATGGTAGATAAGCGTGAGGAAACTTGGAGTTTCATCTCCCCGTTAAGCAACAGGAACTCTGCTGGTGTTATTGGCCCCCCAGGCGACATGCTTGCTAAAGATGCTGGGTCCATCTCCTCAAGTAAGAAGATTGATGTTTTGCAGACTGTGGAGGGTATGTGTGGTGATAAACAAGTCCAGAATGTGTGTGTTCAAAGTAAGAGTGACCTATGTAAACAAGATGGGTCTTACGCATCAGCCCTCAAACAAAGGAAGCTAGATGATTTTGACACTATTGATAATATTGCTTTCATAAGTAGTGCTTCTGGTTCTGCTGACCTAAAAGGTAAAAAGAAGATTAACGAGGGTCTGGACGATGGGATTAATATGATTAACGTCGATTTCGACCATAATGAAGAAGAGGATAACACTCTTGTAATAGACAAGAACTCTCTTAACAATTGGCATAATGTTTTGTACGAAAGAGCTGTTATTGGTCTATGTCATGGACCTAGACCGCCCCAAGAAGTTCTTAAAGGATGGATAAAAATTAGTTGGACTAATAGGGGAATTAGACTGAAACACGTTCAATATCTGCCAAACAACTTCTTTCTTTTTTTCTTTGAAGACTCAAGTAGTGTTCTGCAGATCATGTCAGAAGGGCAATGGTTAATCCGGAATATTCCCTTATCTATGTTCAGATGGTACCCAGGCTTTAATCCCAAGGGGACAAAACCCACCAAAGTGCTAGTGTGGGTGGAGTTCCCTGACCTCCCAGTTGAATTCTACCCCTGGGTGCAACATTTAGGGACAATGACAGGAAAGGTGTTAGGGCAAAAATCCAGGAATGGGCTAAACCCTAAATGGGATCCCCAAATTCTTGTTGAAGTTGACATTTCCAGAGAAGTCAAAACCTCTATAGTGCTCAAGGACTCTGAAGGTTGCATGCTACATGAACAGAAGGTAAGGTATAGGAATCTCCCCAATGCTTTTTTTAATTGTTTTAAACAAGGCCATCTAATAAAAGAATGTCCTCTGCTTGATATTAAGAAGGACAGTGTGGAAGAAAAGGATGAGCAAAAAGGTAAGTCTAAACAGCAGGAGACTAGCACTAGCAAAAGGCATAATGTCAAAGCAAAGAAAAAAGTTTTTAATAAATGGAGTAACAGATATGATGTTCTTTTAGAGGAAGTATCTAACCCCTTTCAGGTTGAGGAAGAAGAAGTTGGCTTGCAGGATACAGGTACCCAGGAAGAAGGTGAAGCTCATCACTCCTCCTCTACTCTAATGAATGAGGGAGAATGGACATATGTGAGTAACAGGAGAAATAGGAAAGGTAATCAGGATACAGATGTTCTTAATAACCCCACCAGTGCTGAAGGAAAAATTTCAGGGCATTCTTATCAGGATGATTTTTCTCGACAGTTAACTCAACAGGATTATGAACAATTTCTCCTTCTTCAAAAGAATATTGGGGATATAGAAGATGTCGAAATGGGGACTGATGATATTAGAGCTTCTCCTAAACAGGCCAAATCCAAAAGGAAAGAGGCGGTTAGGGTCTCTGGATCGGTCATTAAGCCTCTTAAGAATATTAGAAAGTAATTTGGTCTCCCCTCCATTTGGTTAAGGTATGAATTCTCTCAAACTGCTCTCTCTAAACATCAAGGGGATCACCGACCCTGTAAGAGGTAAAATTGTTAACAGGTGGATTAAAGATATTCATTTGATTCCTGACATTATTTGTCTTCAAGAGTTGAAGGTTGGTGGATTTGATCTACGGGCTAATCTTCAAATTGTGTCCAGTAACCACTGTTGGTATTATACCGACCATATCAACAAGAAGGGTGGTGCTGCCATTGGTATTGCTGCTAACCTTGCTCATTGTGTTGAAGAAGTTGTGTTTAGTTGTACTCACCAATGGGTGGCTTTGAAGTGTAAGGATCCAATTAATTTTACCATTGTTAGCGTTTATGCTTCTAACAATCATGGTGACAGAATTTCTTGCTGGAAAGAGCTTAGTAAGCTGACTGAAGATTCCATTCTTGTTGGGGATTTCAACATGGTTATTTTGGAAAAGGACAGAAAAGGTAATCCTGACAACACTTTACATGGTACTGAAAAGAATGAGTGGTTCAACATGATCAACTGTCTTAACCTGCTTGATTGCTCTGAGAATACTGGTCATACCTGGAGGAATAATAGCAGCTCTAGACCTTTGTCTGCTAGGCTCGACAGATGCTATATTAACGTCAATAAGTACCACGAGTTTTGGCAGCATAAATGCTTTACCGATTCCTCTTTGCAGGTTTCTGACCACCTCCCTCTTATTGTCCAATTTGATAAAAATTCCCCGGTCTATAAAGCTGGGTGGGTTCACTTGGATGCCTCCCTTCTGAAAATCAATAGTGTTAAAGAGGGAACCAAGGATATTTTCATCAAGCATTTTACTTCTGATTGTTCTCCCTTGATTGCTTGGGAAAGAGCTATTAAAGATATTCAAAAGCTTTTCTACTGTGCTAAACTCCGGGCTAAGGAAGTTAGAAGACAAAGGAGAATGATGATTATAAGAGAGATAGACCAAATTGAAAAAAGTACTTCTGATGAGCCTACTAAAAGGTCTAACCTTAATAAGCTCCAGGAAAGGTTAAGATGGGAAGACTATATCTCTGCTAGAGGTGCACTTGCTGCATCTAGAGAATTTTGGGCAGGAAAGGTTGACAGACCTAATAAATTTATGTTTGATCTTTTGAGAAAAAAAGAAGCTAGAGATTTTGTCCCCCCCCCCCTCAAGAAAAGAGATGGTGGGGTTGCTTCTTCCATGAAGGATAATCTGCAAGAGGCTGTAGGGTTCTTTACCAATGTATTCTCTAGGCCTCCCAAGAGAGGGGAGGACATCCAGAGAGCCAGGGCTACTATTGCTTTGAAAAGGAAGAAAATGATTCCTCTGGATATGGCTACTATCCTGGACCTGCCCCTTTCTGCTGGTGAGGTTAGAGAATCCATTAGTAAATTGAAGCCTGGCAAATCGCCTGGTCCTGATGGTATTCCTAATGAGTTTTTTCAAGAGCTTTCTGATTTCATTGTGCCCTTAATTCTCTTGGTGTGGCAAGAGGCCACTAAAAGGGGTTCTCTTTCCACCTTTATCAACTCTGGTATTATTAAGCTAGTCCATAAGAAAGGTGAGAAGGATGACTTGAACAACTGGAGACCTATCTCTTGTCTGAATACTTTGTATAAAATCTTTGCTTCTTCCTTAGCCAGGAGATTGAGTAACATTATGGATAAGATCATTTTGCCTGAGCAGAAAGGTTTCATCAAAGGTAGATACATTTTGGATGCTATTATCTCTATTTGGGAAGGGATGGCTTATGCTCAAGATAGGAAGATTGATACTTTCTTTTTCAAAGTGGATTTTGACAAAGCTTATGACCGTATGGAATGGGACTTTATTCTTCAGTCTCTCTATGACATTGGAGCTGGTAGAAGATTTATCAAGTATACTAGTACTCTTTTTGGGAACGCTAATTCCAGAATTGCTATGAATGGCAGTCTATCTGACCCCTTTCATTTGGCTAGATCTGTTAGACAGGGTTGTCCCCTTGCCCCTCTCTTGTTTGCTATTACTAGTGATTCTCTGGGATGGCTGATAAGAGATTGCATGGGGAAAGGTGACATTAAAGGGCTGAACATTCCTGGTTGCCCTTCCCCCCTTGGTCTTCAGATGTTTGCAGATGACACCAATATGATCACTTTGGCTGATAGTGTGTCTGCTGAAAAATTCTTGAATTGCCTTCAATTGTTCTGTACTGCTAGTGGGTCTATTGTCAACCATATGAAAACCGGTTTCTATTCCTCTAATAAAGTGATTCCTGAATGTATAAAGGCTAATAAATGTGACCTCATTATGGAAGGCTCTATTTTTAGACTTCTGGGCATCCCTATGGGATTTGGGGTTTCTCCTGAGCAGAGGTGGAACTGGATGTTTGACAAGTTTAGAGCTAAAGTGTTTCACTGGATGAACTTTCAGCAAACTCTTTCTCAAAGAGCTTTTGTTTTAAAACATTATGTCCTGCCTGTTCTTACCTATTTCTTTGCCTATTGGATGCCCAACAAAAGACAGCTAGCCCAGGTCATTGGCTTGTCCAGAAGATTCTTATGGGGAGGGTCTCTTCAAAATATTAAAACTGCCAAAGTTGCTTGGAGCACCTGTTGTCTTAAAAAAGATGAGGGAGGGTTGGGTATTGTGTGTCCTACTAAGATGGCCACTCAAATGGCTGGCAAGTGGATTCTTAGGGCCACTAACTCTACTGATTTCTGGTCTGCTCTCATTAAAAGGAATGTTGCTGAGTTTTCTGTTGCAGGGTACAAAAGCTGGACCAACCTTAAATGGTGGGATGTCATCACCTCTCCTCTCCAAGTCATTCCCAAGGGAAGTAAACTTCTTTGTTCTTTCTGGAAAGCCTGGAATGTTATTAAAAGTACCTACAAACTGCCTTTATATTATCACAAAAATTCTTCTTTTGTCTTACAAAGTTCTATGTGGATTGGCTGGTTTTCTGGTTCTTGTCCTCTCGAACTAACTATTCGGATGAATAAGTGCAGGAAAGCGGGCTTTGATTCCTGGAACTCGCTTTGGGATGGCAGGCAAGTTTGTGATATTAATGTTATACAAGGAAATGATACCTTGTCTGCTGCCTGTAAACAGGAATTGTTGAAGAAAAGGACTTGGCTGATAGATAAATTGGAGGAGTACAGTTATCATAAAAATATTGGAGTTGCTGAAGCTGCAGGAGATATTTTCAAAAATTTCAAAATATCTGGTCACAATGACACTTGGGTCACTAACAAGTTAAACGACAAGTGGAAGGTTCAATGGTGTAGATCCCAATGGAAGTACAGATTCAGGACTGTCTGGGCTTTTGCTAACACCTCAAGACAAGCTTTCCTGCTGTGGCTGATTACCCACCAAGGTGTGTGGACTGGAAGCAGAGCCAGGAAGGCTAAAATTTGTGCAGGAAATTGTCCCTTTTGTGGACAGTTTGAGGACATTAGTCATCTTTTTGTCCACTGTAAAAATGCTCAAAAGTTCTGGTATTACCTAAATTTGTATTGTTCTGCTGAGGGTCTTCCTCAGCTGGGAGTCAATGAGATATTGCTTGGAGAAAGTAAAAAAATGGATATAGCCCTTTGGCAGATGATTAGAGCCCATACTCTGTGGTACATTTGGAAAAATAGGAATGAGAAAATGTTCTCCCACAAGCCTAGGGATTTTCTTTTCACCTGCAATAATGGTGTCTTGAGATTACTTCAACTTTGTAAAACCAGCCTCTGTGATGCCTCCAACTGTAATTTTGACCAACACCACATTATGAGAGTGAATAGACCCAGCAGATGGAAGGCCTCTCTGCTTAAAATGTATTTTCTAGCCAGGCTATCCTTGATTCAGTTTCTGGAAGCCCTTAGTACATGATTCTCCCCTGGGGCTAAGCCCCTTGATGTAATTTTTCTTTTCCTGCACTAATTTTATCTTTCTTGTTCTGTCAAAAAAAAAAAAAAAAAAAAAGTTTGAAATACCTTTGAAACGGCAGCCAATATCTGATGGGCAGAGACAGCTGCAATGACTGAGGAAGGATGGAATACAAGGGCAGGGCAGATGCTATAAAGCAACGCCCAGGACATGGTAAAGGGCTTCATAGATGAAAGACAAAACCTCTACGCTCTGACACTCCTGCTTCTACCTCGTGACTAGGTCCACGCCGCTCACCACCCCCGAGCCTAAAGGCAGGCCGCCAGCTGCCTCTTTACCTTGCCCTCCTCACAGTGTCTGCAGCGTTTCCTTTCGTCGACCCTTGAGTGTCAATCAGACATCGTATTATCCCCCGAGCCGAATTGTCTTCTTCCTCAGCTCCTCTTCTACGTGCTCCTGTGTTTTGCAAATCCCGCCGCCGTTACCTTAACTGTCTTGGAGCTCCTATATCCGAACAGCCATGGCCGTTTCGCGTCTGTTTCTACACTGTTTGTGCTTCATTCTGCTCTTCGGATGCGTTTCATCTGCGCCAATCAGGCGCCATGGCCGTGCGCCCTCCTCTCGTCAGCATGGAGCGTCCTCGAACTCCTTCAGGGGAGCCTGTAGCAAGACACCCGACCCGCAGATGTGCTCCCGCGTGCTCGCTGCTTCTTCCGCACCGCCATCAGCATCCCTTGACAGGCAGATCTCAGCGGTCTCATCTTTTGCTCTTCACCTTACATACTCCTCCTACCACCTTGCGCAACACCTCGCTACCATCCCGCCTCCTCGATCCGCCCCACGCACGTACAGAGGCGCGTTACAGGACTGCATGGAACTTATGAGTGACACTGTCGACCAGCTCAAGCTATCCATCTCTCGCCTCTCTGAGCTAGGAAACACGCGCGGCCCTTCGTACATTATGCGTTCACAGTTGATGGATGCACAGGTGTCGCTGAGTGCCTCGTACACTTACCAGGATACATGCTCAGGTGAGCTGCACGACAAAAGAATGCCGTCTGTTCCTACTGCGCAGCTCCGAAAGCAGGTGGGCGACACCTCCAATGCTGTAGCGGTTGCACTTGCATTGGCAGATACTCTGCATCAGCGCATAGCCCCGTGAAACCCTATCCTCTTTCTACCGCTCTCAGAGACCTTACATCAGCGCATGGCACGATGCTATGCTCCTCCCACCTTGCTCTTCGGGGATGTTGTGCGCGTGAGTCTTGGCTCTGAAATGGCCTAGAGGCTTTTGTACTCATAACTCCATCAGCTCTTTCCAGGTTATCGTTCACTACTTCCTGTATGCATATGTAAACCCTTATGTAAATGTAGAATCTTTACCGTTTGCTTCTCCTTTCCTAAGGGTCATGATGTATCGGCTATTAGAGATATTAACAAAGCAGGAGATCATTCTGATAAACTGTCTTCCGCTGAATCTTCATCGGGGATGGACCTCTTATCGGATGAACATCTTATTGGAATTTGATTTGAATGGTGATCCCTATCATGCTAATACTGGTGAGGAAGACCTCCCTTCGGAGATCAGTCCTTATATCAAAGAGTATATGGCATGGTTAAGAGTGGCTATTTTATACATCGCTGGATACTAATGCTGCTTATGCTGCAAAGGACTCACGAATTTTCTGCACAGAGAGAGAGAGAGAGAGAGAGAGAGAGAGAGAGAGAGAGAGAGAGAGAGAGAGAGAGAGAGAGAGAGAGAGAGAGAGAGTCTCAGAGAGAGAGAGATGGCAGATGTTCTTTTTATCCTAAAGGAAGCAAACAAGCTTATTCAACACTGTACACAGTTGTATGCGAATAGAGGTTCACCTGAAACTCTTGCATAAGAAACTGCTATTTGTTAAAGGCTTCATCATATAGGCAGATCATTTCAGTCGGATCAGTGACGTTTAAAGCAATGCTGTTTACAACACATTTAAGTCGGTATTGCTGAGAGAACTGTATAGGTATGAGCAACCTTCATGCGTGTTCATTAATTGTTGGTACACTACAATGCAACAAACATGAGCAAGAAGGGAAGTCTTAAGCCGTTCGGTAGTACTTCGAAGAGTGTTCAGTGCTGGACAATGAACTAACAGAATTCTAGATACTGCATTATGAAAATTGCTGCTACATGTTGTCTTCTTACATGCGAGAACTTACAGGTACTTAGCATTAGAAGAACTTCGACCAGGCTACAACATCTTGGAATGAAGATGAGTTAACCTGCACAGTAGGCACATGCACTGAGTATGGAAATTATGGGCACATCTCTGTAATTGTCTATTAAGCTCTCAGAGTATTAGATCTATACACACAACAGAGCAGAGATTGTTCTTGAGGAAGAAAATATGCGTTGAGCAGGTTAGGCAGCTCATCTAGATTCAGGCAAGGATATTCTTTGCCACTTGAGGAAAGAGCTCCGTGAGCTGCTCGATCACCTGCATGTCCCTTTGATATGGGACTTTGTACTAGGCTTTAAACCATGAAGTAAGAGATTTTGAATGGGCAGTGCCAATCAGGAGGTTCTCAATGCAACATGTAATGTAACTGCGTTGTAGCATAGACAGCAGGTATTAGGAGAAGAGATATCGTTGGAGGGAGAGATATCGTTGGAGAGAGAGAGAGAGAGAGAGAGAGAGAGAGAGAGAGAGAGAGAGAGAGAGAGAGAGAGAGAGAGAGAGAGAGAGAGAGAGAGAGAATTTCTTTTTTTGAAACG
This sequence comes from Ceratopteris richardii, assembly GCA_020310875.1. Classification (NCBI taxonomy): domain Eukaryota; kingdom Viridiplantae; phylum Streptophyta; class Polypodiopsida; order Polypodiales; family Pteridaceae; genus Ceratopteris; species Ceratopteris richardii. The sequence goes on from CM035416.1 coordinate 138,458,177, forward strand.
GTCAAATTTGCATTCTTTTTGTGAAACGCCAAAACTTCTGAAAGCCATATACAAGAAAGGAAATAACAAAAATGAAGACTCTTATCCAACTTTATACAATTTACAGTTATTAAACATGAGTATTTCGATCATTGTGTGGAGTTTTGCATTAAGTTTCACTGGAGACCATTACAAGTAACTTAAATATCCTTCATAGTTGAGGATCTAATTTGTGCCTTAGGGCATTCTAAAGTAATAGAATAGAGAAGTTTCTATGGGAGCAAGCAGAGAGACTGAAGACTACAGAATTTGTGGTGTACGCACGTCACGGTAGTATATTCATATTGTTAGATGAGAGAACATTTTAAGTGTATCTAATCTTTCTTACCTTAGAGATGATCACTGTAGTAATGGCACGCTATAATTTAACGCATGTGGGCAATTAAGTCAGTCAAGTTAAGTGGTAGGAATGGCGCTCTGCATGTTCCTCCCACCAGAGGCAACGTCTATGCTTTTCCTCAGTAAGAGGGATTTCCAGCAACCATCAAAGGAGGAACAGTCTGGAATAAGGATTCAGAGCAGTAGTGAAGCTTTCAGTTGGAGAGGTGGAAAGGCTCGTTTTTACAAGCTATAGACAAAATCTTCTTGTAGCGGTGTTGTTATGAGCAGCAATTGGTTGCTAGTCCAGGCTATGGTGTTAAATGGACAAACCTCCTTGTAGGTAATCTGTTGATCCGTCAGGTGTTGGAGCTCAATTTGTTGGAAGCTCTCTCAAGGATCTTACTTGAAAAGAATGTATCTCAAGATTGGACGGAGGCTAGCCCGAAATGTTTACCAGGGAGGAATTAATCAGGAAACTTTGCAGTGTAATATCTCGTTGAGATCTATTGGAAATGATGGTTCTTTTGCCGTGCTTCTTTCATATTGGTGGTGGAAAATAAATCATTACTTGATCTTTCCACAATTGGATTTTTTATTGCTTCTCTTTTTTTTTTGTTTTTTTATAACTTTTTGAGAGTACAGAGAATTGGAAATACACACTCACACACCCAACCCTGTAAGGTAGAGACACCCATCATGAGAATCTCATGGACATGTCCAGCCAAGACTTGAACTCAGGACGTCCTCCCACAGATTCAAGGCATCAGTGACTAGGCTATGCGGGCTCGGACCTGATTGCAATAATTTAGACTCACAATGTGGTGCAAAGATTCACTGCAAGGAAATTACCAAGTGATAATAAGGACACCTCTGTCACAATGTATGACTGTTCTTAATACGGAGTAGGTGAAGAAATATGGCATTTGAAAGAAACAACTTGCATTGGACACTTCAATTTGTCACTTTTGCTTTCTAACGCTGGATACTGGAAAATCATAATTCTTCGTGCCACATTACACAAGGCACTGCCTACAGTCTGTATGCCTATTAGAACTGATGAGTATGAATCTCAGCAATAGATGAATTTCCACTAATCTTTAACAATTAGTGATGAAGAGAAGTTGAACATGGTATGCCTAGTTTTTTTCCAGCCTTGAGACCTGGGACAAAAGTTTTTTGCGTCAATGAGCAGATTTGGGGTAGTTTTCACACATGTGAACTTAGCTTGTGTGTGTGTGCAGCAACCATATGTTATAGTAACCATATATGTGCAGCAAATCAGAGGTGGGAAAAATTAGAGAGAGGTATGTCTCTGTGTGTGTGTATGTATATGTATATATGTGTGTGTGTGTGTGTGCGGCATAGATGAAAGTGTTTGCGATGGAGAGCAATCAAATTAGATAGTGATTCAGTGAGCTTTATATGTAAGTGTTTTGAGAAGAGCTGCAAACGTTTCGTCAAAAAGAGAAAAGGGCTTCGTGTGGAGCCTGCATGTGCTAGCAGCGAACGAGTGGAGTTTCTAGATGCAGACACATGATGCATGCTCCAGTGTGCAAATTGGGCAAGCCTTTAGGTTGTCATCGAAAAGGCATATGCCTGTGGGTGGACATGGCCTTCAGGCTGGTCACTATGGCATGTTGCAAAGATGGAAGTACATCTTGGTTGATACGACATTGAGAATAAGCATGTTGGGAGCTTAGGAATCTGGTGGATGAATCATTGGCATTATGGCAGTGGGCCTTCAGGGGTGGTCCTTGTACATACATCATACAATCCATTTAGCCCACAGGTTATTTCTACCTCAAAATCAATGAGCCTTTGTGTGGTTGCTCACTTTTTGAGATTTGGGGGCCAGAGGGGGGGGGGGGGGGGTGCTTCATTTCATTCTATTTTCAGTTGAATGAATAACTGAAGTCCAAAGGGTACGCGTAAGGTCTTGAATCCCTTTAAAGGAAACAGAGGAACATGGTTCTAGAGAGGTGTTTGGGACTCATAATATCATGTACGAAATATTCTATTAGAAGTATGTCAGTCACATGAGCATATTAACATCACATACAATTCATCTGTTATATTTAATAAATCAATACTTGAATTATAATTAAGGTAAAGAAACGTAGTAAATATTGATGCATGCATAGGTTTCACTGTGAGAATATGTACGCCATGTGAGCATGTATGCACTACAACCTAACTCATGGATAATATATAGGATTTGTACAGTACATTATGAGGTTTGAGTGTGTAGAAAGCGATAATAATATTGATTCGCTCTTATTATACCTAATTTTGATGAGGACTATTATGTAATCATTAATAGATTTGCCAACAGGTTGAGATATCAAGCTCAATACATGATGGTCTAAGATTACAATTCTTATATTTTGGTTCTCTTTTTGGCATGTGTGGTGAATACGGTATATGCCCTAGAGATATTTTGGTCTGTTTGTACTTACCTATCAAGAGTCCTTGCATACTTACATTGCGAGCTCACTCAATGGTTCCTTATGTGCCATTCTTCTTATACTATATCAGGTTGTATTAGTCCTTATTATACATCCCCTTTTATAATAATTGTAGCAAAAGGAGAAGATTTTTCTAGCTTCCATCTCCATATGCTCTTTTTATGTTGTGTATGTGGTTTTGTGCTTGTAATAGTTATATCTCTCTTTTTCTATCTCCTTCTTGACAAGTGTCAAAGCATGATTGTGTCTTTGGAGAGTAAAGGAAAGAAAGAGAATCCTTTGAGAACAAATGCATAATCTTGTCTACTTCAGTGTTTGTATTATACTTACGTATGTCAATTTGGAAGCTTTCACAAATGGTTTTGTTTGAAGTTTTTGAATATTGAAAAAGCATATTTTGATCCATTAGAGTACTATGTACTAGTTTACGAGTCAAAACAATGACTTAGGAATGGTTTGCATTTTTCTTTTTTTGAGTTGGAGTGCTTTCATGAAATTATTGAGCTTGATACTCCAAGAAGTCATACAGATGATAAGGGTTGGAAGTCTATAGAAGATGAGCCATTTTTGACTTTTGAGGAAGATCTCCTAGAAGAAGAAGGCCCAAATTGGGAACATCCACGAGAAAATATTTCCGATCAAGTGCATGAGGAAGCATTAATGAACAAACAAAAGAGAAACCGAGAAGGAAAAAAAGGCAACCACCCATTATGATGATGTAAACTTGGAAGTGTTTACTACTCACAAGAGGCTTGAAGTGGAAAATAGAAACAATGTGGTTCAATGCCTTTTCTCATTGTCATCATTGATGGAAGGCCATACATTCAAATAGAATTGGGGAAAGACAATCAAACTTTGCAAAGCTTTCATTTACACATGAAAAAATAATTTACTGTGAGGATCAATGGTCCAAGACTTACTCGTATATTGGATGTAATATTAGCATACATCACCAACATAGGAGGATAGGCAATACAATATGTTGGTGAAGAAAAAATCCCACTTCACATTGGAAAAATATGCCAATAAAGCTCCTAGTATATGTTGATATAGATCATGAATAAGATGTGATTCTAGGTCCTTAGTCACCGTCTTGTTGAGTTAGACTATGCCCAAAGCATACTCTCTACTAGATTCCAACATAAGGAAATGTTCACTTTGGTAGACAACATGTCTCTAGTGCCAATGGACCTTGTAGATCCTTCTTATCCAATGACACACACTTCTCATACATTGCCTATTGATTTAGAGTACACTAGAGAATGAGACAATGAGCATTGTACAGATGGTGCCGATATTGATATGAAAAGATGGGCTCAACTCATTCAAGGTCGATTATTTAAAGAGGAGCTCTTTGACTTTGAGAACCTAGAATTTAGGCTCGACCTCGAATTGGAGGGACTAAACTCTATAAGAGTTTGTGGGACCTGATCAAAATACCATCACTCACCAATCCTAAGACTTGGATGATAGCATGACAATGGACCATGCAAAGGATGACATTCCAATCATACATTCACATAAGATCCCTCCTCATCCATCTCTTGAATATCGTCCATGTGCACCACCTCCGATAGAGGCAAGCATGGAAATAACAACAAGCCATACTAATTGGGACATTGCACTACTCAATTAATTCTTTCTTCGCTAATCAATAGGAAATTATCTTTGCAGTGACATGGATGATCCATGGTTTGATGGAGATTTTGAATATATGGATCACAAGGTTCACTCATCATATGTGTGATGAACTATACTAGGAGATTTGAACTCACAACCTCCCTACTAGTTTTCCAAATCAAATTCATTTACTCAAGATTTCTCAAACTCTTGTGAGGGATAAGAATCACACCTTAGTTACTATATGCATGCACCAATGATGCCCAAAAATGGACTAGTAATTTGAATCCATCCATTTCACATGCTAGTGCCCAGATAGCACATAATTAAAATAGCGAATTGGCATTTAGTCCCTATTTTGCACCCAGATCAATTTATCAAAGTGCAAACTTAGATGGTGTTTTGAATAATTTGGGTAAAAATCCCACCATAGAGATGAAACATGTTCTTCTAGGTTAGAACATGAGGTTTAGGGGTATGCCTACAATTATTTCATATAGCTTTATTTTTTAGGATGAAAATTTGTCCCAAGGGGGAAGAATGTAGTAAATAACTTTATGATCTGAGTGTTCGACCGATTCAAACAAATTTCAAATCTGATACTATTTGGTTGCTCATGTGAATGACCAAAGATCTCAAGACTAGATTTAAGCATAGTTCCATGTGCTCTCTTAAAGAAGTAATCCACTTAGCCTAGTGTTTAAGTCTCAAGGTTGTGGAGGAGGAGCTCTCGAGTTCAACCCACCATAGGGAGCATGAGGAGGGAGTTTTGCCCGAAGATCTCTAGAGCCTTCTAACTCAAGTTAACATGAGTTAACTTGGGTCCAAAGAGACTTAACTCGAGTGCTGAGTACACCAATCACTAGTGGAATCTAGTAGAAGGTACTCAAGTAGTGGTCAAGATCACACCAACCACTAGTAGACTCTAGCGGAAGTTAGTAAAGGAGTGGTGGAGATCACACATGCACTTGTGGACTCTAGTTACATTTGTGTCCTCATTGATTCAAACAACTATATATAGAGGCATGATGCAGCATAGAAACTACTCTATCCTGAATAGTTCTATTCATCCTTTTAGCTACACCATTCTGTGCTGAGATATAAGGAGTTGTAAACTCTCTATAAATTCCTATAGACTGACAGAAAAGGCTGAATTCATGTGAGGTATACTCACCCCCATTATCTGAACATAAAGCTTTGAGCTTAGTTCCTTTTTTAGTCTCAACTGTAGGAAGCCATTTTCTGAAAGTAAGGAATACCTCATCCTTTGATTTGATAGGATATACCCAAACTTTTCTTGTAGCATCATCTATGAAAGTGACAAAGTAAAGAGAACCACCTAATGACCTTGTGGGCATAGGACCACACACATCTGTATGAACGAGATCTAAAGGCTGAATTGAAGATTCAATGTGCATTCTATGCACATTTTTGGTTTGCTTTCCATATTGACAATGCTCACAAAATGAAAAATCAGAGAAAGGTAACACAGCTAAGTAGCTAGAACGAGAAAGATTTTCCATTCCACTATGGGATATATGGCCCAAACGACCATGCCAAACACAAACCATAGGCTGTTTAGTAACAACTAATAAGTGTTTTTTCTGTGATACAAATAAAGGATAAAGTGAGCCAACTTTGCTTCCTTTTGCAGTAACCATATTGCTCTTTGATATGTGAAAGGAATGCATAAGTAGAGAACCACTCACTATGTGGTGTCACATGGAAAGAAGCACCAGAGTCTAGCAGTCATGGGAACGAGAATCAGCCATAAGAGTCTTAATAGGCATAGTACTATCAAGTGTCAACACATCAACATCATCAAAAATAGCATTGATTTCTTCAATCTTCACAATTGAAGTAGATGGTGCAGGTAACTGTTTAACATGGCATTCAATATCCCTCTTCCTTGATTTACTTATTCCATTGACCATTCTTTTCCTTGTTCTTGCTCCTGCCACATTGTTGATTCTTTCCTTGGTAAGAATCACAAACATTACATGCATCTCCACTCTGAGTGCCAACCATAGATTTTCTACGAATCTCCTCACTCAAGAGTGCTCCAAACATGTCATCATAGACTAGTTTACCACCAGGTGCACTATTGCTAATAGCTGTGCAAAATGTATCCCATGATGATGGCAAGGTGCAAAGCAACAAGACTGCTTTCATTATACATGTCCATTTTATCAGATACACTTTGTTTGATGTTGTTTCTTTTTCATATGTATTGCATAAATTCTTCCAAATCTCCTCTGTACTTTTGCACTCCAATACTGAAAAGTAAACATTATTTGCCAGGTGCAATCGGATGGTAAACCTAGCCATTTCATCTAACTCATCCTAATCATCTTCATCCATGTTAGTAGGCTTCTTTGAGATTCCATTACTAGCTTCCATTGCCTACTTTGAATCAACAAATCTTTAATCTAGTTCTTCAATAGAGAAAAGTTTGTGCCATCAAATTTTTGGATCTCAAAATGGTCTTTACCTTGCAAGTGATAGCTCCTCCTCGGAACACTTGGACTAGACCCTGATCCACCAGATGTGCTTGAGACCTCTGACGCCATGATGATAGAGAACTGAACAGAATGATAACGGAGCTAGACGATTCCAAACCCCACTAAGGCTCAAAGAAGGATGAACAAGTGTCAGATTCTGGGAGAGAATACAACAGTCTTCCCAAAAAAATGAATTTATGAATAGTAATGACCAACCAAAAAGACTATGTGAGAATAAATGTGCTCACATCAATAAGTGTATCAAGGATTAAATCTACCGTTGTATAGTTGACAAAACTAAAAAAAAAATTCTAGAAAAGTTTTGCTAGAGTATCCTGTGCAAAATGAGCATATGACTAGTGTCAAAATCTCATAAAACTACAAGTACTAACATGTTTACTTGCATAGTGAATAACTGACTCCACTGCATATAATCAATTACCCAAAAGAAGCCAACTAAGTTTATTGAGCACCTATGAACAACTATCATACATCTCCTACGGAAAGGCTAGGTAAGTCTTCCACCTACATCACTGAAGAGATCCCGACAATTGGGTGTCTCCCAGTTAAGAAAACCTGAACATGACCCTCTTTGTCAAACGTAAAAGGCTTTATGCAAAAACGTAACCGCTATATCAATGACCACATGGACAATAAGTGGTATCCACAGAAGCATACATAGTGTGTATGTGCTCAATATATGCAGTAAAATGACACTCAAAGGTTGAATGCATAGCCCAAAAACTAGCCAACAACACCTCCAAGTGTCTATCAAATCTATTGTTTAAGTTCAAAAAACTTGCATAAATTTGCAGTGGCTGCTCCCACCACAACTGAAAATCTTTCGAGAAACCTGTAGTTTTACGAATGTGGCTTAAAAACACAGCCCCAAAGTTGAATACGTATTGTTGAAGAAGTACAAAGAAAACTTTTAGATGTTCTTGGACTTTTGTGAAGAGAACTATGCACAAAAGTGCAAAAATCACCCCAAAAATTCTTCAAAAATAGGCTTTGAAAGCAAAGAATGAAGCTTTGAGGGATAAAAATATGTTCAAGGTAATGTTAACCTTAGTCTTTTCCCTTCTTCATACACCACAAGAGTGTAACTTCATGGCAAGAGATTGCCACGATTAAGCAAGCTCTAGGGGGAACAGTACTGGGATGGGTGACCTCCTAGGAAGTACTAGGAACCTCTATCTTCCTTGATCGTTGAGGTCCTCCCTTGTAGCCAACGACGCCAACGGTGACTTCAGTGACTCGGATGAAAAGGTATGCCAAGGTGTGTGCTTTGGTTGTTGCCTTAGTTGCTAACTTGGAGAAAGCCTTGGGTGGGTGGGCAAGTGCTCGCTTCGCCTGCACAAAAGGAACAAAGGTTTTGCATCGAAATGCTCTGATACTAGTGAAGTAATTTGATGATGATTCACCACAGTGCACTCTCCTTCTTGAGAGCTCCACGATGATATCCTTGGAGTAGAAAATTGCATTCCTAGCACTGCACACAGTACTCCGTAGAGAGGCCAGAAAAACACAATACACTGGGAGCACGAATAGAGACTTCTTAGGTATTACAAAATGCAGTCGAACTTATAATCTATGGCTGACAATGCTACTGCATGTTTTATTCAAGCACATATACAAAAGTGTCCAGTGGCCATTTGGCCTTTCACATGGACACTAATGCTAACAAATGCCTCTCAAAATAGCTCCCTTATCCTGCAACTAGAAACATGTGTATTTATACACATTCTTTGAATTTGAATTCTGAATCTTCTCACCTAAAAGTGATCCTAGACTTTAGGGATGTAATTGATTTGATTCATCTACCAAATAATTCATGGGTTCGCTCTCCTAACTTCACAAGATTCCTTATTCTTTTGGCTTTTACAATTATCCAAAGTAAGTATACTCAAGTTGCCAAGAATGAGTTCACATGTATGACTTCAATCCTTCATGATCTTTAATCCTTAATGATCTCCTACAATCCAATCATTGATTTGGATCTATTTAGTTTGCTTCCATCCAAAGCCTTTGTCATCATATCTAGGCATGTTTTTTTTTTAATAAAGGAAGTTCGGCCTTAGCCTACTCTCTCGGACTTGTATTAATTAAAAGAAAAGTACAAGTGAAGGGGACTAGTGCCCACACGACCCCCCAAATCCCATAGAACAGGGGTAGATTTTATAGAGTTTAGATGGAATTAAAAAGAAGGTTAATCACCCTCTCATCACCCTCATGCGGGACCCACTTGGGTTTAAGCTTGTTGTTGATCAAAAGGAGCACTTGATGATGCCTGGAGGGGGAGGATTTCTTACAGTTAACGATTCTTTTTCTGAGGAGGAACAACAATTTCTCAATCGACCACTCTTTGGGGGAGTCGCCAAAGTTATAAGCACATCTTTCTCACCAGATCTTCCAAAGGACCTCCCCTCTTATGGCATTCTAGAGATTCGCAGAGCAGCCGATTGCTTCTCTGAGCAGAGCTTGTTTCAAACTGATATGTTTCTGAAGTCTAATTTTCTTTTTGACAATTTGCCAGAGCCTGTTGGAGTTGGACAAGTAAAGAAGATGTGAGCAACATCTTCAATGAATCTATAGCAACGTTTGAACCAGGGAGGCACCCCACAAATTTTGCTAGCCTTTAGGTAGGTCCACATTCCTTGATGAAGAATTTTCCATAATAGGACAAACTTTTTAATTTCTATGAGAGGGTACCAGATAGCCATGAAATTCATATGCCACCATAGCAGCCTCCATGATAGGCACTAGTTCTTGTTGAGGTTGACCTGATAATCAATGATTTCTTTTACGTTCGGGATTTTTGTTAGGCAATCGCCATTGTGCCATCTGAGACCAAGTGGGCACGGTGGGTCGTGCCCCATGAGAAGTCTACGAACTTTAAAGTGGTCCTAGGCAAAACATCTGCTTTGTAAGGTATTCTATTCGTCATAGATAATGTTGATGCTAGGTTCAATATCCTTGAAGTTGATCCACTAGTTGGTGTCTTGTTTCTAGAGACATTTCCATTTTTTGAAGCCTTCGTTCCATAGCCTCTTCGAATTTCGAATGTTCCCAAATTCCACCTTCCGGATGCCATGGATCAGAAACTAGATAGAGTCATTCTGTCTAATATTGGTTGCCCACTTCCAATCTTCATTGATTCTTATGAAGCTTTTGACTTTATTCCAAATCTTCCATAGGGAGCACACAAGATTCAAGCCTTTCGGGAAAATCAAGATCGGGGAAAACAAAAGGGTCATAATGTTAAGATTCTTCCAATTTGAGAATCCCAAAAAAGTCAATCATTCTTCTTTCTGAAGTTCAACTTGGCCCATGAGGCCTCCCCATTGCACCATGCCTTAATCATCCATTTTGCTGCAAGTTTGTTAGCAATGCACCCAATGTCCAAAATGCCAAGGCCCCCACTATCCCTTTTGGCTAGTGTAGATAGGCCACTTGATTTTAAGCAGCCCCTTCCTATTGTAGTCGCCCATCCAAAGGAATTTTCTACAAATACTTTCTAATTTTGAGAGATCTTGCTCCTTTGGTCTCCAATAAGAGAGGAAGTAAATGGTCGACAAAATGAGGAACGTGTTGATAACCATTGTATGACCAACAAGATTGATTTGCATACCTCTCCAATAGTTTAACTTGCTTTGGAGTCTGTCCCGGACCCAATTCCGTCGCTGCTCCAACGAGATACCAAAGCCAAAGGGAATCCCAAGAAGCCAAGAAAATTTGACCTAGAGGAATGTTTTGATAGCCATGATCAAAGAGAAGGTCAGGCCGGATCCCGACAATAGCTCTAAAAGTGGTCTTTGAGTGGTTGATTCTGGATCCAAAGGCTTCGTAGAAAGTATCCAAGCATCTCCAAAATGTCCCTAGGCTAGTATTGTCATTGTGGAAAAACACGTTCATATCATCGGCAAAAAGTTTAATGGTGATCTAGTCATGGTCATGGGGCAATCAGAGGCCTTTGATATTACCTGCTTCCACCTGTTGTTCCACAAGCCAGCTAAGCCCTTCCGTGGCAATGGCAAAGAGAAGGGGAGCCAAGGCACCCTTATCTAATGGATCTTTTTAGTTTGATCACCTTCGAAAGTTGGCCATTAACATTAATTTGCATCTATGCATTTCCAAAAGGCTCGAGATCATTTTGGTGAATTTCTGACTGCATCCGAGATGTAAGTGACTGCAGAATATAGTCCCATTCTAGCCTGTCATAAGCTTTGTCAAAGTCGATCTTAAGGAAAACCACATCTTGTATTAACTCATCCGCAAAGTGGAGACCTTTCCAAATATCTATAATGGCTTCCAATATTGACCTTCCTTTGATGAAAGCTTTTTGGTCCTTGCTTAAGCACGCTCTCAGATGGCTGAAAATTTTGTTGACTATGACTTTGGCAATGATCTTATATCTCATTTGAAGCATTGCGATCGGATGTCAGTTCTCAATTGTGTTCTTTTCCCCTTTTTTGTGGATTAACTTGATGATGCCAAACGAAGAGGGGTAGCAATCACCAACTTGAAGGACTTAAAGAACTCATTAGTGAGCCCGTTTAGCCCCGAGCTTTTCCCACTGGGGAGGGCATCAATGACCAATGATTTCCTCTTTCAAGATAGGAGCATCAAGCAAGGAATGAAAGTTGTGTGGGATCCTATGAGAGGCTACCCTAGAGATGGCTGCCATGTGGTCTCGTCTATGGTGGGAGAGGAGGGGTCGAGATCTCCAAGAGTCTCCTAAAGTGCTCTTCAATGATTCCAAAATTTTCTTCTTCCATATTGCATACATCGCCATTTGAGTCTAGCAATAGGGGGATCGATTCTCTGTTTTGTTTCCTTTTAAAGATGCTGCACATCTCTTTGGTGGGTTTGTCGGCTTTGCCAGCCCACCACTCCTTAAAGAATATTTGCAATTTTTTCCTTTGTATTTCTTCCTCGTATCTCAGCAATGCTCTGATTTTTTGTAGACCCTTTTGGGATTGAGCTTTTCCTTTGTTCACATCCTCCTCAAGTCTCTAGAGTCTATGATATAGAGCTTCTCTACCTACCCACCGAACAGTCTAGAGCATCTTCCTAGTTCTTATCATGATTTTCCGTGAATTTTTGACCGTGCATCTCCACCTCTTGACTAGGGAAGCAGGAGGCGAACACCTCCTTCCACACTTTAGCAATTTCTTGATGGACGGAGGGGAGAGAGAAGGAATCCAAGCATGCATGAAACTAAGGAGCCTTACGGGTTTTGGTGAGAGGTTGGAAAGCAATAATGATTAGGTAGTGATCATAGATGGCTAGGTGAGTGCATTGTGAGAGGGAAGGAGGGTCCCACTGATGAATAATGTTCTGAGCAATGTAGCTTCTATCCAGTCTAGCTCTCCTCAAGTCCTCACCCGCTTGGAGATTTGACCATGAAAAGCCATTCGAGTCTTTGAATTCGACCACATCCAAGTGTACTTTGGTATTGTTCCAAGATTCTTTCTCACGACTGTCGATGACCCGGCTCTTGTTGTTCCATCTGTCCGCAGGGTCCTCCACCATATTCAAGTCACCACAAATTAGTACATTATAGGGGATTGATTCCAAGGAGGCCTAGGTGTCTAGTCTCTCTAGCTCCCTGTTTGGGGCATACATAAAAACTAACATGAATCAAAAGGGGGCACCAAAGGAAGCAGCAATCCATCGATGGCTCTGATCTTCAATGGAGTTCTCAAGCTTTTCATACCAAAATTGGTTTACACCAATTATTGTTCCATCGGACCCCCGAAGGTGTGACGTCGAGATCCAGACATGGGTCGGGGATACCTGTCTATGCCATTTTTGGAGGTCTACTCCATCAATTTAAGTCTCTTCAATACAGATAAATTTAGGGTTTAGGCTAATGTCATGAAGCCATTGACTAATGATGGTCGCTCTTGAGGGGCCAGTCAGCCCCCTAGAATTTAACGAGATGATGATCATTGCCATAATTTACCCTCTTTGCGAGAAGGGGTCTTATCCTTTCTCCTCTTGGATTCATCTTTCTTTTTCACTGGGAGGGGATCCAACTCAGTAACTTGTTTTTCCAAGGTAACTCAATAGGTTGTTTTCCCTTGTGGGAGGTCTCTTGTTGAAATGAATAGGAGACCATATCCAGAATAGTCGATCCAATGATGGAACTTTCACTATCCATGTTGTCTTCATTACTAGTGTTAAAGCCAACGTAGCCCCTCCAGATTGGTTTCTTTGTTGTTAGGGATGTCTAGGGCTTTGTCACTGGTCTCCACCTCAAACTGGTTCCTATCTGGATAATCAAGCTTATTAATCTTCTTTTCCAAATTGCAATCCAAGTTGTCTGGGGGGCCATCTGGAATACGGTTTCTCTTAGAAGTCACCCTAAGACTTCTTTTCCTTCTTCTTCTGACTTCCCTGAACCCATCTGAGTCAATTTCTCGGTTTTGGGAGCCCTTAACTACCTCTTCGTTCACTGGGGGATTGAGGGTCCCATTGTTGTCTTGAGTGTTTTTGGATGCTTCTTGTATTTGTTTGCCTTTTTGTCTTAGTGGGCACTCTTTGATCCTGTGGCCTTGTTGGCAACAACAAAAACACGCGTTAGGTAGATTTTTATAATTAACATCTTGTTCCCAAACATCCCCTTCACCAAAGTCCACTTTGATCTTTGAAGGAAGCGGCACGCTGAGGTCATCCTCGACGTAGATTTGAGGGTGCCACCAAGCGTTGAAAGAGTGGCTCACACCTTCATAAATGAAACCGCCAACATCCTCCCATGAAGCCAACGGCTTGCTGATTGGAGAAACGATGTCCCACACGAAGTTGTACAAGAAGTACCGTAGGTTAGTGAGCTCGACCCAGAGAGGGTAGCGAAGAGATTTTGATTTGTCAGGAATACAATCGGGGAACCATCTGAGTAGACACATGATTGCCCACCCGAGTTGCCAGGTTCTGACACTAAGGACTTGGAATGCCATATCAACTCAATTAAAATAAAGCAAAAGCAATTTAAAAAGCAATGTGATTAAAATAAAGCGCTTTTTTGTGAGTTTTTCACATGGAGCTTTAAAATCTACATAAGAGAGTCTTGGGTCACTTTGTTTGACATCACACCAATTAGCAATGCCAGTTTTTGGTCCCTCATTAGAGGTGGTGCTCTAGCACGCATGGGGCAGCCATGGTGCACTCTAGGAGCATGTTGAGGAGCAACTATGGAATTCTTCTTGGAGAAGAGTGTGCTCACACTCTTGCTTATGGAGAGGACTTGACCATCAACAGCTTGGTGGTGTGGATCAGCCATGTACATAATGTATTTGAAGATTTTCTTCTACATGAAGATTTTGATGTACTTCAAAGACATTGGATGGAGGTTAACATAAGATTTGCATCTTATGTTAAAAATTCTGGTACATATTCTCTTTATGCACACAAGTACTACTTGGAGTTTATGGAGGCAGTGGCATCCATATCAAGAGGAGTCCTATTCGACATATCTAAAGGAGATTCAATACATGCATGCTACATGCATTTAGATGAGGTGTTAGAGAAGGTGGTTCACATGAGTATGGGGATTTCTGACAGCAAACTTGTTAGCATCCTTTGCTACTTTTGTAAGTATGTGATCTTTCACACATGTATCTGACTTAGGGTCTTCGATAGCCTAAAATCAGATGAGGGTTTTTTGATTATCAATTTTAGACTAATCTTTCCTCTTTCTGTCACTCATATTTACTCTTCTACAACCTATCAGGTCATACATCTCATACATATTCAGATTTCTATCCCTACATCTGAATATTCGTGTAAATTATGTACATTCACTCATCCATTTATTTCTGTTCACATAGAGTGGTTGAGAGTTTTGTTTCCTCATTGTAAATTGACATTTGTATATATGATAATGTGAGTAAGCAATGGCTTATGTAACACTTTACACATGTTGTTTAATCTTTCTCTATCTTTGTCTCATCATTTGTATGATTAAATGTGGTATGTTCATGTTTTGTCAATATTGGAAGATTTTTGAAATCTGTGTTGTAGATCCTGGACCTATGGAACTATGGACCTATGGACCTATGGTATTAGTTATGGGCCTACTAAATTTCCAACATTTGGTATCAAAGCATTCAGGTTCTTAGATTCTCAGGTTCCCAGACTTCTAGGTTTACAACATATGATTTAAGAGCATCTTCTAACATTTGACATACACACTTAATCTAGATGAGTAGAGATTTGAGAATTAGACAATTCAGTCACATGTTTATTCATTAGTGTGGAGTATGAAGTTGATGATCTGTTAGCAGCTGAATACTTTTGGAAGAGTATGAAAATACTTTACAGAAGTATTGTTTGAAGACCAAGACTTGATGAAGAGAAGCCTACTTCAAATTCAAGGAAAAACAATGGTTTGGAGAAGATGAAGGAACCATATCAACATCAAATCACAGGTATTAGTTTTTACTATGAGATCATTTGCAGGTCATATCTTAAAAGAGCAGTTATGAAGATATTTGAAGAATTCAAGAAGTGCTTTTATACGCTTTCATTCTTTGAATGTAAAAGCATTAACTACATCAAAACTGTCAAGAACAAGGAGATTAGATGAGTTTTGATAAATCTCTTCATGGCAAGAAAGCTCATCTAAGAAGACAAATTTGTAGATGAAATGAATTTTGTTTTCAGCCAACCTTGTATTGTAAGTTGGTTGGAAGTTTTTTATCTAGGTACAAAATTTGATTTAGGTACACTAGAGAGGTAATTCAGCATTTAGCCAAAAGGTTGGTGAATTCAATCATATCAGTCACATTTGAAGCAGAGTTTTGATTAAGAGATATGAAGAGATGGTAAAACATGATTCTATATTCAATTCCATTTGTATACCACGTTTGTTTTGTCTCTTACTCTTAGCACTAGAGGAAGAGGAAAATTCATTCGAAGAAGTTAAGAATGCTTGCTACTTCAAGATGAAGAAAACAAAAGGTATGAAAGAGAAGTTTGAAGATGTTCACATCATCAAGTGGAAGAAAGATGCCGAAGAAGAAAGTCCAACATTTTCAAAGGGAAAGTAAGAATTCCTTCTCTCATATTTTCCATATAACTTTCCTACTTTATCCTCTACATCCAAAGACCGGTCTACAAGAACATCTTGTGTGAAGAAGCAGTTCCTTGTTTTGCATTATACTTGGTCATGTTTTAGTAGGTTTTGATAAAGAATTGCATTGAAAGAAAGAAAGGCAGCTTATATGTTTTGAATCATATGTGTATGAGTTATGTATAAGTTGAAGATTTTGAGCAGGCAGCTATATGTTCCTGTTGGAACACAGCAATCACAAATTGATGATTACAAAGAGCTTGAAGCATGTCAAAGATCAGATTGAAGTTCAAGAAGTCACTTGAGAAAGTGAAGAGATCTCAGAAGTGAAGTTTGTATACATATGTACATTACAGTTGGAAATTCTTGTAATATGATTATAGATAATCCTTAGGATGATAAGGAGTAATGTAATAGACGTGGGATAAGTCTAGAACCATATGTATATAAGTCAATGATGTAAAGAAATACATGAGAGATTCATTAGAAGACAAGTGTCATAGAGATAGATGTGAAGAGAGTCATCTTCAGAAAATAGCGACGAGTATTTCGTAGATTTCTCTCAGTCTGATCATGTGGATCAGAAATCCTTTTGTACACATCTAATCTAGAAGCTAACAAAGCTATGTTCAAAGTTTCATGGTCTAGTTCTTCTTCTGCTGTGAGTATGATCAATAGGAACATGTGTATGTAAAGTTTGCAGATGATCTCTCAAAGTCACACACTTTTTCGTGCCAATGTTTTGCTTAGATCTCAGTGCACAGTGTAAAGTTTTTGATGAGTGAGCATTCAAAATCTAAGTTAGAAGGTAAGGAAGCTATGGCTAAAAGCATTTAGAAAAACGGGATCTGTGCTGTGAAAAATCAATCTTAGAAGTTACCTATGTCAAAGTCGCTTGTTCAAAAAGACAATTTCTGACATACTTTTGATCTTAAGGATCAAATTAAAGTTTTAATGATTCTTTTGATGAGCTAATGGTTGATATGATTGCGGAAAGGTAGTCTGAAGATGTGTGCATTATTGGTTTGAAGAAATTTGAAGATATGTGCAGGAAATGAAGTTGATTCTGAAGCAAACTTTCTGAAGAAAGAATTTCTTTACTTAGAGAAGTGTTAGTGAAAGTTTTGATAAAAGAAGACAATATTTGTGTAAAGTTTGATCCATAACTGATATAGAAGTGTTCTTAGATCAGTATAGATCAGACCTTTGGAGATTAAGAAGTCTCCAACAGTGGTATCAGAGCTGAAGGTGCAATACAAGTGAACTAAAGAGCATTGGAAGTCTCGACTGTTGGAGGTATTGAAGTTTCTTCTAATTGAAGGTGTACAAGGACAAATTCTTGAAGATAACCTGCAGAAGTACAAAGTACGAGTTCAAAGAATCAAGAAAGATTAAAGCTTCATATCAAAGGTACACTTTATTATCATAAATCATAGTAATTGCAGATACAGAAGATCAAAGATGGGAGAAAGCTTGTAGATTGATAAGCTAGATAGGGAGAACTATCCAGCTTGGTCCATGACGATGGAGGCACACCTCATGAGCAAAGATTTGATGGCATTCATTACAGGAGAAGAAGAAAATCCTGAGTTTGAAGATCCTAGTGTTCCAACTAGGGAAGAACTTGCAGGTTTGAAGAATTGGATGAGAAAGGATGCTCAAGCTAGGAGCATCATTTACATGGCTGTAAATGATTATCTTCTACCTCACATCAGAGGATTAGAAACTGCAACAGATGTGTGGAATGCTTTGGAAGAGCATTTCCATAACACAACCAAGTCTAGGAAGTCCTCATTATGGGCAGAATTCACAACTTTCAAGAAGAAGAGCTCACAATCAATTTTTGATTATGTGGCAAGAATGAAGGATATTGCAGATAGCTTGGGAGCAGTAGATGAAGACGTTGAAGAGGATAAGTTGGTAAGGCAAATACTTACAGGTCTGAGAGGAGATGAGAAGTGGAAGCCTTTCATATTGTCCATAGAATTGTAACTTGATCACTTTACTCCTGATCTTAACCAATTGCTAGGACACATGCTAACTTTTGAGCAGGACATTAAGGGAGAGAGTGATAGGACTGCAAGCCAAATAGGTAAATCCTAATAACATTTATGGATATATGTGGTCACATATAATCATGTATTCATGCACATTCATTATATCTTCATTAATTTGTACCCGCAAACACTTACAGAGAGATTAGTTCAAATCAAAGAAATTTATCAAAATGTTTGAGAGGGTTTTAGAGATAACCAATATGAAAACAAAATGTTTTTATTTTTTTGAATGTCAATTTGAAGGTGGAAATCTTTTCGACATCAATCTCAGAAAAAACGTAGTTTTCATGTATCGACAGTACAACAAATTGCTTGAAGTTCTAGATCTAGAATATTTATCACCATTGATTCTAAAAAAATTAAGTTTATCTTAGAGGTAGCTTGTTATAAACTAATCTTGACATAAGCTTCAATCAAGAACATTTTACTCTTCTCAAGAATCAGCCAAAGAAGAAAATTATCATGGTGGTATAGAAGAGGTCTTTGGTTCAATCTATGTAGGTGCACAAGGGAGAGTACTTTTACAAAGATTCTCTCGAGGCTTTTAGAATCATCCTAGATTGAGTTAACTTGAATTAACTCAACTGCATTGAGACTTAAATTCATATGTCTAGGAAACCTAACACATGTATGCTCTAGAGCTAGGATAATTGTTCGATTGAGGACTAGCATGCATGCGAGATTTCTAATCAACTTCAAAAGTCACCTCTAGTTGGAAAGGCTATATAGTTGGTAGAGAATAAAAAATCATTCTTTAATGTTTTAACTAATTCATTACATTTCTATTAGAGCCAAGAGCTTCCATGGTGACCTTGATATTATCATTTTTTTTTGTGAATGAAAATCCTCTCCATCTATTTTAGTACTTGAGAAGAAGATGTTTGTTTTTGTAAGTGACTTCTTTTTTTCCAGCCTTTTTGTACCACATATGTCATTCTTTCTCTATACAAAAAGAGATGTTAATCAAGATGTCATGCATGAAAACAACTTCAATTAATGGTGAAGAAGCCTCCCTCCTCTCACTCGATTTCCTATTCAAGCCACTCATGCACTCAACCATTAAATGGTCCATAGGCCTCCTTGTCCTCTCCTTTGATGACCTTTCCTCTATGGAAATGCATTTTATGTGCCTTGATTTCTTTCTATCATCCAACATGTGGGATACATTTTGCCCTAGTAGCTCTTGGTGCATAGAATTTGAGAAACTCCTCGCCTTCTCAAAGAGTAACCCGTTTGCACCTTTCCTTTCCATCTTTGAAAGTGGAAAAAAAACTTATAAGGAAAAGAATTGAGCCATCCTATGCTACTTAAGAAGAGGGAATTGTTGTGCTCTCTCCATTTATCTTTTTTTAGAAATGGTTGTACTTCAATTCACACTACTATTGAGGTATTCTCGCATGGATATTTTGGAGCCTTATGGCCACAAGTTCAAGCTTTTGGATTATAACGTGAAAACAAATCAAAGAAAATATCTACTTATGAAGGAGAAAAGGATGAAGGCACATTCCTTAAATGAATTCTCTTCAACAAACCAATTCAAGGAAGTAAATTTCAACTTTTTGCTCTTTAATTAGCATCCTAGTCTCATAAATTCATCCTAGCAAGTTTTAGGATCTGAATCGGGCCATGAACTATATGCATAATCACATATAAGGCTTCGTGTGCATCAATTATATTCCCAATTCATGCATCAAAAGAGAAAATGCCTTGTAAGCTTCTTATTTGGTTTCATGTACAATATGTTTTTGAAAGCATGATAAAGGAAATAAGCCATGCATTGATTGATAGAATGCATAAAGATTTTGGAAATTTTTAATTTATTGGATGGATATTTTGCATGAGTAATTTCGTAGGGAATTGAAGAATATGCATACATAAAAATTTGTATATTTGGGTATGCATACATAGAAACAATGCATAGTATCTAATTGAAATGAATTGATAAAGATAAGTTTTAACGAGAGTAGAAGCTTAGCATTCCACTCTGTAAGGTGATAAATGGAAGACAAATTGATCCATCAATTACGTTTCAAACATAAGTTATGTTAGCTAGTTTCTTTCATCAATTACGTTTCAAACATAAGTTATGTTAGCTAGTTTGAGAAAGGATCTTACCTCATATTTCCCAGTTCTCATATTAATAAGGCATTGGGCCTAAGGATAAGAGGTAAATTATTCATCTCATAGAGAACTCAAATTTTGAAATAGATTCTAAGAGTAGAGGAAATGTTTTCAGCAATGCACAATATTATTTCTCATAGAAATTTCCAGCATCTGATATAATTAATGGCATGATTTGTTGCTAAGTATTGCATAATAAAAGTATAAAGGCTATACAACTATGGAGTACATACACTAAGGATAACCAAATAAAGAATTTAATAATTTTGGTCACCCAAAGTAAGCTACTTAGACACAAATATTATATAAGGGATCTTCCAACCAAAGCTATGGAAGCAAATTATGGAAAAAATAATGATGTGGGAATTGTGAAACAAAATGTAAAATGTTTTCACCAAATAAAAAATTTGGAAAGATCCATAATAGTCTTATAACATGGAGTTAAAATTTATATCTACCTTTAATAAATGAGAATTGAATAATTGAGTCATAGGAATCGCCTTGAAGAAGTACTAATGGTACTGTAATATTTATGATCTTGGATAAGCTCCTAAGGTGTTTTAATCCAAAAGAATATATGTATTAACTTTGAATAAAAATGGTATACAATACTATTTTCATATTAAAGGAAACACTTTACAATAATAGGTTGAAGATAGTTCAACAAAGTTTAACTTCTGTTTAAGATGGAATAGAAAGAAATAAAGCTTTGAATAAGAAAATGAAAGCTCGAGAATAGTTTATCTATGAGACCAATTTGAAAACGAGATGAACCTAAATTTCTAAATAAGTAAAAACATACTTAGAAGATGAAGTATTTATTCTTAGCTTGAGGGATAAATGCATAAATAAAGGTATCTCCTTGAGATCAAAAAGTGAAAAAATTAGAAGGGATATGAAGTTCTAGAGACCTCTCACTTAAAGGGATAGAACGATCATTCCTTAATCAAGGAACGTTTAGATCTAGTCTTTTGAAACTAGAATCATACCCTTAAGACCAAAGTGAGTCTGAAGTATGATTAAATCTCAAATGAATCAAAGCATCAAAGGAATTTTTATTTAACCAAACATTCAAAAGTTTACTTCTTGGACAAGATGAGTTCATGCATCGTTCTTCCAATGGTAACAAAGACTAATCAAGAAGAGTGTTTCTTAGTGAATGGTGAGACACTAAGATTCTAGAATGACTCACCATATAAAAGAGATTTGTACTCATAAACTAGGCACTTCAAGACAAAGATTCAAAACCAATCCTTGCTTAGTCTATCTACATTGAAAATCATCAAACTTTCCTAAGTCTTGCTGAAGTATAGCTCTTTTACTTTAAAGTAACTTCAAGATAGTACATCCAAATGAGATTTCACATTAAGTGGAAGTTTTTTAAACAAGAAAAGAGAAATAAAATGAAGATTGATTATCAAAGAACATGATTCCTTGTTGAGAACTTGGTTAAGAGGTGAAACTACCATGAACATGATCCTTTGGCATAACACATATTTAATAAAAAAACCCTTAATAGAATAAAGGCTTTGTTATCATCGGTACCTTATATCCAAGGATAAGATCTTAAGTGGAATCAATGCTTAGAGTAAAAAAGTAAGATCTTAAGAGGATTTTAAGTTCATCCAATAAACTCGTTTGGATGAAATATCAAAGAAGAATGTCTTTTTTAGTACATTAAATGAACCACATGATGCCTAGCAAGGCTCACACTTATGGGATATTTCTTGAATTTTAAACATGGTGGGTCCCAAGAAAGATTTATTTGAAGTTGAAACCTTAAGTCAATAAAGTAGTGAAAATGGATTAGCTAATTGCATGAATGCTTTTGAAAGGAATTAATGAAAAGATACCCTAGGATTATTGGAATGATGTATCTAGACTTTTAGATACACATCATCCTCATATCCATGTTTGATATAAGGATGATGGTATGGGAAACCACACTTTGCATCCACTTAAATATACATACGATGGTATGGAGCATCGAACCTTGAGATGATAGATATCTATTATTTGTGGACTCATTTTAAGAGGGGTTAGAGCTAACCCTAAAATGAAACTTGGGGAGGATGGCAACCATCCCAATTATCTATATCCCACTTAGGGATTGAGATACTTTCATAGTGAAAGTTCCTTATGAAAAATAGGAGAGAATTTAAAAGAAACCATATTTTTCATGAGTAGTTCCAAACTAGACATTGAACTTTGAAAATTAGTACTTAAGTCTTGTTGATGGTAACCAAAATAGGTTTACGAACCCTTGAAGAAACTCTCAAAAATTGGAATCTAAAAGTCATGAGTGGATAGTTAGACTTGAGTGGAGGGGAATATCTCTAGAAAATACTTTGGGTAATTTGTTATGCTTTGAAGAAACTGAAAGGAAATCTCACGATAAAGACTAAATTCCTTGTTACCATCCCTTAACATGGAAAGTGATGATCCAAGTGGTTGTGATTAGAACCACAAAATTTTCCACATTAGTTAAACCAAAAACAAGTGTTGGCAATAAACTCATGAATAAGTCATAAAAAGTAAATGTTTTACCTATTGAGTGAAGAATCCCAAGTAGGATTGAATCTTGGCAAGACTTGTATACAATGATATGTTAAAAGGCAAGGGGGTTAAGGAATACCCAAGAAATAAGTTAAGGGTATAAGTTAAACATTTAGCTGATTTGTTTGTTTGAATATGAAGAAGTAGAGTTGACTTTGAAAACTTGTTTGTTTTGTCTCAATGCGTGAAAAGGATCAAACCTTAGAGCAAAATGTAATATAGCAAAAAGTCTTAGTATGTTAGAAATTAACATATTATTTAGCTTTTAATTAAGGGTTTTGAGCCTAAAGAAATTCATAATGTATAATATAGTGGTAAAGTATTGTTAGATGTAATCAATAATCCACCCTCAATTGAACACAATCATCCATGGTGCTCTAATTTGTAAGGCCCCCATTATGAGGAGAATCCATGATGAGAGCCCGAATATTTATGGAACCCTAAATTCCAAGTTAGATAAGGTCTACGTGTGATCATTGATGGTAAAGATGATCTATGTGATTTTGACCATTAGGTTAGGTAGGGCATAAACTCTTGGGCCATTGGTTTGTCATTCAAGGTGGAAACAACAGACTTGTGGCATCACATGGATTCCCCATAGAACCTTAAGTGTGGGAGTGTAGAGGGGGGCTTGCCCCCTTCTTTGGGGTCCGGAGGACTTATCCCCCTAGCCCATAGGGCCAAGATGGTAGGACTTCTAGTAGTGGAGATATGATCAAATTATATATTCTATCGGCTACTTTGTCTCTTCTATGTTTATCTATATTGACTCCCATTATAAAAGATATATAGGTATGGCAATGTGCTCTACATATGTGAGAACTGAACTCATGACCTCCCAGCTAGGAGGGCTAACCACTTGCCCCAAAAGACATAATTCAGGATTACTTCCTAATACTCCCTCTTAGGGTGTGGTTCAACCATCTCCTGACGATCATTCTTGACTCTAACAATCTCTTAACCTTCTAGGATTACTTCCTAATAACCTACCGACTAGGAGTATGATGGGCTAACCACTTGCCCCAAAAGCCATCATTCAGGATTACTTCCTAATACTCCCTCTTAGGGTGTGGTTCAACCATCTCTTGAACATCATTCCTGAGTCTAATAGTCTCTTACCCTTCTAGATATCATTGTCCTCAATGAACAATCCTTGATCTCCCCGTTGTTGAGATATCAAGCTCAACATGTGATGATCCAAGATGACACATATCCCTTTTCTATTTCTCTGACATGTATAGTGGTCACGTCGGTATATGTCAGGGACACTTCATTGAGCTTTATTAGACTTATCTATCAAGAGTGATGGCACATTTGTTTCTTGCCAGCTCACTCATTCGCAGACATTAGGTTTTTCCTTATGTACTAGTCTTTATATATTGCACTTGTTGTATTCTTGTTTTTAGGTCATTCTTGTACATTCCTTTTTATGTAAGAGAAGAAGAATATTATTCTTCCTTGCCTCAATCTGAGTGTGTGCTTCTCTTTGATTGTGAGATTATGTGTGTGAGGTCTCTTCCTTATCTCCTTGCCATGTTTGCTACTAGACTAAATGTTTCCTCATAGTCCAATCCTTGAGATTGATTATATCCTTTTGCTACAAGTCTAGCCTTATATCTTGACACACTACCATCACTATTTCTTTTAATCTTAAAAACCCACTTCCAACCAATCACCTTTTGTTTTGGTGTCTTTGGAACTAAATTCCAAGTCTTGTTATCCTGTAGTTCTTCCATTTCTTCTCTCATTGCTTTCTCCCACTTTTCATCTCCTTTTGCCTTATCATAACATGTGGGTTCATTTTCCTGCTCAACTTTTGTCATAAAAGCATAATGAGTATTCATGAAAGATTCATAAGTATACCTTTGAGGTTGCTTACTCATTCTTGAAGTTCTTCTTACCTCCAATGTAGATGCTCTTCCTTTCTTATTAGGAACCTTTGATGATTCTCCATATTCACATACATCACTAATTTCCTTCCTTCATCATTAACTTCAACAAGTTTGAGTTTACCTTTACTTTTAACACTTGGAGGTGACTCTTGCCTTAATCTCCCATTAGAAGGTAGATTCTTCATCCAAACCACTTTTCTCATCACTTAAACTTTTTGTGGGCTGAGGTAAGCACTCATCTCGTTCACCTGTATCTTCTTCATCTCCATTTATGACCTGCAAACTTTTCTTATCTACATACCACGAAAGTGATTCATCAAAATTTACATCTCTTGAAACAACCACCTTATTGGTATGAGGATTATAACATCTATATCCTCTTTGAGTATCTGCATAACCAATAAATATACACTTTTCTGATTTCACATCAAGTTTTGATCTCACTTCACTAGGTACATGTACATAACATACACATCCAAATACTTTGAAATGACTTACACTTGGTTTCCTTCCATGCCATACCTCATATGGTGTCAAATGATGAACTCCAGCACTAGGTACTCTATTCATAATGTACACACTTGTGCTAACAGCTTCAACCCAAAAAGAATTAGGCAAACACATATCATATAGCATGCTTCTAGATGCTTTTGCTAGGATTCTGTTTCTTCTCTCTGCGAATCCATTTTGTTGTGGAGTATACCTGCATGTAACTTCTCTTTTGATACCTTCATCATACAAAAAATCAGTAAAAGCTTGAGAGAAATACTCTCAACAAATGATTTAAAATTTTTGAAACAATCAAAGACTTCACTCTTATGTTTAATGAAATACATAAATGTCATTCCACTATGATCATCAATGAATGATACATAGTACTTATTACCAGCCAAGGATGCCTCTTTAGTAGGACCCCATACGTCCGTGTGTATAAGGTCTAGCAATCCACTGCTTACATAGCTTGAATGCTTGAAAGGATGTCTACTCTGCTTACCCATTTGACATGCTTCACAAAGATGCACCATATGTTGCTTAGTAAGATCAGGTAATCCTTCAACAATCCTCTTCTTTGATAGCTCCTTTAACCTGTGTACATTCATGTGTCCAATCCTTTTGTGCCATAGATCAAGCTCTGCTATTCGATGCATATTGTTGGACGGTCGCCGGAGTGGGAGAGACGTAATGACCGCCTGATATACCGCAATTATCAAAATCCGTGCAAAAAAGTTGGTACGTGCATCTTGAAAAAGATATATAAAGCAATGTAAAGAGAATGGAGAGAGACACTTGTGAGAAACGGTTTTCTTGGAATTGCCAGTTTATTCACCTGATTATCTGTCAGATTATTATTACACTGTTACGAAGTCTGAGTATTGTTTGTGTTGATTTCTGTTTTGTTCTGCGCCTGGTTAGTCGTTTATTCACTCCGTAGTGCAGAGTGCAAATTAGTAATCTTGTGTTACGAATCTGTTCGGTAATGGTTGAGTGTGTCTCTGAATGTTAATAAGTGCAGTGTGTTACTTGTCAGTAGTATACTGAACGAGGAAGTATGGAAGTAGTTCCGAACTGATCGCATGTTAATCATTTTGGTAAGTGACCAAGTTCGATGCAGTCATCTACGTTCACTGTTGATTCCGATCACAGGAAAAACTAGCATCTGTAACGGTTGAAGTGCGAGTAGGTCATTGTTAAGTCTATAACGAGTCGATTGTTGTCAAGATATTTGTTGCTCGTAGTTGGTATACGATGAGTTGTAATTTCAGTATATATATATATGTGTTTGGTATACCTGTCTGTTCTGAAGAAGTACGTATTAGGTGATCTTCGTTTACTGAAGTAGATTATTCAATTGGACACAAGTCACCGGACTACTGCTCAGACCATCATAGCAGGATTAGTTCAGAAATTCTAAGTCCAGTACAATGAACAGTCATCGGTTGTTCAGAATTGCGCACGGAGCTAAGACGCTAGAAGTAATTATGATTGTGTAATAAGTTGGGAAAATAGTATAGGGCCTCTGTCTAACAGACCCCTACCACTCCCAAGGACCCACGTGGCTAAGAGGTAATTTACGGTTAGGAAAGGTTCGGAAACATATGAACTTGAAAGTATTTTGAGTCTGAAATTGGAAGTTTAACAATTTACATTTAACATTTGGCGCCATCTGTGGGAAAGTGGCATCAAGATTGCCAGTCATCTGTCAGAATCAGATTATTGTTTGATTGTCAATAGCAACAGAACCAGATTGTTGCAAACTGTTTCGTTAGTAATATTCCACGATTAATACGGAAAATGATAAATGCCGGTTACTCGGTCTGGCGAAACGTACCCCAAGAACCATCAGTCTGGAGTACTAAAGACAACTCTGGAAGGTAGAAATACAACTAGGACTGACCCAGTTGTCAAGAAAGTTCAGAATGTTAAAGTTGATTCCGGTCATATTCCGGTAGAACGTGTTACGTCTCTGGTACATTCCAATACTATTTCGACACAGTCTGTTGAAGATATAGTAATTCCAGAACCTACCAAGTCGCAGTTGGAAGCTAGTTTAACACTCTTGGAAAAGGATTTAGATTCACTTATGATTAGACACACCCTAGGCAAAGAAATCAGCGAAGGCAAAAAGACACTGCATTCGGGCACAAGTTCGGTTTATCTCGGTGATATTTCGGTAAGAGAATCTCAGTTAATCGGTGACGAATTAGCACTTTCTGCTGAATCTTCAGCCCAACTGCCGTGCTTGGAAGCAAGTTCTCCTACACTGGACACCAAGGAAGAAGGAAGGCTGTTTGACACAGAAATTCGCAGTATAGTAAGCAAGCTTATTTCACCGGAAATTGTGCTATCAGACCATATAGATTCCGGTAGTTCAAATATTCAGACCAGAAATACAGACAGAAGTTATACTACATTCACGATGAACGGACAACAACAACAACAACAACAGTTATGTCAACACAGGCCATCTCCAATAGGAGTGACATACACGAAGTTTGGTGGATTTCCAAGAGATGATCGGGATGCTCACGTACACACTTTCGAGATAAGCTACGCCGTCCTCAACCATCCACCGGATCCGGTCTACAAAGCCATAGTCTTTCAATCTACACTTATCAATGAAGCAGCCAAGTGGCTCACAGAATACGATATTAATCATTTCGGCACCTACGAAGCAGTTCGAGATGCTTTTTTGCAGCGATTCAGGTTAAAAAAGAATCCAGTCGAAATTTTTGATTATCTGCAGAATAACAGACAGAGAGTGACTCAATCTGTACAGGAATATGCTACCCTTTTCAGAACACACTTAAGGCAGCTACCACCGGCTCATGCTAACTTACCAGATGATGTTATTACTCAGTGGTTCATCAATGGCTTGGTTCCTCAACTTAAGCAGATCATGATCATAAGATGTGTCGGAGCTATGACACTTGATGCAGTCATCGCAATGACTCTGCAGCTGGAAAACAAAGTCGGCGGATTTACAGAAGATCTGGAGTGGGCAAAAACAAACAGACATGTTGCCGAAGATATGACCAAACAAGTATATTGCACCACATGCAAAAATTCAGGACATACCAGCACCAATTGCGCACTTAATCAGACATTCTGCGCTATCTGCAACATTGCCGGACACACCACCGAACACTGCGCATACAACGCTAGAGTACAGGGAACAGCGACTATCAATGCAATTATCCAGGAATAAGGGCAGCCAGCCAATCATTATGTGCCTCCACAAATGAGAAACAACCAGCAGCAAGGATATCAAAATTACCGAGGACAGAGGAATAACAACTATAATCCAAAAGCAGAACGGGCCACCACCGGAAAAATCCCAATTTACCACCACCACGCTGTCATTTTTGTGGTGAATTCGGACACATTAGAAGATTTTGCAAGGATGCCGCTGAGTATGATCAAAGGAAGAAGGAGTGGCAAAACCCAATGGCCAACATGGTACAAATTACACCGGTAGAAATGCAAACTGCTACAGTCCAGACCCGATCAGGTAAACAGCTGCAGTCAGCAGCAGAAATATTCGAACCGGGGATACAAGAACAACATAGGATGTATAACAAGGCTACTCACTGGACCGCAACAGAACCACCAGTGTTCCCAGAACCTATTCCGGTGACTCAGACCTCGTCGACAAAGGAAGGAACACAACAAAAGAAAGCAGCTGCAGAGCCATCATCAGCAGTAGACATAACAGCAGATACTTCTGCATCAACAGAGACCTTAAGTTTAAAAGAGCAGGATAACCAATCTCAGCAGGCCTGGGAAATTTTATCCAAAGCATCTATCACTCTGCCTCTCGGCCAACTACTGCCATTAGTACCTGGGATTAGACAACAGTTCCAGCAACAGTTCAGTCCAGTACCTTCTTGTATTCCGGCGACAGCAGCAGTTCAACCGGAACCTGATTCTACGGTTGATCATTCAGTTCCCTTAATTACAGTATGGTATAAGAAGCATAAGATCACGCAAGTATTGATTGATGGAGGCTCTGGTGTTAACATTGCGACCGCAGCATTATGCAAAAGGTTAGGATGGACCGAAATCGAACCAGTTCAATTTTTTGTCAGAATGGCAGATCAATCTAGAGTCCATCCTGTAGGACTTGTGCGAAATGTACCCATCACTTTACAAGGTACGACCTTTAAAATGACCTTTGTTATACTAGATCTGCCAGAATCCACTTTGGATTACAACCTTCTTTTCGGTCGACCCTGGCTGAAGCATGCAAAGGTAGTACAGGACTGGTCTGCACAAGAGCTTACATTTAAAGATGCCAATCATAAATATGTGGTAAAATTAGATGCTATACAACCTTGCGAGCTACACGCTAGACCATATTTTGCTGAACCAGTCCACATGTTAGATGGACTATCAGATGATGAAGAAGAGGAATTTCTGAAGAATAACGCTGATTTAATGACCTTAGGGACTGTTGATCTACAGTCCGTGATAGATAACTGGAGTACTTTAGTTTGTACAATTGTATCGATTACCGGTAATTCTAAGTAGGAAGATACTGTTTCAACACATGACGACGAATTACAATCACTGTTCAAGTCAACAGACGATACAGAGAAACCACAACAGTTTTATGTCTCCGAAGACCAGTTGACCTCGTACAATCTAGGAGACATAGATCATCCACGACCTGTAAAGATAAGGCAAAACTTACCGGAAACATTTAAAGCTGATTTGATTCGACTACTTCGCGAATTTTCAGACGTCTTTGCATGGGATTACAAAGATATGAAAGGATTAGATCCGCGCATCTATCAGCACAGAGTCATGTTGAAGCCTGAAGCTAAACCGAATAAGCAGCCCAGCTACCGGATGAATCCCAATTATGCATCACAGGTAAAAGCCGAACTTGATAGATTATTAAAAGTTGGATTCATCGTACCAGTAGAACATGCTGAATGGATTTCACCAATTGTGATCGTGCCAAAGAAAAATAAGCAACTGCGAACCTGTGTAGACTACCGAAAATTAAACACAGCAACAATACCAGATCCTTTCCCGATCCCCTTTCTGGATACCATGCTTGATAGGGTAGCAGGACATGAAATGTATTCATTCTTAGATGGATACAGTGGTTACAATCAGGTTAGAATGGCTGAAGAGGATATACCAAAAACTGCATTCATTACCAATTGGGGTGTCTTTGCTTGTACGGTAATGTGGTTTGGATTGAGAAACGCACCAAGCACATTTCAAAGATGTATGCAAGAAATATTTTCTCCTTATCTGACTTCATTTATGCAAGTATATCTCGATGATTTTTCAATTTTCGGTAAGTGGATAGCACATCTGTTCCATTTACGGTGCTGCTTTCAGAAATGCCGAGAGTATAGACTCTGTTTAAACCCAAACAAATCTGTGTTTGCGGTTTCATGTGGCAAGTTACTTGGCCACATTGTATCTGCACAAGGTATCCAAGTAGATCCAGATAAAATTTCGGCAGTATTAGAAGCTCCGGTGCCCGCTACACCAAAAGAAGTTATGCGCTTCCTGGGTCAAGTGCGGTGGCATGGCAGACACTTACGATGGCTTGCTCATCTGGCTATACCACTGAACAGGCTAATCACAAAAACTCCCCGCCAGTTCGAATGGACTCAAGAATGCCAAACTACATTTGATCGATTCAAGTATCTATTGACGCAGGCCCCAATCTTACAACCACTGGACTGGGACAATCCGTTCCATGTTTTTGTCGACGCTTCAGATATTGCGATCGGCAGTATTCTGATGCAGCAAACACATAAGTGGTTTCGTCCTGTTTATTATGCCAGCAGAAGGCTTGCACCTGCAGAAAGGAATTATTCTACCACCGAAAGAGAATGTCTAGGATTAATTTACTCCATTAAAAATTCAGACATTATCTACTAGGCCGGAAATTCACATTCCATGTGGATCATGCTGCCCTCGTCTATCTAGTAAGACAACAACATTTAGGTGGACGCTTAGCACGATGGGTGCTACTCTTGCAGGAATTTGATTATGAAGTCATTCACCGACCCGGAAATGCACATGCCTTAGCAGATTTCTTATCTCGTTCTGGTGAAGCTCGGGTAGGCATAGATGACACGACTCCAGCGATTTATAGTTTTGAGCCACTGACCGATGAGACTGCCGAATCACTAGCACCATCTACATATTATGATCAGATTCTAACTTTTCTCACCGAAGGATGCTTTCCATCCGAGACTGCCAAGGCAGTTCGAAGGAAAATTGCAGTCTTTAGCCGCCGATTCCGGTTAGTTGCTGGAGAACTATATTATGTAGATCACACCGGAATCTTACTTCGATGTGTTCCTCCGCATGAAATTAACTCGGTCATCACAATGGCTCATTCAACCCCTACTGGTGGTCACTTTGCCACAGATTTAACTCACCGGAAAATTTTGCAAGGAGGTCTCTGGTGGCCAACTATGTACAGAGATGTGGCCCAATTTGTCAAACACTGCGATACTTGTCAAAGGATTGGACAACCACTGCAACGACACTTCTTTCCCTTGCAGCCTATTATGCCACTCGAACCATTTCAGAAATGGGGATTAGATTTTATCGGTCCAATCACACCTCCAGCAGTCTTAAGTAACAACAGATACATACTAACCTGTACAGACTAGGCAACGAGATGGGCAGAAGCCTGGGCTTTACGGTCTGCTACAGCGGTTGTAGTAGCAAAATGTGTTCTAAATGATGTCTTCCCACGATTTGGCTTACCACTCGAATTAGTGACAGATCAAGGTACTCACTTCGTAAATCAATTAATGAAGGTACTCACCCAATCATTCCAGGTGACACACAAACTCAGCTCTCCATATTACCCTCGCGCCAATGGTTTGGCCAAAAGTACAAACAAATCACTATTGAATATCCTCCGGAAACTGATCATGGAAGCACCGGAAAGATGGGATCAACTACTACCTGCAGTATTATGGGCATACCGAACTACATATAAGGTAACAACAGGTTTGACACCTTTCAAACTAGCTTATGGCTTAGAAGCAATAGCACCCATGGAAATAGTCATCCCAAGTCTGCGTGTAGCAATCACTCAGAAGATGCTACCGGAAGATTCGCTGACAACACCAATGGACGCACTCAGAGAACTTGATGAGCACTGATGGCTCAGCTTTTTAACCATGCACGAAGTACAACTAAGGCAAGCCAAGACACACGATCGATATTTGAAGACTCCAATCTTTTTGGTAGGTCAGCTTGTACTCTTCTATAACGCAAAGTCGGATAGAGCAGCAGGAAAGTTCAAACTACGATGGTTCGGCCCTTTTAAGATCTCAGAGCAAGTCGGTCCGGCAACTTTTCGGTTGACTACGTTGACTGGAAATCCACTCCCAAAAGGAATTAATGGGTCGAAGCTGCGGCCATATCATCACGCCACTAGCCCGCATTAAATTTTTCGACGATGGACTGCGTTTTGTTTAATCTTTTCTTTTTTTCTTCTTTCTGCTTTTTATAAATAGCCGTGTTTTGTACAATCTTTATGTGACCAGCCGCCCCCTTACCAGTCACTCGAGTACGCACGCCTGCATGAAAACCAGCATTATTCCCGCACTGCACAATGATATCCAACCCCTTTCTCCTCCCCACCGTGTTGTTTCTACGGAGGATCGGACTCCTCCAGTTTGCTAAGTTACCATGGGAGCAGTGGGCAGGTAATGAAGATGCAGAGAATCAGTTACACAGCATGCGACGAACAAAAGGCCTCATTTTAAACCAAAATTTGGAAACTGCGAAGGCCGCAGAAGATATTACATGATGAAAAATGCCACATATAATCGCCGTGAACAATTCAAGTGGTATTTGGAGAGACTATGTTTCTTAGTTAAATTTGATTTGATGTCTAGCGAAAATTTCTCACCATTAGTACATGCCGAAGGAGGTGGTAGAGTTAGCTGGACACACTGGCTATATAACCATCTCTATACACAAATCTTTGTCGGGGATAAGCGAAGATCCCAAACCAGTAGCAGAATAGCAGTATATTTAGTTGCTATATTCAAATTTGTGCAGTCGGTGAAAGAGCAGAAGCTGAGATGGTCCCAAGATATTAATTCCTGTGATCATAACATGATAGACACAGGACGTCCACACAGTGCAGAGCAAGAGGAAGCAGAACAAATTTCTACATCGTCTGAAAATTTATTTCACACAGATAATAGAGAACAGAACAAGGCAGTAGGAACGCCTTTTAGGCTGTTGACTAAACGCAAAATGGAAGACCACTTACAAACTGTCAGTCCAAGGAAGTTGCCGAATGACAATCTCCCACCAAATTATGTGACAGGGTTGCAAAATAAATTACAAGAAGTTTCTGATTATCTGCGTCAACAAGAACAAATGATTCAGCAGAAAAAAGAAATATTATTCGCTAATATGAATAATTCCAATTCATTATTAGAAAAGATGAAACAGATGCAAAAGGAACTGGACGACAAAGAAGGCTTACTGAAGGAGTTACAAAGTAACCAACGGCAATTAGTAGCGTAGTTGATTAACGCTAAAAAGTTTTTTCAAGAATTTAACCAGTGGCAGAAAAATATACAAAAACAGATACAAGACGAAATGATGAGCTTTTCTATCATGAATGCCAACCTGCAAGCAGAAAATGAAGTTTTGCGTTCACGAATACAAGTTTTACAGGAAATGGAAACCTAGTTATTAAATAATGAAGGCGTTGAATTGGATGCCACGTTGATGACAAAGATAAATATCGAGTCACTGAAACAACAATTGTATAATCATGTACATGATACTTGGAAACTTTTTCGTAGAAGATGGCTGAGTATACTTGTTCCCCAAATTGATCAAAGGCGGTCCTGTTTTTTGTCCAACCATGAAAACGATCTCATGACAGTCATTAAACAACAAGAAAATCAGCTTGAAGAATACAAACAGACGATTAAAGAATTGCAAAAAGAATTGTTACAGGTGCAGACACAGGTGAATCGGGAGTAGAACACTGACACAAACAATCAGACGCACCAAAGTGGCGAAGAAAATATTGTTAGTTTACAGAATCTACAGGGTGCTCCCAATATCATCAATGAATCTGAACATAACTCTGAAAACATTTTTGTGGAACTTGCGGGTTCGAGTCCACCGTGCGTGCCAGTGTTAGACGGTCGCCGGAGTGGGACAGACGTAATGACCGCCTGATATACTGGAATTATCAAAATCCGTGCAAAAAAGTTGGTACGCGCATCTTGAAAAAGATATATAAAGCATTGTAAAGAGAATGGAGAGAGACACTTGTGAGAAACGGTTTTCTTGGAATTGCCAGTTTATTCGCCTGATTATCTGTTAGATTATTATTACACTGTTACGAAGTCTGAGTATTGTTTGTGTTGATTTCTGTTCTGTTCTGCGCCTGGTTAGTCGTTTATTCACTCCGTAGTACAGAGTGCGAATTAGTAATCTTGTGTTACGAATCTGTTCGGTAATGGTTGAGTGTGTCTCTGAATGTTAATAAGTGCAGTGTGTTACTTGTCAGTAGTATTGTTGCTCTAGCACAATGGTAAGTACCACGTTAAGAAGCTTCACCTCCTTAATGTCAATCCGTGGGAGAGGTAGGAGTGATATGAAGATCGTGAATGTGAGATGATGTGAGAGTGAAGGTGAGAAGCACAAAGATGCACACACACATACACACACACAATGAAGAGACAAGCAAGACGCAATGGAAGGTGGGGACTTAGTTCTATTACTCAAGAATACTCTTACAAGCTCAAACTGGCTCTAAGCTCACATTAACCAAAATGAACCCACCTCCAAAATGAGCTCTCTAGCTCTTTTTATAGTTTCTAGACTAGTTTTGACCGGTTTCACATCTAGTGACCGGCCTAGTTAAAAAATAGGTCCTAGAGGCTATTTGGAAGGGTAAACGATGTCTAAAAATAACGAAAATTGGTACGCGCATTCTACCTAAGCTCCTCAAGCTCGAGGACTCCTCGGCTTGCACAAAATGGAGCTATGGATTACAAAATGGGGTTTTGTCTATATTACATATGTTACAAGAGTGATGAAAATCACTGTTGGATGTTTGAAGAAATAATAAGAAACATAATTGTTTGAAAAAATGATCCGACTGGCTCCCTGCTCCATCTTTACATGCTTCCATGTCGTCTGTGCCTCTGACTGTGCCTCTGACTGCTTCCAACACCCCCCTCCCTCTCGCTTCTGTCGTCCTCGACAGAACCTTGTTGTGCGGTCTGCCGGATGTAGTTTTGTAGGAGGTCGTGAGCGAGGGTGTGCTCAGATACTCGAATGCCTCGGGCCAGATCAGCCTCGAGCTTCTCCCAGTCGATTGGTTGCGGTTCGTCGGGTGGCGGGAGTTGATAATGCGTGGAATAAACCATTCGTTCACAGGCAAAAAGTTGCAATAAATGTGTGGGCCTGCTGATGAATACCTCGGAATGGTATTCCCAAAACCCGGTGGTGAACATCTCTTCAAAGGTTTGTTTGTAGCATGCCGGGAGGTATTTTATCCTACAGTGCCAGGCATAACACACCCGGAGCGATGGCGTTGTGCTCATGTCATATACTAGATCAAAGTTACCATGCTCAAATCCCGGGGTGTTTACATGCGGTGCCTTGACGCGTCGGAAGACTTTAAATATCATTTGCATCATGTCAAATATCTTGACAGTCATATGCGCAGCGATATCATCCATATGCTTCAGGCGAGGGAGCCAGTGACGGATTGTGGCCATCATATAGCCGACAGTGGGTAACTCGGTAGGTGGCTTGAAATAGGGGTAATTCAGCCAATCTTGACACTGCCTATTATTTTGTACTTTGATAGCGAATGCAATCCAGGAGCGGCGTCGTGGTACTGGTCCCCAGCAAGGATTATACTTTAAGTGTAAGGGCGCTTTCACCCATGTGCTCATCATTTCTGGGTACTCCTGTAAAAGACGTGTACGCCAATCTGGTTGATAAATAGTGCCTTGTTGCGCATCCAGTGGCAAGCCTTCAGGCTCGAACTGGGTTGCATGTGATGGCTTCTTGCCAGTTCGCTTTTCTATGGCCAGCTGGTATTCGGCCATTAGCATGAAGTAAGGTTTGTATTGAAGCTCATGCCCGGATATGTACCTGCGTGGGGCCAATTGAGCAAAGTAGGGAGATTGCAGAATTGGTTCTTCTATCATGGCCATAGCATGTAGCTGGGCCTCGACTCTAGCTGAGTGCGTTGTTCCAATCTCCTCCACAGTCTTCATCCATGCGAGGGTCGGAAGTTCGTACGTCATCTGGCCTTCAGCCGTGACTTGTCCGCCTGGGATGGGTGTGGGCTCGTATGCTTCTTCAAACGTTTCCTCCACCGGAATGGTTATGTTCTCGTCGTCAGCTGGGATCTCCGGTGGGGAATCAGACCGTGGTGGTGCTTCGTATACATCTATGCGTGATTGGAGAGTGGCTACCTGGGCCCGTAGTGCGTTGAGTTCCTCTATGAGTTCAGGAGAGGGGTCCACAGGTTCTGGTACTTCTGCTGCCACTGGTAGTTGTTGTGGTGCCGGTTCTCTGAGCTGTAGTAACTTGTGATCTTCTTTTAGCTTCTGATGCTCTTCGTTCATTCGATCGTAGTCCTCTAGCAGTCGAACGTGGTCATCTAGCAACATCCGCATCGATTCAGATGGGATTGCCTTGAATCTGCTCGGACTTAATGGTTGTTCAGGATGGTCTAGTGCCGCTTCCAAATTTTCTCTATTCTGCGCTTGGAGTCTCACGTTCTCCTCCTGGGCTGCGGCTAGGTGCCTCCTGAGTAGGCCCATATTTCTGGTCAGCGTCGCGTTCCTAATTGTTTGGGCTCGAAGCAGGTTGTCCAGATCAGCAGTGGCTTCTTTTGTCTTCTCTTCACTTTCTAGCTCTAGCTTATGATATGCCTCTCTTAGTTCTTGGTGTCGCGTATTTAACGAGGCATTCTAGATTGATAATGAATTGAGCTGCGACTGTAATTCATTTGTCGTCCTCTGCAGTTGTTGATAGTTGATGCCAAGAGATGCAAACTCATCTCGTACTTGTGTCATGCATGTGAACATTTGTTGAAGTGCAGTGTCTATGGTGGGCGATAATAGTAATGAAGTGTTAAGTGAGGATGCAGTGGAAGTAGATGCAACGGGAATGGGGAATGGGGTTGGGAAGGTGGATGCAGTGGTGATCGTGGAAAATTGTGACGTACCTAAATATGATGGTGCTGTGAGTGGAGTGGGTGCTGGTGCGGTGGGTGGTGAGATGTCCATGTCATTGGACGTGTCAAGTGCGGTGACTGTGAAAAGCGGTGTGTAAGTGGGTGGTTGTGTAGGTGTGAAGACGGGATTTACAAATGTAGAGTAATTTACAGGGGGGATGGCTAGAGTAGCTTGGTGAAAAGGGGATATAGGGGTTATGGTGGGTTGGGGAGGTGAAACTGGTGAGAAGGTTAGTGGGGTTAGAAAGGTGAAAGGGGGTCTTAAAGGTGGGGGAAAAGCTGGGAAGGATGAAGGGGTGAAGGGGTTAACATGTAGACGCGGAGGGTTGGGTGTGGGCATGGTGGCATGAATGGGCAGGGCAAAGGGTGTGGCTATGTTGCCATGGACTGGTGTGGATATGGGAGGAGCAGGTGGGCGTGTTGGGGATACAGGATGGGTTGGTGAAACATGAGGTGAGAGAGGAGTAGAAGGTGTGGATGTTATTTCAAGGATAGTGGTAGTATGTACAACGGTAGTACGTGGCGGGGAGTCGACTAGGATGGCTTCTTCGGTGAAGGATCTTTCCGGCCGTAGGCGTGCATCTTGTGCCTGGTGGGATGATTGAGCACCTACCGGAACTCGAATATATTCACCGGGCTTCGATAGCAGTCGAACTCTGCGAGGGTCGTATTGGGGGAGTGGCTTCCTTTGTAAATACCTCAGTGCTTCGACCGGGCCGATGGATTGGACCAGTTCTCTGAACCCTCTGATGTAGACTTCTTCAAACCCTCCGGAGACTAGTTCTTGTTCGATTAGGGCCTGGCTCTCTGCTTCAGTCAATTTCTTCCGTGCCCAGACTTTCTCCATCGTACGATATAATTTCTTGATTGCCAGCCTGTAAGCTGCTGCTTCGAAAGTCTCCTCTTCGTGCGTGCTGGTGTCACCGTGTGCATCAGTTTGTTGGCCTTGGCCGTCTGTCTGTCCTTGTTCTTGGGAATCATGCGTGCCCTGGCTGGCTTCATCGTCACCTTCTTCGTCATCTGTGGCTGTTCGTTCATCCTCGGAGCTAGACACAACTTGTCCCTGTGGCAGATCCCGCGGTGTGGTAGGGTAACTGGGGCGTTCATATTCTTGGGAGAACATCTGTGCCTCTGAAAACTGGAATTCATTTGAGAATGCATCCGGCATCTCAAAATCGAATGTTGTGTTTATTGGTTCTGCCTCCATGTGTGGTATTGGGAAAGAAAAGGCTTCCGCACCAATAGTGGTGGGAGCTTCTGCTGAAGTGGTGGTGGGTTCTGTGGTTGCAGCTGCCTGAGGTGCAGCGACACTAGTAGTGCCCTCCGTGACCACTGGTCTAGACAACCTTATGCGAATAGGTTGTACTGTGGGAGCGGCTTCTGTTGGTGATCGCTCTGGAGAGGGTTGTGGTGATGGTGACTCTGGCACTTGAAGGCAAGGAATGGTGCCTCTCATGCGTTTACCTGCCCGTGTTCTGCTGGGCTTCCTGGCTTTCTTCATAGTTCCCTTGAATGCTTTCAGCTCTTCTCCTGTTAATGCACGTTCAATTGGCAAGTCATAAGCCAAGCACATATAAACAATTCTTGTCAGCGCACAACATCCATTAAGCACTTTCTTGCGTTCCCATCTGTGTTGCGCCAAATACATTTGATCAATGATCCAGCTCGCCAGATCAACAGTCTGAGGTCCAGTACACGCTAAGTACAATCCAAACCATATTCTTTTGTGTGGCATGGTAAATCTGTCCTGAGCGGGGAATGCAAAATGTTGCATGCATATCCGTAGCGGCTTTGACAGCTCAGGTGTAATTGCTGAGATCTCCTCCCACTTAGTGACATCCCCACGTTTCATAGGGTCTGGAATTAATCTTTCTCGATCTGTGGGCGTGTGGGTGCCATGAATTTTGATGGCAGCTCTGATTAAATCCTTTGAGAGGTAAAACCTTTTGTAAGGTGGATCATCCACTAAAGAGGGCAAAATAAAAGTTCCTGGGATATCCTTATTCTCTGAGGCCAGCAAAGTAGTAATTAAGTAATAACACCTGTAAAAGTCAGGTTTGGGCAGGGGATCACTGAAATACTCCGCGAAGCCTGCTCTGGCCCAAACGTGAGTTAGGTCCTGGGTGTTCTGTAGGTCTTCGAACTCTCTGGAGAAGAATTGGTATTTTCCCCAAGTGCGGTCATCAAACGTCAAAGTAGATTCAAATATGAAATCCGCGTCCGCTAAGGGTCCTGCAAGTCCCTGAAACCAGTGAGAGTTACGGTGTATCTTTTCTGTGTAGCCCATAGGTGGGTTGTCGATCGGCATGGGCCCTGGAAATCCTTGGAATTCTGGCGGTGGAGCAGTCGGGTGGGATTCTGTTCGTAAAACATTGAGGGGCACTGCCGCTACACTGGGGCCTGCTCCTGATGGTCCTTCGTCGGTTTGCATGATGACTGATGCGTTAATGAGAAAGATCTGCTACAAAAGATTAACACATTAGCATGGAAATTAATTATGATCCCATTAAAGTGAGACCGCAATCCCTTTCCATAACTGATGCGTAACCCGTGTAGCCAAGTGCTGTGATGTGATGGATGCAATGCCTCTTGCAGCACTAGTGCAGGTCTCTAGACGCCTACACGTTTCAGATGATGCATACGTTCCTTGATGAGATGAGATTATGAGTGACGTGTGATGATGGTGGGTGAATTTATACAAGGTTTAAAGGTTAGTGATTTATTACAAGGTTGTATGTTAGTCGGGGGGGTAGTTTTGTCAGACATGGGGTTAGGGGAAGACGATTGGACACGCTTCGGTATCCATTTCCTAAGAGTCCTTGAGTGGGTGGTGGGTTTCTGCTGAGGGGTCAAAGGTAGTATCGGGTGTGGTGGTGTTGAGGGATGGAAAGATTTGTGAGGGGTATGTATTACATGGCTTAAGGGTTGAGCTATGATACATGGTTTGGGTACCCAAATCTGCGTGGGTGTGGGTCTATGGGTAAGGTATTTCTTGGCGATCCAAATTTGTCGAATGCTCGGACCTGTAGAAGAAGGTCGAGGGGATGGTGGATACTGATTCTGTTTCTGCCTTGCCTTTTTCTTGTCGATCTCTGCTTGGTTGGAGTTCTTCGGTGCTTTTTGTCCTTTTGGCACCCATATTTGTCTGGTGCCGCTTCCTTTGGGTGGCCTAAACTGCCTTCCTTGTTGTGTCTTCTGATACTGCCGTCGGTCCGGGTTCCTTCGTCGTGGTTGACTCTGTTGTTGTTGAGGTTGAGAGGTCGGATGGACACTCTGCTTTGGAAAAGAAGGGAGATCCAACACTTGCGTGACCTGCCCATTAGGAAGTGATGCATTCTTTAACTTTAATCTAGGCCAGTCCGCAACAAGTTTGGAAGGATGAGCACCGCAGGGTGTCGTGCTCATTTGGCCGCTGATGCAACCCACCTGACCACTGATTGTGTCCATCTGCCCTTGCAGTTGGGTAACTGTCTCTTCTAGTTTGCAGGAAGTCCCAGGGAAGATCTCCTGTCGTCCTTCTGATTGACAATTGTCCATAGCCAAGCCCGAGTGGGTTGGTGTAGACGTAACGTGACTGGTCTGTTTAAAGATCTTCCGGTCTTCCGTCGCATGTATTTCATAGGGTCTAGGGTTACAAACCTCAGTCGGAATGCCGTTAGGGAAGTCAAGCGGTATCACTCGCTTCTGCTCTAAGGTTCCAATCTGTAAGGAGCCTTGTCTAAGATTTAGGTCCATAGAGTGATCGTATAGCCAATCTTGGCCAAGGATTAGGGGTTCTATTAGGTCGTCATCATGGCACACTAGTAGCTTCGCTGTCATGGTCACATCCTTAATGAGGATAGGAAGGTCCACCTCGCCCATGCAAGGGGTTTCCATGCCTCCTAGGCCTATGAGGTATGCCTCAATTGGCCGCATTTCTATTCCTGAATCCTTATAGTGGGACCATCTAATCGCACTAGTCGCAGCACCTGAGTCAATTAAAGCCCTGAGTTCTTGGCAAGGGTTGCCATGCTCTAGCCTAACTGTAATGAATGGTCTCCTGTCCACTATGCTAGGATGAGTGGTTGACTTTACTTGACACATGGCCATGGGATATCTGGGTGATGTCTCCAGATGGTTATAATGTTCTCTCCATAGTCCTTGTCTTCTTAGCTTCATGCGCTTAATGCGTTCTATGGCTTCTGCCTGAGCTTCAGCTCGTATTCTATTTTCTTCCTCCTTACGCTTCTTTGCCAACGTGAGTCGTCTAAGCATATCCTCAGTAAGAGGTTCTTGATATAACCTGACTCTACAACCACTAATGTAATTAGGCATTATATCTCCTTCTAAGGTGGCTAACTGTACTGCTCCACTTATCGAAAGTCTGTTAATGATCATAGGTCCATAACCTCGCTTTTCTAACTTCCGTACGTGCTGTTTCAGCGTATACACTAGAACTAAATCTCCTTCTTTTAAACCTTTATCTTTCACATGTGCATCAAAATATGCTTTCTGTCGCTTCTTCGCTGCGTATATTCCTGCTGCTGCTTTCAGCCTGGTTTCTCCTAATCGTTCCAAGTCCATTATTCTTGCTGATAATTCATGGCCGGTCCACTGATGTTCTTGTGCAACCTTAAGGGTCGGTATCAAGAAGTCCAAAGGAAGCACAGCATTCTGACCAAAAACCATCTGAAAGGGAGTTGCATTGAGTACGGTCTTGTAGGCCACTCGATATGCCCAAACAGCGTGGTGTAACTGTTTGTCCCAATCTGAACGTTTATTGTTCACGAGTTTCGTCAGTACGGTACACAGTATCTTGTTAGTGCTTTTAGCCTGACCATTGGCCTGAGGATGATATGGTGCAGATTTCTTGTGAATCACCATAAAATCCTGTAACAAATATTCAATGACTTGGTTTAGAAAGTGAGTGCCTCGATCGCTCACTAACTCT
Organism: Ceratopteris richardii; assembly: GCA_020310875.1. Classification (NCBI taxonomy): domain Eukaryota; kingdom Viridiplantae; phylum Streptophyta; class Polypodiopsida; order Polypodiales; family Pteridaceae; genus Ceratopteris; species Ceratopteris richardii. The sequence goes on from CM035416.1 coordinate 138,500,485, forward strand.
ATAGGCAATCCATATCTTGTAAAGACATTTTCAAATAAGAATTTTGTAGTCGTGTGAGCATCATTCTTTTTTGTGGCTTTTGCCTCTACCCATTTGGTTAGATAATCTGTGGCAACAATAATGTATTCAGCATGTGTACCTTTTGCAGGGGGGTTAATGGGTCCTACAAAGTCTATACCCCACTTTGAAAATGCACGTCCGCCCATCATGGGTTTCAATGGCATTTCATCTCTGCGAGTAGGAAACTGAGTTCTTTGGCACACATCACATCTCTTTACATAGGTATGTGCATCCATGTGAAGAGTGGGCCACCATAATCCTGAAAAGAGGATGGCTTTGATTATCCTATCTGGTCCAAAATGACCTCCTGCAACACCTTGGTGTGCAGTCTCTAGTATGCTCAGATAATCGCTTTCATGAACACATTGTCTTAAATATCCATCTCGTCCTCTTTTGTATAAATTATCGCCAATGAGTGAATAGTCTTGAGCTTCCTGCTCTAGACTGCGTTGTCGAGCTAAAGTCATGCCTTGAGGGAATGTGTTCGTCCTCAGGTATGTCACTAAAGGTTCACTCCAGTCTGGTGTGAGAGACACGTGATATAATGTCGCATGCTCTACTGGTGGTCTTTCACAGCAAACACTGCATTCCTTACACAACTTGTAGACATCTGCTTCCATAGAAGGCCAATATACTCCTAATCTCTGCAGAGTCTGTAATGTTCGATGTTTTGAATGATGTTGCTTTAGTGCACCTATGTGTGCTAATTGCAACCAGTTCGCATGTTCTGATTCATCTACACAACAAGCAAGAATTTTTTGATTATCCTGTTTATATATGCTTCCTGCCATTATTTGGTACCTCTGAGACTTGGTAATCTCTCCTTCTTTGATCTTTATTCTAGGATTCTTGGGTCCGTATGTCAGAATAGGGACTATAGGTTTAGCCCATTCTGGTGCTATCTCAAGGTTAAACAAGTATGCATCTGGTAATTCATCTGCTACTCCTTGAGGAGCTTCTCCTGAGGTTAATCTTGAAAGGTGGTCAGCTCTAAGATGTGTCTTTCCTTTCCTGACTACTACTTCAAAATCGTACTCCATGAGCAATAGAAACCAGCGTATTAATCGTCCTGTGTTACATGGTTTGTTGACTAAATATAATAGGGCTTGATGATCTGTAAAGAACTTGAACTTGTTGGCCAACAAGTAATGTCTGAATTTCTTTACTGCGTAGATCATCCCTAATCCTTCTCGTTCCGTCGTGGTGTAATTTCTTTCTGCTGCGTTCAATTGTCTGCTCGCGTAAGCTATGGGGAGATCTATGTTACCTTCATTCGTGGGTTGTGCTAACACACATCCTATGGCGTAATTGGATGCATCCACATGTACATGGAATGGCTTACTCCAATCTAGGGTAGTCAATATAGGTGTTGAGCACAAACGTCGTTTAAGTTCATTAAATGAATTTTCACATTCTTCTGTCCATTCAAAGTTGGTCAAAAGAGAGTACAAAGGCTTGGCTATGATTGCATACATGTGTATGAATCTCCTATAATAACCGCAATGGCCCATAAATGCCTGTACCTCTTTCACATTAGTTGGTCTAGGTAATTCTGCAATTACCTTCACCTTTTCCTCATCCGTGGAGATTCCATTTTTTGACACAATGTGTCCTAGAATTTTGCCTTGTTTGACCATGAAAACGCATTTTTCTGGGTTCAAACAGACCTGATATTCTCGACATTTGTCAAATATTTGTCTTAACTCTGGGATATGTGTCTGCCTTACATTTGAATGAGCACATAAGTCATCGACATAAACTTCCAAGCTCTTGCGTAAGAATTCCTTAAAAACATGACACATGAGTCGCTGGAAAGTAGCGGGTGCATTTGTCAAGCCAAATGGCATTACACGAAATGCAAATATACCCCATTCTGTGGCAAAAGCCGTCTTGTGTTGGTCTTCTGAAGCAATGGCTACTTGATTATAGCCTGAAAATCCATCAAGAAAGCTGTAAACTTCCTTGCCCGCAACTCTTTCCAATAGATGTTCTGTGATAGGAAGAGGAAAACTGTCTCTAATCGTTGTGGCATTAACTTTTTTAAGGTTAATACACACACGCAATTTTCCATTCTTCTTGGGCACAACCACAATGGGGGATACCCATTCGGTATGTTCAATTTCGTAAATAAATCCTGCTTCTATCAAGCGATCTATCTCCTCTTTAATCTTCGCAGCGTAGTTATCATTGTACGTGTAAGGTTTCTGTTTTGTCAGTTTTGCATCTGGAGTCATAGGGATTCTATGAGAACATATATCCGGATCTACTCCTTTCAAATCTTTATAACTCCAAGCAAAAACATCTCTATATTCGCGCAATATGGCAACTAATTCTTCTTCTTCTTCAGTCGTCAAATCATGCCCTATGTATGTGCATTTTTCTTCTTCTCCTTCTATGGCAACTATTACTTTCTTGGTTTTCTCTCGGTTATCGTATACTTGTCCATCATTCGCTTTTCTATTAGGCATTCGTACCATGATTCTTCTATCTTCAATTTCATATTTCTTGAAGTTCTCGGGTACTTCAAATAAAGATTCTTCTTTTTCTGACATGGTTTCTTTCTTCTTTCTTTTCTTCCCTTCACTTTTGTTAGTCACTTCCGTGGCTAACCTCACCTCATGCGTAATTTCCTCGTGTCTCTGAGTGTGAGTCTCTACTTCGTAGAAATATTCTTCCTCTGATGCAAAGGGCGGGTCCATGATAATTGATTCTAAATCAAAATCGCTTGCATCCTCGAATGCATCAGTGTTCGGTTCACACTCTTCCAAAACTGCATCGCACATGATTGGCTCTATCGTGAAAACTGAAATGTCATAGCCATCCTCGTCACAGTGGGGTGTCCATTGTTCTTCATTGATGGCTACATCCATGGTTGCTAGTATTTCCGCCCAACCATGGGGTTCAAACTCTTCGTCTGGGAATACTACAGGTGCGTAGGCTGGATCTTGAAGGGTTCGTGGATGTTGTTCCCCACCTAAGGTCCTGGCCTCTAACCGCTCTTCCTCTTGTTTGGCTCTTTACACATCCATAAATGGGTATCCTCATGCAACCAAGAAGGGTCTGATTCTAATGAGTGCACGGATTCCGTCTCTACTGGTGTTTTATGGATGGTATTCCATTGTATTGGGGGTACATCTCGATGTGAATAGTCTTTAAGATTGACTTTAGTAGTCACTCCTAGATGTTGCAAGTACAAAGAATTAGTTCCCCAATCTTGTACAATTTGCAACTGACGCATGAATGGTCGTCCCAATATCATCTCATAAGCACGATTTTTTGCAAAGTCACAAATGACGAAAGTATGCTCAAATTCTACACCACAAGTGGTGAGAGATATGCCTTCTAGTAAGCCTAATGGTTTTTCTATGTGTCCATCAGCCATTTGTAGCTTCATCCTGGTGGGTCTGAGTGCTGGCTTACCCCAACGTTTCCACAAAGCGGTGGTAGCTATGGCTACTCCGGCTCCTGAATCTAAGATGGCTTTCGTGGTGTAGCCCTGATGGGTTATTGGAAGATATGTGTTACCTTCCTCTCCTTCGCTTACGTCTCCAATCTTTTCCACGGGTATCTCTGGTACCTTCTTATGTGATCCTATCTGAGAAGGTGTGGTAGCTAGCTCAGGGAATTGATTTGCTACATGCTTCCACAATTCTGGTTTTACCTTTAACAATTCCTCCAAAGTGAGATTACATTGTACTTTCGTGTTCTTGATCACTTCCGTGTTCCTAGGGATCACTGATTCTTCATTCCTCACTATTATCGTGGGTGCTCTCATACTAATAGACTTTGCTTCCCAAGGTCCTGTGAACTGAAGTAATTCTTGTAGAGAATTAGATTCAAATCCTGTGGGTTCACTCAGTTGTTCCACCTCTACATCATCATATATAGAGGGGATGTCTTGGGGAAATTGTTCCTGCAAGTCATCTATTTCTTGAATAGGAGGATGAGTTCCTTGTTCTTTTCTCCATTTCTCTTCTTGGATTTCCCTCAAGAATTCATGTGAGTACCTATGTATGGAAGACAAATTGTCTTGACTTTCTGTATTGGGTACTTGAGACAGGGATGGTGCATTCCTTTCCTGTGTCTCTGGGACAATAGGGTTCCTAGGCTGATCCTTTTTCTCTTTGCTTTCTATCAAGTGCTCTAGCCTCTCCATTAGTCCTTGAAAGTGTAGTTCCGGTTTTGCCATGTTATTCCAATTAAGATATCTAGAGGCTTCAAACAAAGCTTGTGCTAGTTCTACCATTTTCATGCAAAGTTTAGTTCTCTCAATTTCTAGATCAGCTCGAGGGTAGTTTTTACTCATTTCCGTTACTTGAGGTCCCTCTTTTATTCTAGTCTGATATGCACGAAACATCATGTCTAGATCTTCTGGTATGGGTTCCGCTAAAACTGATCCTGATTTTTGAGCTGGATTTTCTTGGTTTAATTCTTGTGAAGTCAGTTCTTGGATTTTGGCTCTAGATTCCTTTAAACTTCCTTCCAACTCACTTATCTTTTTACTCCATTTTCTCTTGATTCTTTCTCTAGAATCTTTCCAAGATTTCGTCTTTTTACTACTCGATTATGCAACTTCACTAGTTCCGGCTGCTTTCTCTTGATTAAGCTGTTGGTTTTGTAAGAGCGCCTGGGCTCTGGTTATAGCTTGGATAGGCACGTATGTAGGGTTGGATCCATCTGCGTTATTTACAATACCTATCACGTTGATCGGTGTCACATTCGAAGCGTTAACTGGGTTCTTAGGACAATCTTTGATTACGTGCTCTTTGCCACAATCGGCACAAAAGCCTTGTATGTTATAGTACTGTGATTGCCTTACTATTGGGGGATGTGGACAATCCTTTATGAAGTGATCTCCTTGGCACCTAAAGCATGGTCCTCTAGGGCCCTGTGGTCTCTGTTGTCTCAATTGGGGCCGTGGGTTTGGGTTTGCGTACATCACATTAGTATAATCTGGCTCCCAACTAGGTTCCATTGGTGGACTATCATAATGATATGTTTCGACATGTTCTGATGACTCCGTGTAATAAGCGGGTGGACTAGTTACATGAGTAGAGTCAAAACTGTTTGAGTTCGGGTCACTTTCGGTGATCAAGGGTGAAGAAGGCACTAACGCCCTACTTAGGTTTTCTTCTGCAGCAGCGTATTTGACTGAGATGACATTCGCTGGTGGGGGTGGCTGCTGAGCTAAGATGGGTTGAGGTCTCTATTGAGCCTGGTATGGGTAGTTCTGAGGAGGCCTATAGTAATAAGGCTGAGCATTGTATTGGCCTTGATACCTACCTGGCTGCTGGTATGTTTGCAGGTAGTTCTGTCTCACGGTTTGTTTGTTGTATGGGCAGTCCTGAGCCGTATGATTTGTATATCTCCTCTCAATTGTACAGTATTGGCCACTAGGGTTGGCTTGAGGTTGAGGTGCATTGGGGCACACGTTTGCCAAATGATTTCCACCACAAGTGTAACAACGTACATTCATTGGTAGCTTGGGCACCTGTTTACTAGAAACTCCTAGTTTTTGGGCCACTTTTTCTGCTAGGTCCTCTATCGAATTAGACAATTTTGTGGATGCTAGAGAAGAACAATCTGAGTCCTTATAGACCTTTGAGAGTTCTAATTCCTCTCCTAGGTTATCCTCGATGTCTATACATATTCTTACACACTCCTCTAGCGTTCTGGGTTCTTTTAGGTACACATAGGAGCGTAGTTTAGCGCTCAACAAGCCATCTAGGAACAGTGATACTTGTTTGGCCTGTGAGGGTAGCTCTTGCATTGGACATCGTTCGACATATTGTCTGAATCTACGACCTGCCAGTCTTACTGTTTCCTGAGGGGTTTGTTTAAAGCTATGAATCAACGAAGACGTGTCGTGTCTAATCCCACTTTTAGAGAATTCAATGATGAATGACTCTAAAAAGTGATGGATGTCTCTAAATTGCCTTTGTTGCAATGGTTGGAACCAAGTTAAAGCTGTATTCTTTAACGTTAGTCCAAATGCGTTGTACTGCGTGAACATGTCTTCAACTTGTTCTGCTCTTAGTACTTGCTTGAATTCTGCGACATGGTCATAGGGATCTCCTGTCCCATCAAAGTAATTCTTCATGGATTTCACTAATTGCATGGGTCTCAATACTCTTGCGTGTTCACGTGGTCTAGGTAGAGGAAAATCATCTCTACCACCTGGTATTCCATGATCTCTTTGTCTATCCATTCTATTAGTGTTCGAGGTTGTTCTATCTCTCCCTATGGGGTGATTAAAGCTTACTTCCGGTCTCTCTTTAGTTCCTTCTCTTTGATTTCCATGGGCTGAGGAGGTTCCTGCCCCTTGTTGACTTGCATTTATGTTTGTTCTAGATGGAGGGAATACCAATTCACCTCTCCATGTGTATGTGTTTTTAGCGTGCTCAGGCACCACAAAGACTCTTTCTGAAGTCTCATCCAGGTATACAACCTTTCCAGGTGTATCTGGGTCCTTGAATTCATAGATTGTAATGATGCCTATCTCACCAGGGTGTTCCTTTCTGTACCTCCAAAAGGCTTCATCCGTCTCTTTATTTACAAACAACTCGGTGCTCCTGTTATCTTGAGGGATCCATTCTGGGATGAGTACTCTTGTTAATACGGATTTCCCTCTCGGTGTTCTAGGTTCTTCTAACGATTCTTTTCCTTGAAATTTCGTTTCCATCTCTAATTGGATTGTGCCAAACTCATTAGTATCGTTTGGCTGCGTACTTAGAACGTACATGGTTCCTTCTTTGTCTATGTAAGCGTCTCTCTCAAATTTCACCACTGGTCTTTCCAATCCAATGGGTTGATCAGGGTTGTGCAGTTGCACCACTTGCCTTCGCAAACCATCCTCATAGATGCGAGCACCTAATCGGTTGGTTCGGAGAAACTCTAGTTGCGTTCTATAGGGTCCTTCTGGCTTTTCTAGGTATGCTACATGAGACCCTCCTTCTGGTCTGTCTGTGCTAAATGCCATTTCTGATTCGCTAGTCTCTGAGCTCTCGTAGGGGTAATTACTATTCAATTGCTGAGCCCAAGATCGAGCGGTAGTTCTTACACTAGCCTCTGATGATCTAAGGCTTCGTCTGTCTGACTTACCTATGTGTCTCCCTGATCTAAGGTTCATTAATTTCCTTCCTTGCACGCTCAATTACACACTTAGATCGTCAATGGTTCTTTGTTATTACTTTCTTGATTCTTTTTAATTTTCTATGGATTCTTGTCTTAATTTATGCGTCAGGAATTCGACTTTCCGTTATAGTTTTGAGTTCTCGTTCCGTCAGACTTAGGTTCTTTTCTTTAGGTTTTCGTCACACACACCTTTACTTTTAGTCTTGAACTTGAAAGAATTAGGTATCTTGAACTTGAGGCGTTCCTATCGTCGTTAATCCACAACTACCGTTTAGCCTAAGCTAAGAATTGACTGAGGGGGTTGAGTAATCTTCCAACCTCGAGTCGGCTTTTCTGTTGCTCTGATGCCCTGTTGCCAAAGAAGCTGTGCTTCCCAAGCTCCGCGGTCTTCACTGCCTTACTTGCTTGCCTTTGATTGCCCTTGCTAAACCTGGAAAAATCCAATATTAGACCAATTCACAAGATGATCAAACACTTGAGCATATACACCTTTTTAAGTCCCTTCTCGTTTGCCCAAATTTTCAATGTGTGCCCCCTGGCTTCCTAGTCCCAAACTAGGTGAACCTCAAAATAGCTTATCCAAAAATAGATGTATTCTTTATGAAAAAAACAGTTGAGGTCACGTAGTACTCGTCGCGAGCTTTCTAACGAGCTATTAAGCTCAAAAAACGGACTTCGGATGAAAAAGTTATGAGCGTTCAGGCCCTGGGGGGTAAAAACTGACAATAAAGTTTTCCTTCAAATATGAGCTATGAGTCTAATGGTCCAAAAATTTCTCAAAAATTCCCTCAAATCTGGTCAAAAATTGAAGTCCAAAATTTGCGATGGGGGTGCACAATCGCGATGGTCTGGGACCGTCGCGATGGTCCGAGCGAATCGTCGCGATGGCGTGGGATTTGGACAATCGCGATGGCCCGAAAAGGCGAACAATCGCGATGGCGCGGTCAACGGTCAAAGGTGGACAATCGATGGTGCAAAAAGGTGAACCGTCGCGATGGCTCGAAGTGAACGATCGCGATGGCGTGAGGTCGAACCGTCGCAATGGTCCAAAAAATGAACCATCGCGATGGCGTGAACAGGCGGACAATCGCGATGGCACGGTCAACGGTCAAAGGTGGACAATCGCGATGGTCCGAAGTGAACCGTCGCGATGGTCCGCGATGCGATGGCTTGAGCCAATCGCGATGGTCCGATGTTGGGCTGTCGCGATGGTCCAAAAAATGAACCGTCGCGATGGTTTATCGTGACACGTGGCACTGTCGTGGCGATGGCTTGAGCCAATCGCGATGGTGCGGGGTCAGCTGAACAATCGCGATGGTCCGAAGTGGACCGTCGCGATGGCTCAAGTGAACCGTCGCGATGGTCCGAAAAAGCGAACCGTCGTGATGGTCCGGCCGAGCCGTCGCGATGGCGTGAGCCTATCGCGATGGTGCGACACAATCGCGATGGTCTGAGCCAATCGCGATGGTCCACCAAACAATGAATTTTTGAAATGCAACTATAGTGCCGTGTGTGCGCAAGGATCGCCTACCTCGTGGTGTGATCGCCTACTTCAAAATCCGAAAGTTGCAGACCATCGCGATGGTCCGCCACACTCGGAAATTTCTGACAGAAAGTACATGTTTTACCTTTTGGAAGCTCTCCTGATGCTCTGAAGCTCTGTACCTGCAAGAAAACTCAAGAAAACACAAGTGCATACAAGCGCAAAGACTCTCTCTCGCTCTCTCGCATGCACAAATGAGGGGAAATGAGGTGAATGGGTGGATATGGTGAATTTTCTTATTTTTTTGGAAATGGAGATGATGATGCGATGATGAAGATGGAGTATGGGGAAGGTGAAAAACACTAAAAACTAAGTAAAAACAACAACAAAAAACTGAAATTTTTACCTTCCAACGCCACTTCTTGCTATACTCTTACCATCACACATTCGTCCTAGACTCGATCCCCGGCAACGGCGCCAAATTTGGTGTTGCTCTAGCACAATGGTAAGTACCACGTTAAGAAGCTTCACCTCCTTAATGTCAATCCGTGGGAGAGGTAGGAGTGATATGAAGATCGTGAATGTGAGATGATGTGAGAGTGAAGGTGAGAAGCCCAAAGATGCACACACACATACACACACACAATGAAGAGACAAGCAAGATGCAATGGAAGGTGGGGACTTAGTTCTATTACTCAAGAATACTCTTACAAGCTCAAACTGGCTCTAAGCTCACATTAACCAAAATGAACCCACCTCCAAAATGAGCTCTCTAGCTCTTTTTATAGTTTCTAGACTAGTTTTGACCGGTTTCACATCTAGTGACCGGCCTAGTTAAAAAATAGGTCCTAGAGGCTATTTGGAAGGGTAAACGATGTCTAAAAATAACGAAAATTGGTACGCGCATTCTACCTAAGCTCCTCAAGCTCGAGGACTCCTCGGCTTGCACAAAATGGAGCTATGGATTACAAAATGGGGTTTTGCCTATATTACATATGTTACAAGAGTGATGAAAATCACTGTTGGATGTTTGAAGAAATAATAAGAAACATATTTGTTTGAAAAAATGATCCGACTGGCTCCCTGCTCCGTCTTTACATGCTTCCATGTCGTCTGTGCCTCTGACTGTGCCTCTGACTGCTTCCAACAAGTATACTGAACGAGGAAGTATGGAAGTAGTTCCGAACTGATCGCATGTTAACCATTTTGGTAAGTGACCAAGTTCAATGCAGTCGTCTACGTTCACTGTTGATTCCGATCACAGGAAAAACTAGCATCTGTAACGGTTGAAGTGCGAGTAGGTCATTGTTAAGTCTATAACGAGTCGATTGTTGTCAAGATATTTGTTGCTCGTAGTTGGTATACGATGAGTTGTAATTTCAATATATATATATATGTGTTTGGTATACCTGTCTGTTCTGAAGAAGTACGTATTAGGTGATCTTCGTTTACTGAAGTAGATTATTCTATTGGACACAAGTCACCGGACTACTGCTCAGACCATCATAGCAGGATTAGTTCAGAAATTCTAAGTCCAGTACAACGAACAGTCATCGGTTGTTCAGAATTGCGCACGGAGCTAAGACGCTAGAAGTAATTATGATTGTGTAATAAGTTGGGAAAATAGTACAGGGCCTCTGTCTAACATACCCCTACCACTCCCAAGGACCCACATGGCTAAGAGGTAATTTACGGTTAGGAAAGGTTCGGAAACGTATGAACTTGAAAGTATTTTGAGTCTGAAATTGGAAGTTTAACGATTTACATTTAACAATACGATAAGAGAAATAGTTTGTATGATTTGGATTTACCTTGAATGTAAATAGTCTACCTTGTTTTTTACCTCTATGAATTAACCTCCTTTGCATTGGATCCTCAATGAAGCAACCTGCATGATTAAATCTTATTTGCAAACCTTTTTCTACCATTTGACCAACGGACATCAGATTCTTACTAATCATTGGCACATAAAGTACATCCTTCAAGCAATTTTTCTTGCTCTTATCCTGCATAACAACATGTCCAACCTGCATAATCTTATGTGTTGTATCATCTCCTGTTTCAACATGACCTTTACATGAAGGATTATGCATATTAGAAAACCATGAAGCATCATGTGACATATGGTTAGAGCAACCACTATCTACATACCATACATCACTATTACTGTTCATCTTAGTTTCTACATTCATCATAAGAAGAGAATCATAATCATCACTTTTACCTTCAACTGCATAATTTCCTTGTTGTTTACCTCTTTTTGAATAGCCTTCTCTCCGATTACCACCTTGATTTTTTTCATTTTGATAGCAATCTTTGGCATAGTGTCCATACCTTCCACATATATAGCAATTGTTGTTATCTTCACTCCTTTGTCTTTGATTGTAGTTGTAGTTGCCTCTCGTACCTCTAGCGCTTGATCTTCCTCTTCCTCTTGTGTTAAAGAAGCCACTTGAAGTCCCTTGATCATCACTCCTTCTTCCTCGACCTTTATTTGAACCTCTTCTTTCTATGTTTCCACCTCTTGATGATCCTACATAAAGAGCTTGTCCTTGAGATCCTTTTTGATTTGAAGTAGAGCCATTTAGATTCATTTCCTCCATGACCATAAGAGCAACAAGATGATCAAAGTCTCGTAATTCTCCTCTAACATAAAATGAAGTAATGAATGGTTTCCATCTCTCATCATCCTTGAGTCTGTTGAGACTATGTGCAACCAAGTCGTCGTCCTCCACATGAGCTTGAATTGATCCTAGTTGATATGCAATCTCTTTAACCTTCAACAAGTAATCATTGATCGATGTCCTTGTATCTTTCTTTATGTTATTCAAATCATTTTTGAGTTGAATCTTCCTTGCTCTTGTACTTGTAGCGTACAATCTTTCCAATGCAAGCCAAACATCTCAACGTGTGTCTAGATCTTGTATGTGTCCTACCATTGAATCTTGAATATTTTATGATAAAATGAATATAACCCTTTTGTCTCTTTCATTCCAAAGTCTAAACTCCCTCAATTGTTGCTGATTTGGATCCTCTGGTAATATAGGTTTGATATCTATTCCATCAATCAAACCATACAAGCCTCTACCTTGCAAGTATGTTGTGATTCTAAATCGCCATGCTTGATAGTTGTTCTTATCAAGCTTCTCTATTTGTGCATGTTGATCGCCCATTGTGTAAATACTAAACTTCCTCCTTTAACCCTCCTTTTGGATATGTGTGATAAGAAGAAGTATGAGATTTACCTTTGTAATAAATTTTATGCACCTTTCTTCGCTTGGATGTTGCTTGAGATGCTTCCTTGCTATCTCCTTCTACCTTTGTGTAGTGTTGATGATGAACCTCTGCTCCAATAGCTTCAAATTCTTCATCAAGGTATTATAACCTTCTCCAAGCTTCAATTCCTTGCTTTGATACCAATGTTGGAGTTTATTGACCTCCAAAATATAGCTAGAAGTAGGTGGAACTCCCTAGGAATAAGTTGACCTTCTCACAAACTTCATCACAGAAAAGCTAGTCATGCTTGCAGAGCTTACTGTTCTCTACTGGCTTAGAATTTTTAAAAACTATTTAAATCACATATAGTAGAGACCAAGAGCTTTCCAATGAGCCAAAGAACATTCAATTTGGATAAATACACAAGGAGATATGACCTCTGCAAGTTTGAGGTTTAATGGAGACCTTCAGCAGGGATGAAACTCGAGAACACACACTACTTGCAGAGAGTACTGCTCTCAGCTCACAAATCCAATGATTATGAAAATTGATACTGCTATCAAACATGTAATTTCAATATATAATGAGGGAGATACAAGCTCTCCATACAAAACTACAGCAGCGTAGAGATACACATATGACTGTCTTGGACTTCCCACAAGATCACAACTTCTCTCCTCCTTTTATAGCATGGGAAACTAATCTAAAACCTTCTTAATACATCTAAATTCGTAGTAGACACTTGGGTGGAGATATTACATGACTCAAGTGTTCAAATAAGCAAATTATTGATGGACTTTGAGAACTAGCCACATCGACCTTCCACTAGGACACCACTAGAGCTCCCTTGTGAATCACTAATTTGACTCACCATGTTCTAGAACTCACGTGGTATCTTTGCTATCTTTTATAAAAAATATGAGCCTTCTTGAAGTATTTGAAGTCTTCCCAAAGGTATTTACATAATTTGAAGCTTTTACCATACATAAAACAAATGTTCGCAACAAATGATGGTCAGTCTATCACATGGATGTTAAATCATCATTCCTAAATGAAGACCTCAAGGAGGAGGTATAGATGTCTTAGCCACCAAGGTTTGGGGCTCCTCATTCAAAGAACAAGGTATGTAAGTTGAAGAATGCATATTCAAATGACTTCGTAGATTGAAAATGCAAGGTGTATAGGCGTTGAGGTCACCATCACCTAAATATGTGAAGCTTAGCAAGGATGATTGTCTCAATTCTGATGAGGAGAAGGAATTCTTGACCAAAATTCCTTCTCAATCAACTATTGATAGTCTCATGTATGCTATGGTAGCTACAAGACCATACATTGCATTTGTAGCAAGATTTGTGAGCATATGTATGTCAAATCCTAACAAGATGCATTGGGAAGCGGTCAAAATGATATTGAGATGTTCATGTGGCACTAAGGATATGTGCTTATGCTTGGGTAGAGGTCATTAGGGGAAAAAATGAACCATGCATGGGTCATTTAGATTAAGGAGTCATTACTGATGGACCAATCATAAGAGGATGGTGGCCACAATCTATACGCTATAAGATACTACGATGAAGGGGGGGAGAGGAGACGAATTTCTCCCTTATTTAATGAGTTGCCTCTAGAGAGAGAAGGAATCTTTTAACCAGCCTAGGCCCAAAAATTATTTTTTTTGAAGTTAAAAAAAATCATCATAACACGTGAGAATGGATCCCCCTCATTACTTTTTAGGGTCAGAAGTACTCCTTTTTACCTCAAATTCAAAAGCTGTGCATCTTTTGAGCTAAAAAAATGATTTTTTCAAAAAATTAAAAAAGAGCCATTTCCCTCCTAGACCTCACATTTTCATACCTAGTTTCCAAAAAGTCATCTTTTTCCCACTACTTTCTCTCTATAGCACATCATTTAAGCTCTTGTTTCTACATTCCAACCTATTTGCATCTCGTGTCTCGAACTAATTTTGTAGCTTGAAGACCTTCAACTTCAATGGAAACATCTAAATCTCATAAACAACCAAAAGATGAAGTACAAACATTAGGTGGCACAATATCAAAGCTATAGATGTACATGGCCATCACATGAGTACTCCAAAGGTGCATGGGTGTACATGCAACCCTCTAGAGTTGGGCTTCATCGAGTAAGAGATTGTGGAAACTTGGATCTTCATTGGAAGGGAAAGCTACTTGGCTTCAAGAAGCACAAATACAATGGGATGGTTGCTATTGTACAACATGTTTTTACAATGGCAACTATGAAACTCGAAAACTCTATTAGAATCAAATATCCTATCAATTTAAAGTATTACTCTACAATATTGTATGTTTTATAGTGTTGAATATATCTTTGAACTATTTGGATATGCTTTTATTTGTTTTAAATATATTTCCTTTTACTTTTGTGGAAGAACAACCACTTCATAGTCTTATAGGTACTTTCCAAGCATTGCATACAGATGTTGGTGCACTAGTCTTTCCAAAAGAATCTCTTGCTCAACTTTTCCATGATAGAGGTTTCTTTTATACACATAGATTCATTGTACCCTCTACAATGAGTGGTTGTGGAAGGTTAGAGACAATTGAAGTAGATTTTCTTCTTATCTTGGAGTGGCCAAAACCTAATATGGTCCATATCATCTTTGAAGCACAAGATGGTAATGAGTATATGTAACCCTTTGAAATTCTCAAAGTGTCTAGATCTGTAGGTTTGCACTCGTGTTTTCCCATCCATTGTTTTGTATATCTATTTCAAGGATTCTTAGTATGAGAGACTTCCACCATGTTCATGTGTAAAGATATCACATATGGCAAGTGTCTAGGTGAACAACAATTGGTATCAGATCAGGTCGCCGCTTCATCTAAGGCATCATCAACACTCCTCTGGTTGCAGTCCCAGAATTGCTGGTGAGCATACTCAGCATGTTTTTTAGATAAAAACGGCTTCACTCTGTATGCCAAAATCGCGATCTGGGCTCGTTTCGGCCTCCGAATGCACTATCGTAGTGCTTCTACAAGATATTTTGTCTTTTTGTGCCAAAGGTATATACCAGTTTCAGTTCGCCAATATAAGCATCTCGAAGTCTACTACAGATCTAGCAAAAATCATCTGGGTAGTTCTATTCAACTTTTTGAGATACAATCAATTTTTTGCATCAAGGTACTTTATTCATCGGCCATGGTTGAAAGCAGTGATGTATTCCGTATGTTGGCTGTTGAGGATACGTTGGATGGTACCAACTACTTGCTATGGGCTTATATGATGCAACATGTATTGGTCACAAAAGGACTTTGGAACATTGTGTAGGGTATTGAAAAACATCCTATCACACCTGCAACTGTTACAACTGCAGGTACTGAAGCTAATGCAGAAGGTGTCAAAGATGATGATATTTTACATATGTCTGTTTGTGTTGCAATTTCTACTGCACCTTCTATAGAGCAGATTCGTTGGGATGGCAGAGATGCTTACGCATATGCATTGATAGCTTTGTCTATCAAACATGCCATTATTCCTCACATTCGCTCTTGCAAAACAGCTAAGGATGCTTGGGATACACTTACCACATTGCACCAAGCTAGGAACAAGGCTCGTGTTGCTTACCTCCGAAAATAGTTGGAGAGTGAGCACATGAATGAAGGTGATTCTATGGATAGTTTTCTAACAAAGATCAAATACTTGAAGGAACAGTTGATTTTTGCTGATGAGGTTATACCCAATAGCTCTCTTGTGCAGACCGTTCTGAATGGCCTTCCTGATTCATATCAGAGTTTTGCTTCTACTCTTCGATTGATGATGAAAGGCAATCCAAATGCCTTGTCATTTGAGGAGTTAGTCTATGTTTTGTTGCAAGAGGATCAGTCCAGGCAGAATAGGTCCATTATGTGTGTTGCAGATCAAGCATTCTTGACTAGTCAGAAGGGCAAAGGAAAATGGAGCTCTTCAAGTAGTAAGCAAAAATCTGCCAGTTCTGCACAATCCAAGAGGGAAGACAAATATGAAAAGAAATCAGAAAAGCAGAAATTGTTTTGCAAGTACTGTAAAGGAAATGATCATATCATAAAGAACTGTCCAAAACTGGCTGCTAAAGATGCAAAGAAGAAAGAGGCTGGAATGGTTGTTGTAGAGGCCTCTACACCAAAAATAGAGTGTGCTAATCTTGTGTAGGAAGAAGAATTGGTGTTTACTACTGTTTGCAGTTTTGACCCATCTTATCATGAGCAGTGCATGTCTACAATAGACTCAGATGTTTGGTACTTTGGCAGTGGGGCGACCTAACATAATACCTCGCAGTGCAGTTTCGTCTCTTCACTCAAGCTTGCCCCTACAGGGAATACTGTTACATGCACCAACAACTCCTCTTATCCTGTTATGGGAGTTGGTAAGATCATTTTGACTACTACTAATGGTAGTTCTTTCACTTTGTTAGATGCTTTGTTTGTGCCACAGATCAAGAAAAATCTGTTATCAGTTTCTGCATTAGCCAAGAGTGGCTTGGTTGTGAAATTTGTTGATGGCAGATGTATAGTTCATGATCTATCAAATGGCAATGTTATCATTGCTTCTGGCATTTTATATCATGGGCTATATAAGCTCATAGGCTACGAAAGATTTGTAAATGATTTGGCATGTGCAGTACACACTTCTCAGGCTATGTCAGATGCAAAGCTTTGGCATGCATGCTTTGGTCATCTGAATTTTGCTAGCTTGCTACACCTACAGAAATCTGAAATGGTGTCCTCTTTGTGCAAACTTGAGGCACCCGAAAAACATGCTTGTGAAGGCTGTATTTTGGGAAAAATATAGCGTTCCTCCTTTCCAAAAGATGGTTCAGTTCAGGCTACTCAAAAATTGCAGCATGTACATAGTGATGTCTGTGGTCCTATGCAGATACCTTCTTTTGGAAATTATCTTTACTTCGTGACTTTCGTCGATGATTTTTCTAGGCATGCATGGGTATATCCATTGAAGAAAAAGTCCGAAGTGTTCATGTCCTTCAAACAGTTTTTGGTTTTGGCTGAAAATCTGTCAGCATGTAAAATGGGCACCCTCCGTTCTGATTGAGGGGGGGAATATATGTCTTCTGATTTTAATGCATTTCTGGCTGAATGTGGGATAAAACACAAGTGTACAGTGCCATATGCACCTCAACAGAATGGAGTTACTGACTGAAAGAACAAGTCACTCATGGAGATGGCGAGGTGTATGGTCAAGAGTCAGGCTTTACCACATAGTTTTTGGCTTGAGGCTGTCATGTGTGCAGCATATGTACTTAATAGGTGTCCCACTAAAGTGATGTAGTCTATCACTCCATATGAGGCTTGGCATCATCGCAAGCCATCTGCTGCTCATTTGCGTGTTTTTGGTTTTTTGGCATATTCATTAATGCCTGAACAACATAGCAGAAAATTGGATGATAAAGCAGTAAAATGTATTTTTGTTGGGTACAGTTCTGAAAGTAAAGGTTATCATCTGTATCATCCACAAACTAGACACATTCTAGTTAGCCGTGATGTTGTTTTTCTCGAAGATTCTATTCAGCCATTGCTTTCATGTACTAAGGAGACATATGTTAGCTCTAAAGATATGTATGCTGCTTTGCTGCCTCTTTTTACACGTGGACAGTCTAGTGCTGCTCCTAATGAGGCAACTTCTCAACATTTGTAGGTTTCATGTGATGATGCAGATCATTCCATTTTTTATGCAGATTTACATGATGCACTTGTTGATGAGAGACCTAATATTGAGCAGGCAAAAACTATGCCAAAATGGCTGGTGCAGACTTTGTCTGACAGCAAATTAGATGCACCTCTATCATATCGTACTCGTTTAGGCTCTCATAGTACTTCTTTTGCATCAGATTACTATGCTATGGCTGCATCTAGTCTCTGTGATGAGAATGAGCCTATTTTGTTTGATGAAGCACAAAATTCAGAAAATTAGATGGCTATTATGCAATCTGGTACAGTTGATAGGTATAAGGCTAGGCTTGTTGCAAAGGGTTATGCGCAAGAAAGAGGCATTGATTTTGATGAGACCTTTGCACCTACTTGCCGAATGACTATTATTCGTAGCATATGTGCACTTGCAGCTCATCATGGTTGGAATGTACATCAATTGGACATTAAAACAACATTTCTGAATGGTGACTTGCATGAAGAAGTGTATGTTTTTCAGCCTGGTGGCTTTGTGTAGAAAGGGCATGAAAACCAGGTGTGCAGGTGAAAGAAGGCATTATATGGCTTAAAGCAAGCACCACGTGCTTGGTATGAAAAGATGCATGCCTATCTGATTGCACATGGTTTTGAGAACAGTCCAAGTGAAAGCACCTTATATGTTAAGCGTGCTAGTGATGTACTTCTGATCGTTGTGGTTTATGTTGATGAAATGTTGCTCACTGGTGCTCATGAGAGGCGTATTGCTGATTTTAAGGCTGATTTACATGCCTCATTTGAGATGTCTGATTTGGGGCATTTGCATCACTAATTGGGCATTCAATTTATGCATATTAATGGTGGAATGGCTTTATGTCAAATGAAATATATTGACACATCATTACAGCGTTTCAGCCTTGAAGACTATAAGCCTATTGCCACTCCTATGGAGACAGGTTTGCAGTTCAGTCTTCAGGATGCTGGAGATGCATTTGATGTTGTTCTCTATCAGCAGGCTATTGGATGCTTGATTTACTTATGCATTACTTAGCCAGATATTTAGTTTGTTGTCTCACAGATGACCATGTTTATGCATTGCCCAAGTGTCAAGCATTGGGAGGCGGTTAAGCGCATCTTTTGCTACTTGAGTGGTGCTTGGCTACTTGGGTTGTTTTATCCAAGGGGGGATCACTACCGCCAGATTTGCATGCTTTTTCTGACTCTGACTGGGCTAGTTGTTATGTCACTCTGTTAAGGAAACACTCACGAATTTGACGCAACAGACAAAGAGAGAAACAGAATCTTCTGGAAAATCAGTGCACAGGTGTACAATATGCGAAGTTAATGCACGGTGTGCGCATAACAGAGCAATTAACCGCGGCGGGCACGTAAGGCGCACATAACGTGAATTGAAGAGTGACAGCGCAGAGGAGCGCCAAAGAAAAGTGTATATATATACAGCAAGATTTGAAGAACTCGATATAATATATAGATAGAGAAGGAGAGAGAGAAGACTGAGGAAGAGACGTGTGAAGATGATGCGCGTATGAGTGAAGAGAGAGTTAGAAGTTCTCAGAAGACGCCATAGATCGCGTATGTACAGATGAATAACACAAGCCTGAAGTGTCGGGTTTTTCATCTGAGAGAGATGGTAATAAGAAACTACTCACTGTAGGAGAGTTTCTGTAACTTGAGCAAGAAGAGGCCAGGCTTACTTGTACACATCTTCTCTAATCGAAAACACATGTTCATGTGGATGTCTGCACGTAATCTTTACTTGTGAAGAATCTGAAGCTATTCGTGTTACGGTAGGAAGTTTCGTTTATCGTTAACTGTCACGACTCGTTACTAAACGTGCTTCAGTACCTTCTCTGTAAACGCATGTTTCAGTGAATAACAGTTTACTCAGTAAACATATTTCAGTAATTTCCGGTCAGTTACAGTTTCTCAGAAAACAAGTTTTTCCGGTAGAACAACGAAGTATAACTCGTAGTAGAGTTCGAAGCTTTGTATGAGAGATAGCTCATCTTGTAGCTAGACGTCTCTACTTTAAGCTGATCACAGTTTCCGGTGAAAAGGAGATGTGCATGCAGTACAAAATCTAACCGGAAAGTAGCACTTCAGAACTGTGAAGTTTTTCTTAAACTTTCAGAAGAGTTCATTAAGTAGAGAAAGCTCACGAATCACTTTCTTACTTCTTGTATGTTCACTTGAAGTAATTATAACCAAAGTAGAAGTTCATTTCGGTGAAGTTCCGGTACGATTACGGTGTCAGTCCAGTGACAGTCTGGTGAAGTTCCGGTGGAACTTGTGTCGCAGGATAACACAGTTAAGGTGACCTTAATTAGGCTGAGCTACTGTTGATTACAGAGGTGTTCTGAATCACTCTAGTTTAGCATTCTATTGCGGTGGCGCGGCAATTTCCGCAGGCCTGACAGAGTTCAAGCTTTGTCGCGAAATCCACCTTCAGGGCGAAAGTAATTCCGCACCAGTGGTATTAGAGCTGAAGTTTTCGCCAACAATTGGTATCAGAGCCAGAGTATTACCTATCATGGCAGATCACGTCCAAATTGATAAACTGGACAGAGATAATTATCCCGCATGGGTAATGCGCATGGAAGCCTTACTTATGAGTAAGGAGTTAATGATGTACGTGACCGGAGAAGAAAAGAAGCCGACTTTCGAAGATGATAGCCAACCAGAAAAGGAAGAGATAGAAGCCTTGAAGCTGTGGCAAAAGAAAGATGCAACGGCAAGAGCCTACATCTACAACACTGTTTCAGATCATCTGCTACCGCACATTAGAGGTATGGAGAAAGCGGAGGACATATGGAGTGCATTGGAAGATCATTTCCAAAATACTACGAAAGCCAGGAAGGCTAGCTTATGGTCCGAATTTACGACATTCAAAAAGAAGTCGAGTCAAGGCATCAGTGACTACGTCACTAAAATGAAGGATCTAGCAGATAGTCTAGGATCCATAAATGAAGAAGTCGAAGATCATAGATTGATAGCGCAAGTGCTCACAGGTTTGAGAGGAGATGAAAGGTGGAAACCTTTCGTACTATCAACTGAAATCTCCTTAAATCATTTTGTGCCAGATTTAAATCAGTTGCTTGGTTTGATGCTCACATATGAGCAAGACCTGAAAGGAGATGCAGATAAGGGACAGAGCTCTGCAATGTACATGAAGAACAAGAAGAAAGACAAAAGTAAGTCAAAAGACGAAGAAGAATCGAGCTCTCAGGCCTATTACGCAAGAGGTAAAGGCACTGGCAGAGGAAGAGCAAGAGGAAGAAGTAGCCAGAATACTAACAAGAAAGTCTGCTGGATTTGCGGACTAAGTAATCATCTAGCACATGACTGTTGGCACAACCAATAGGGATCAAATCAAAGCCAGAACAGTAATAGCAGAGGCAGAAGCGGAAGATATCAAAGTAACTTCCAAAGAGGAAGACAAAGCCAAGGAGGAGGCTACGGTAGAGGTGGAACAAGAAGTTGGGGACAGAGCCAATCCTACAACACCACCTACAACAACTACGCAAATGACACACAGAATGAAAGTCATACATCATTGATGATGAACTCAATCAGCACATCTGATAACGAAGATCTAAAGGTATTTTACATTGACTCTGGATGTTCTAATCACTTGTCAGGAAACATAGAACTGATGTCAGAATTGGAAAAAGGAAGTGCAAGTCACACTGTTCAAACAGGTGACAATACAAGACACAAAGTACAATCAATCGGGAAAGTGAAATGCAAGAGTGGAGCAGATTTGCTAACCAATGTTTTGTATGTTCCAACAATACCAAAAAATCTGATCAGTGTGGGACAGATAGTCGAAAAGGGTTTCCAGGTCAGATTTACAAACAAAGGCGTATTTGTAGAAGATCCCAAGAACGGATATTATCAGATCGTTTCTGGTAAGAAAGAAGGAAGACTCTTTATTTTAAGAGTACAAGGGAACATTGGCCAAGCGTTGCTCACGCATGATGAAAAGGTGATTACAGAACTTGATCTCTCGCACAAGAGATTAGGTCATTTCAATGAAAAAGGGATCAAAGCTATGATAGCAAATCAGTCTGTACTGGGATTACCGAATGTACAGAATCAACATATGATTCACAAATGTGAAGCCTGTCAAATGGGAAAAGCCCACAGGTTACCTTTCCAGAAGAAAGGATTCAAACATGATGGTGTGCTAGAACTCATACATACAGATGTATGGGGACCAACGAAAGAAGGATCAATCAGCGGATCAAGGTACTATGTTTTATTCATTGATGATGCAACAAGGTGGATAACTCTTTATGTTTTGAAAGAAAAATCAGAAGTATTTGGAGCTTTCAGGCATTTTCATGCATATGCTGAAAGAGTCACCAGACGAAAACTTAAAAGACTGAGGTCTGATGGAGGGGGAGAATACTTCTCCCGAGAATTCAATGACTATCTTTGGAATGCAGGTATCAAGAGAGAAATAACCTGCAGGTATACACCACAACAAAACGGTGTAGCAAAAAGAAGGAACCGAACTCTAGTCGAGTTTGCACGAGCTATGCTAAAAGAAAAAAATTGCCTAGATTATCTTTGGGCTGAAGCCGTAAACACAGCTACATACTTGGTAAACAGGTTACCATGTACAGCATTAGAAGGAATGACCCCTTATGAAGCCTGGTGGGGAAAGAAGCCAACACTTGATCACTGCAAAGTGTTTGGATCAGTAGCGTATGCTTATGTACCGTCTCAACTCAGACATAAGCTTGAACCGAAAGCAGAGAAATATGTATTTGTCGGATATGATGAAAAGCAGATGGGTTACAGGTTATGGAGTCCTCTAACCAAACATTTTACTGTTTCCAGAGATGTAACATTTGATGAACAGAAAAGCTGGTATGCAGATCAGAGTCATACAGCTGAAGAATTTGAAGAAGAGATAAAAAGAAGAGAGAACACAATCGTACAGGTAAACAAAGAAGACGAGGCAAGTACGTCCAGGACCGGAACAGGTATAATAAACGAAGATGAAGATGGGTACTCAGACACACACGAAGAATATGAGCTAAGAAGGTCAAACAGAGTAAGAAGACAACCGGAAAGATACTCGTATGATACATCGTATATAACTCAACAAGATTATGCATATATGGTTAAAGAAGAGGATGAGCCTCAGAGCTATGACAAAGCCAAAGGCAAGAAGCAATGGCAAGAAGCAATGAAAGAAGAACTCACCGCACTGGAAGAAAACAAGACATGGGAGCTTGTTCCTAAACCGAACGGTAAGAAAGTAATTGGAAATAAATGGGTGTTCAAAATAAAGAAACTTGCAGATGGAAGGATAGCCAGACATAAAGCGAGACTGGTTATCAAGGGCTATGCTCAGACGCATGGCATAGACTATGATGAAACGTTCAACCCGGTGGCAAAGATGTCAACCATAAGAACAGTGATTGCTATAGCAGCATCAAAAGGATGGAAGCTAAGTCAGCTAGATATAAAGAATGCATTCTTAAATGGATATATATCAGATGAAGTCTATATGGAACAACCGGAAGGGTTTATAAGCTCCAGATACCCAAATTTTGTTTGCAGGTTAAGAAAAGCACTTTATGGACTAAAGCAAGCCCCAAGAGCTTGGAACTACAGACTTGTGAAATATCTCAATGAACTTGGATACCAAAGTTCGAAGGCAGATGCAAGTCTACTCATCAAAAGGACAGAAGAAGGAATGATTTACATTTGTATCTATGTAGATGACATAATAATTACAGGTACCTCAGATGCAGGAATCACAGAGGTAAAGAAACTGCTAGAAAAGGAATTCAAGATCAGTGACCTGGGAAAGTTATCATACTTTCTAGGTATGGAAATCAGATATACAGATCATGGTGTATATGTCACGCAAGAAAGGTATCTCCTGAACTTACTGAAGAAGTTCAACATGGAGAATTGCAGAGAAGCCTCAACACCGCTTGAAGTAAATCATAAACTCAGCAAATATAGTGGAACAGAATTCAAGGATATGAAAAAATATCAATCGTTAGTAGGTAGCTTAATTTACGCTACGCTAACAAGACCGGATCTCAGCTATCCGGTGGGAATTCTGTCACAATTTATGCATTGTCCGACAGATCAACATTGGGTTGCAGGACAGAGAGTTCTTAGATATATAAAAGGAACTATAAGGGAAGGATTATATTATCCTTTTACGTCAGATATAAAGCTCAGAGCATATAGTGACTCAGATTGGGCAGGAAGTCAAGATGACCGAAGATCAACGCATGGGTATATGATATACCTAGGAGATAAGCTGATAAGCTGGTGTTCGAAGAAACAACACACAGTAGCTTTATCGTCAACAGAAGCAAAATACAAAGGACTAGTAGAAGCAGCAAAAGAAGTGATATGGATGCAGACTTTACTTAAAAGCATGGGTATAGATCAAAGTATACCGATCATACATGGAGATAATATGAGCTCGCTATATCTTGCAGCGAATCCTGTGTTTCAGGCAAGAACAAAACACATAGAAATTCAGTATCATTTCCTGAGGGAAAAAGTAATGGAAAAAGAGATAGAAATTGTCTACACTCCTACGAAAGATCAGATTGCAGACATTCTGACTAAGAGCTTGGATGGAACAAAGACAAATAGATTCAAAGAGATGGCAGGTATAAAAGAAAGAAAGATATATGAAAGACCGGAAGAGGTCAAATTAGTGATTGAGGGGGAGCTGTTAAGGAAACACTCATGAATTTGACGCAACAGACAAAGAGAGAAACAGAATCTTCTGGAAAATCAGTGCACAGGTGTACAGTATGCGAAGTTAATGCACGGTGTGCGCATAACAGAGCAATTAACCGCGGCGGGCGCGTAAGGCGCACATAACGTGAATTGAAGAGTGACAGCGCAGAGGAGCGCCAAAGAAAAGTGTATATATATACAGCAAGATTTGAAGAACTCGATATAATATATAGATAGAGAAGGAGAGAGAGAAGACTGAGGAAGAGACGTGTGAAGATGATGCGCGTATGAGTGAAGAGAGAGTTAGAAGTTCTCAGAAGACGCCATAGATCGCGTATGTACAGATGAATAACACAAGCCTGAAGTGTCGGGTTTTTCATCTGAGAGAGATGGTAATAAGAAACTACTCACTGTAGGAGAGTTTCTGTAACTTGAGCAAGAAGAGGCCAAGCTTACTTGTACACATCTTCTCTAATCGAAAACACATGTTCATGTGGATGTCTGCGCGTAATCTTTACTTGTGAAGAATCTGAAGCTATTCGTGTTACGGTAGGAAGTTTCGTTTATCGTTAACTGTCACGACTCGTTACTAAATGTGCTTCAGTACCTTCTCTGTAAACGCATGTTTCAGTGAATAACAGTTTACTCAGTAAACATATTTCAGTAATTTCCGGTCAGTTACAATTTCTCACAAAACAAGTTTTTCCGGTAGAACAACGAAGTATAACTCGTAGCAGAGTTCGAAGCTTTGCATGAGAGATAGCTCATCTTGTAGCTAGACGTCTCTACTTTAAGCTGATCACAGTTTCCGGTGAAAAGGAGATGTGCATGCAGTACAAAATCTAACCGGAAAGTAGCACTTCAGAACTGCGAAGTTTTTCTTAAACTTTCAAAAGAGTTCATTAAGTAGAGAAAGCTCACGAATCACTTTCTTACTTCTTGTATGTTCACTTGAAGTAATTATAACCAAAGTAGAAGTTCATTTCGGTGAAGTTCCGGTACGATTACGGTGTCAGTCCAGTGACAGTCTGGTGAAGTTCCGGTGGAACTTGTGTCGCAGGATAACACAGTTAAGGTGACGTTAATTAGGCTGAGCTACTGTTGATTACAGAGGTGTTCTGAATCACTCTAGTTTAGCATTCTATTGCGGTGGCGCGGCAATTTCCGCAGGCCTGACAGAGTTCAAGCTTTGTCGCGAAATCCACCTTCACGGCGAAAGTAATTCCGCACCAGTGGTATTAGAGCTGAAGTTTTCGCCAACAACTCGTGTGTCCACTAGTGGCTTTTGCTTCATGCTTGGTAGCTCATGTATATCTTGGTTGAGCAAGAAGCAGCCTACTATGGCCATTATTGAGTGTGTGTGGCTCAGATGCCTTGTGGCTGATTTGGGTGTTGGTTTGTCTTCTGCCAGCACCATCTTCACTGATAGTCAGAGTGCATTGGCAGTTGCGAGGAACCCTGTGTTCCATGCTCACACTAAGCACATTGAGGTGCATTATCATTATGTCAGGGAGAGGTTCTCTGCTGGAGAGATCAACTTAGCATATGTGCCCACGCAGGAGAACATTGCAGACCTTTTCACGAAGGCTCTGCCTAGGGAGAAGTTTGAAGGTTTCCACAAAGCTTTGGGCTTATGTCCTTTTGTGAATTGATTCCACATAGCTTGGAACTTCCTTATACATGAGTGCGAGCTCCTTGTTCACTGCATCACTCCCAGGGGGGATTTGTTCATATATTTAGGTAGTGATGTGTGTGAACACACTAGGACCAACGAGGCATTTTTTTCCCTCTTTAGGAGGTTTTTTTCCCCTGGCTTGTATATACGCCTATTGCCCTAATGGGCTACTTATCTTTGTACATTCTCTAGTAATACATTCAGTATTGTGTGTTGTGCTCCAAGCTTCTTCTTCTTCCTTGTGTTGTTCGTGTGCTTCCATAGACGTCTAACTCCAACATGTGCAAACTTGGCCAATGGATACCATTACAAATTTCTCAGCAATCTTTTCTTTCATTTGAAAATCAGGCTTAAATTTCCCAACAATGAAATGGAAACTATTTTAGTGAATCATCATTGGACCTTGGCTAATGTGAGAGAACACTTGGTGATTATGGGCTTTGGGGGACTAACTCAATCCAAATTCAACAAGGACATAAGGTGAGAAATGTGTTGTGCTTTTGTATAAGTAATCTTTCCATTATTGCTTATTTAAGCTCTATAACTTCAATTTCTTATAAATTGGTTACAAGTTGGAAGGAGATTGGAATAAAAAATGAAAGTACCTAGAGACTAGAGTAAAGATGGAATTGAACTCTCATTATCATAGCTCTTTTGCAACTTGATGATGTCATTTTTTAGGTCCTAGTCATTGCATCTCATGGTTTTTGCACTTGCAAGAGAATTTATCTGTAAAAATTAGGATTAAAAAATATGTGTTAGATATTGTATATACGTTATTTGCAATGGTATTTTCAAAACTTTTGGATTGTCAAAACTCTATGTTCACTACTTTGTAATATGTGCTCATTTCTCACATCTACACTTACAAACAACTAGAGATTCTAACAAGGAAATAGAATACTATGCCCACATGCAATGGTTGCATCCACATCTACCACTCCCATCAAACCCCCTCGAGAGATTTTCATGGATTTCTGATAGAACGAACTACAAAGTGTTGAGATATCAAGCTCAACATGTGATGATCCAAGATGACACGTATCACTTTTTCATTTCTCTGACATGTATAGTGGTCACGTCGGTATATGTCAAGGACACTTCATTGAGCTTTATTAGATTTATCTACCGAGAGTGATGGCACATTTGTTTCTTGCCAGCTCACTCTTCGTGGACATTATGTTTTTCCTTATGTACTGGTCTTTATATATTGCACTTGTTGTATTCTTGTTTTAGGTCATTCTTGTACATTCCTTTTTATGTAATAGAAGAATAAGAAGAAGATCATTATTCCTTGCCTCAATCTGTGTGTGTGTGCTTCTCCTTGAGAGTGAGAGTGTGTGTGTGAGCTCTCTTTCTTATCTCCTTCCTTGTGACATGGTATCAGAGCCAACGTGGCTATAGAGAGCTTGTGGCAAAGGCAACAATGAAGAGTACATAGCAAGGCATGGAGAAAACATGATTCATAAATGACTCTGTTTTGAAGCCCGCAAGGTCAAATCGAAGTTTTGGAGCCATCTCAACCTCCATTTCAAGCCTGCAAGGTGGGGCCCACAAAAAAACTACGTCAATTTTAGAAACTCTAACTTGTTGGAAAACAATGTTCCTATTGGTCCATTTTATCTAGAGTTTACAAGATGTGTACAAGCTTTTATACTCCCTCCTACAAGAATACAAGCTGACGGGTGCCAACCGGATATGTAGAGTTTTTTACTAGTCTTTGTATAACAAAACGCGAAAGCACGTGTAGCTGCTTTTGTCACCTCTTGTACAACTAAAAGAAAATGGCGACGTGGCTAAGTCATGAACTTCTTAACGCATACACCAGAGTTCGAATCTCCTAGCCGGCAGCGCGAAAGCTTTTCATACGTTTTTTATTTTAATTAAATCAAATTTGGACAGCGAATGGATCGCGATGAAGTTTTATGCTTTTCGAATACGACTAGCGAACGTGTTTTCCGATCTTGCTTTATTAGCAATCGTAGTGTTTTTTAGAGGAGCTGTTGAGGGGAGAACATCCTATATAAGAAGGTCAAGCTCATTATTCTAATCATCCTTCACCAATTTCAACACAAGCTTTGGAGAGCTTGGACCTCAATAGAGGTGGTGTTTCTTCTAGCACATGGGGCAGCCATGGTGCTTACTTGAAGCATGTTGAAGAGCAGCTATGGAGTTCTTCTTGGTGATTCTTCTTGGAGAAGATGAAGGGTGTGCTCACACTGTACCTCATGGAGAGGAGGTTATCTCTTGTTCATGGCAAGAAGACTTGGTCATTAGCAGCTTGATGGTGAGGATCGACCATCTACATGGTGTATTTGAAGATTATCTTCTACAGGAAGATATTAGGTTGAAGATTGTCTTCTACAAGAAGATTTCGGGCTACTTCAAAGACATTGGATGGTGCCATCTACATGGTGTATTTGAAGATTATCTTCTACAGGAAGATATTAGGTTGAAGATTGTCTTCTACAAGAAGATGTCGGGCTACTTCAAAGACATTGGATGGTGGTTAACATAAGATTTACATCTTATGTTAAGTATTCAGGTACATATTCTCTTTATGCACACAGGTACTACTTGAAGTTTATGGAGGCCGTGGCGTTCATATCAGAAGGAGTCCTATTCGGCATAGGTACAAGAGAAACAGTACGTATATGCTTTATGCATATTTTGATGAGGTGTTTGAGAAGGTGTGTTCACATGAGTTTGAGGATTTCCTGCAGCAAACGTGTTAGCATTCTATGCTACTTTATAAGTATGTGATCTTTTCACACACGTATCTGACTTAGGGTCTTCCTTAGCCTAAGTTCAGATGAGGGTTTGTTGACTATCAGTTTCACACTGATCCTTCCTCTTTCAGTCACTCATATTCACTCTTCTATAACCTATAAGGTCACACATCTCATATATATTCAGATTACTGCCCATACATCTGAATATGTTTGTTACATTGTACATTCACTCATTCATCTATTTCTCATCACATAGAGTGGTTGAGAGTTTTGCTCCCACATTGTACATTGAACATTGGTATATATGATACTATGAGTAAGCGATGGCTTACGTAACACCTTACACATGTTGTCTATTCTTTCTCTATCTTTATCTCATCATTTTTATGATTAAGTTGTGATATGTTCATGTTTTGTCAATATTGAAGAATGTTGGAATTAATGTTGTATATCCTGGACCTATGGAACCATGGACATGTGACATGAGCCTAAGGGCCTACCTCACTTCCAACATAACTTGCATTGTGTTCGGCAACACTCATATATTCGAGATCCAAAATTTCAAGTGATTCTGTGTATTGTTGGTACACAAAAACTATGTTTTTCTGAGTTCGAACTCTCACATCATAGTATGACAGTGTTCAAGCAGAAGTGTTGCTTGTAGTGGTTTGCAGTGTTGTGAATTGCTACAAAAATGGCAGATGGAATGAGTCAGCTTATGAGCGATAAGCTAGACAAGAACAACTTCCATGCTTGGAGATTCAGAATGATGAATTTCTTGATGGCAAAAGGCTACTGGAAGTACATCGAAGGAGAGAACGAAAATGATCTGCAGTTACCAGAGAGGAATTGGGATGCAGAAAAGTTAAGAGCATATGAGCAATGGAATCAAGGAGCACAAAAGGTAATGTATTGGCTATCTGTTAGCATACAGGATAGCATGATTGGACACATACAAGATGCCAAGACTCCAAAAGAGGTTTGGAATAGTTTGGTCACATTGTATGACACCAATACAAAGGCACAGAATTTGCAACTCAAGAATGAGCTACATACATTGGAGAAGAAGAGCATGTCGGTAAGTGACTACACTCTGAAAATCAAAAGCATATGTGAGTCACTTGCATCTATTGGTGTGAATGTAGATGATGATAAGGTGGAAGTGTGCCTTCGTGGTTTAGGAGCTGCAAATAAGCAGTTCAGAACTTCTATACAGACTAGAGAAAATATTCCAAATTTTGGTAATTTGGTATCCATGCTGATCATTGAAGAGAAGAATCTTGGTGAGGATTCAAAATTCCAAGGAAAATCTAGTTCTGAGCACGTTTTCTACTCTAGAAGAGGAAGAGGCAGAGGTAGAGGTTTTGGAAGTGGAAGAGGAAATAGTAACCAAGACCAAGGTCAACAACAGAATCATGCAAGAGGAAGAGGACAGTTTCGAGGCAGGGGGAGTCAAAGAGGTCGCAGAAATTTCCAAAGAAATGATTCAGGTAATGACAGAAAAGGATGTTGGAATTGTGGTAAACATAGACACTTTGAATGTGATTGCAGGTTGAAGAATCAAAATAACAGAAGGTAGCAAAACAACTATGCATCCACAAGTGTAGATGATTCTGAGAAGCTGTTCATGGTTCAACATCACATGATGAATATGATGTCTGCTGGTGTTTCAAATACGAACAATAATGTCTGGTATGTTGATTCAGGTGCTTCAAATCACATGACTAGTCATGCAAAATGGTTTAGTACTTTGCAGAAATTGCCAGTTCCTGGATATGTTGAAACAGGTGATGACACATCACATCCTATTGAGCATACAGGAAACATAGCACTATCTATGGAGTATGGAAAGGTAAAACATCTTGTTGATGTGCTGCATGTTCCAAATATAACAAAGAATTTGGTTTCTATTGGACAAATGGTTAACCAGGGATTACAAGTCACATTGAGTGCTGATGGATTATATGTAGAAGAGTACAAGCAAGATGGACGATTGGTATCCAAAGGAAACAAAGTGGGTAGGGTGTTCACCTTAAATGTGAAAATTCCTTAAATGAATGTCGCCATGTTTGCAAAAGGTGCAAGAGTTATTGTTGATATAGAGATCTTGCACAAAAGAATCGGACATGCAACTTTGCAAAGGCTGAAATTGATGCAGTCAAAGGAGATCGTTCATGGACTACCAAATTTCAAGGTTTCCGAGATGCAAAAGGTATGTGCAGCATGTCAATTTGGTATAGAATCAAGATCATCATTCCCACATGACAAGCATATTAGTGAGAATGTGCTAGAAATAGTACATACAGATGTTTGGGGTTCTGCAAAGACCACATCTATGGATGGTTGTAGGTTTTATGTTACTTTCATTGATAATCATACACGAAAATTTTGGGTACATTTCATGAAAGAGAAGAGTGAGGTGTTCACTCACTTCCAGAATGTTAAAGCTATGGTGGAAAAGCATACAGGGATGTATATTCAAACATTAAGGTCTGATGGAGGAGGTGAATACATGTCAAATGACTTCAGCAACTCTTTTAAAAATCATGGAATTTGACATCAGTTTTCATGCAGATACACACCACAACAGAATGGTGTTGCTGAATGCAAAAACAAACATATTGCAAAAATAGCAAGAGCCTTGATGGCTGAGAAGAATATGCCTCATTGTTATTGGGCAGAAGTTGTGCATACGATTGTATACATTATGAACAGAACTCCAAATGCTATTGTACATCAAGTTACACCTGAAGAAAAGTTCACAGGTAAAAAGCCAAACTTATCACATATGAAAGTTTTTGGTTGTATTGCATATGTACATGTTCCAGATGAATTGAGGACGAAGCTTGATCCAAAAGCAAAAAAGTGTGTCTTCATTGGATACTCCCTTGAGCAAAAGGGATATAAATGTTATAACCCACTCACATGACAGGTGAAGGTGAGCAGAGATGTGGTATTTGATGAAATGTCAAGCTTCTATCCAGATGTCAAAGAAGGATTGAATCTTGAGCCAACTAACAAAGAAAATACTCACAATCTCAAGCTTTGAGTGGACCGGATGCATCACCAAGCAATAGTTCCAAATCAAATCCATGGAGTGGAAGATTGCGTGTAAATTTCAACCAGCAAATTCATCAAATACATCCAAGAAAGGTAAAGAAAAGCTTTCCACTGGTAGTAAAACATGTGCAAGTTTTGAAGATGTGGATGGAGATTCAAGCGGTTCAGAAAAGAGTCTTGATGAGGAACTTGGATTGCCCTCTGTGAATACTCCAGGAGTACGAAGGGCACATGAAGATGATACAAGGAGAAGTGATGCAAGACCAAGAAGATCTGGGAGGATGCAAAATTTAGTGCAACAATTGATGTATGACAGTTATATGGCTCGTCATTGTGCCTACATGACCAAGGTAATACAAGATGTTGAACCTTCTTGTTTTGAAGATGCAATTGGAAATGCAGATTGGGAAAAAGCTATGGATGAGGAGATGGCTGCACTTTATGGAAATGATACATGGAAGCTGGTTCCATTGCCACAAGGAAAGAAACCCATAGGCTGCAAATGGGTTTACAAGGTAAAGCATAATGTTGATGGTAGCATAAGCAGGTATAAAGCAGGATTGGTAAAGGATATGCACAAACGTATGGCATTGATTATGAGGAAACATTCAATCCTATAGCTAAAATGTCTAGTGTTAGAACACTTGTTGCATTAGCTACAACAAAAGGATGGACTTTGCATCAAATGGATGTGAAGAATGCTTTCCTACATGGTGAGTTACAGGAAGAAGTATATATGGACCAGCCACAAGGATATGAAGATTCAAAGCATCCAAAATATGTTTGCAGGTTGCAAAAGGCTTTGTATGGGTTGAAGGAAGCCCCTCGTGCATGGCATGCAAGGATTGTTGATTACTTAACCAGCATTGGGTTTTCTATGTGTGATGCAGATCACTCACTATATGCAATGAAGGCTGATCATGGCATCACTATTGTGGCTATTTATGTTGATGACCTGATTGTAGGTAGTGATAATGAAGGAAGCATCAAAGAGGTAAAGCAACTTCTTATGCAAGAATTTGACATGCAAGATCTTGGTGTGCTGCGCTTTTTCTTGGGCATTGAGTTTATTCATACAGAAACATGTATATGGCTGTCACAAAGGAACTATGCCTTGAATATGCTGCAAAAGTATGGGATGGCTGATTGTAAGCCAATTTCTATGCCATTAGATCATAATTTAAAGTTAGATACTACGTCAGGTGAAGCATTGGAAAATGCTACTATGTACAGGAAAATTGTGGGAAGCTTGAAATATCTCACAATTATGAGGCTTGATCTTAGCTACACTGTTGGGCTTGAAAGTCAATTTATGCAGGTTTTGAGGAAGCCACATTTGGATGCTCTGAGGCGCACTCTATGTTATGTGAGTGCTACTTTGGATTATGCATTGTTTTATGAAGCTAGTGTAGATTTGCAGGTTCATGGATACACCAATGCAGATTGGGCTGGTAGTACTCCAGCTAGAAGATCTACTAGTGGCTTTCTATTCTCACTTGGAGGTGCAGCTATTACATGGAGCAGCAAGAAGCAACCCACTGTTGCTTTGTCAAGTACAGAGGTGGAGTATAGAGGTGTTGTAATGGCAGTACCCACATTTTTGTGGTAGCCCTTTTTTCCATTCCTAGGCCTTCTTGAATGCACTAGAGCACATATTCATAGGTATAAATGTATATAAACATGAATCAAGGTATAAATACATGTAAACATGCATCAATTTGTTTGTTTTCTTGTACAAGCGATTGGCATGAAGTGGAACTAAAATAAGGTCAACCAGATGCTCCAGTGTATACATGAAATGTGGTTTGATGGCGAAGAATAGCCAAAAAAAGGCATGCCACAAAAATGCGGGATTGGGTGTTGCAAAAATTTTGTAGGGCCCAATCCCGTGTTTCTATGGCAGACCTTTTTATGGCTATTGTAGCCCATTGCAAACATATAAAGCACAAAATAGACACTTCATATAGAATAAATATCTTCCAAACTTCATAAACAGTGTGTAAGACTAAGATACTCATGTGCAAATACACTTTCAAATGCTGAGGAGACAAATAGACTAAGAGACAAACACTTTAGAGAAGAAATGTAATAAGAAGAAGATCATATTAATCATTTGGGATAATACAAAACATTCTCTCAACAAGAGAGTTTACAAGTGTTAAGGGTTATTTCCTCTCATCTTCTAGCTAGCTAAATATTCTTAGGTCATATTGTCACTTTCTTTGCATGGATAGCACCTAGGTTAGAGTCTTCCAACATTGATATAAGATAATCCTTTGCAACCTCTTGGAGTACCTCAATTGCTATCCCTTGAATGTGAAATCTGGCATAATAGCTTTGGATCTCTTCCTTCATAACTCTTGCAAATGGCCTTTGTGGAATAAGAAGCTCCATAGACTTTTGATAATGCCTTATCCCCCCAAAGGCTCTGGTTTGCTTTCTCCAACTTTGTGGTGCTCTTGCATTTGGAGGAATGTAGGTTTGTGGTTCTTCTGATCTATGATGCGGGGTTCTTCCTTTTAATTGGAGCACACGTAGATGGTCCTGCCTCTCCATTGACATGATCTCACCTATTTTCATGTTGACTTTGTTCTCTTTCTTCATGTGTTGGTCTTTTCCTTTGTCCTATAGGGAGCGTCTTTCCTCCTTGTGTTAGTGGATGGTTCACTAAGATATGAATGTTGCTCCATGGTGGCTTGTTAAAACTTTATTCATTTGGGGACTCATCAAAATTTGACTCTAACTCAAGTATGATTCATCTTCTTCCCCCTTCTTTGGGAGTTGACTTGAATATTGCCTTAGGTGGGGGCTCATGTAACAAATTAGGTATGCAAGAGAACACAAGAGCACTAACAAAGAAGATAACAAATATAGGATACTTTCAAAAAAAATTTACTAACAATAATCACAAAGGTAATGGCATTGTCTACCCGTGCACTCTCAAGCTAGAGCTTAAATGGTAATGTGGACAACTCTAGATAGAGAATTACAAGGTAGAGGTATGTTGGCTCAACTCGATATCTAGGGTAGTGCAGAGGTGATGTATCTATAGGTTAATGGAGATATGTGGCCTTCTATGGACAATTATACATGGGTGATAGAATGTGGCTGGACACCCCTCGCATAACCCCCATAGGTAGCTTAGGTCAGTTCAACCAACCTAATAGATATGAATGATTTTTTACTTCAATATGGAATAATCCATGGAATATCCCTTTACCATCATGTCAAGAGTGCTTCCCCCAGACCCGCACTAGAGGGATCGTTGGCCCCTTGGGTCCCCCCAGCCAGGGGGCCGGATGGCCCCATCGGATCCCCCAATCGAGGCTCCTCCTTGATGCCCCAGACCCCACAGTTGGGGACCCTGGTAACTCCCTTTCCTTACAATACCTTACATGGTCCAATTTGACTTTCATGCAACATGAAATTTGGGATTCCCATCAATTGGGTAATGCACACTTGGCTTCTCCTCATACTCGAGGCCTTACAAAATGTGCATTAGTACATACAATCATGAGGGGTAGACATTGTTCATATACTAACATGTTGAAGATAAAGGTACAAGCTCATTTTCACATGAGCTATGCTTGGATAAATTTACCAAATATAAAGATAAAGGAAAAGAAGAGAAAAGAAAAAAAGAAAAAAAAGTCTAGTCAAAATTCATGATGAGTAAAAGATACAATATCTACCTTGTACTAAGTGGCATGCAGTGGGCAATCAAATGAAAGTGGTGAGTTAAGAAGGAGGCGCAAACTTCTTCACATGCTCATTGGTTATAAAAGTGGAGTGGGAGCACATTCTAAACAAGGAGAGAAAGAGGCAAAAGCTCCCAATAGTGGGATTTGGTCATTTTGTCATTTTGTCTTCCCATCGACTCCTTCCAGCCACACATCATTTTGTACACAATTCTATTGTGAAGTTCATATCTCAGTATATATGTAACCATTTCTTGCGTTTAAACATTCATTGGCAATTTATCTTGTGTAATTTCTCTATCTGAAATATCTCCTTCAAAGCTTATAAATTCTGTGAGATATCAGTCAAAGAGTGAAGTCTAGTTTTTAAGCATACCTGTGTAGATAGGTAGTCTCTTTTGGTTGGTTAAGTTTCCCAACCAAAATGTATCTAAATTGCTTGGTTTTTAGCTTGTTGGAAACCTCCTTGCATATATTCTCTCTATCCCAAATTTGTCATTCAAAAGATTTATATTCTGTGAGATATCTATCAGAGAGTGAAGTCAAGCTTTTCAGTATACTTGTGTGTGCGGGTGGTCTATTTTAGTTAGTTGAGTTTCCTAACCAAAACTCATCCAAATTACTTGTTTTTTAGTTTAATGGAAAGCTATTTCTCTGTCTCAAATATCTTCCTCAAAGGATATATATTCAGGGAGTTATCAATCTAAGAGTGAAGTTCAATTCTTCAGCATACTTGTGTGGACAGGCACACATCCATTTGAGTTTTGTATTGAGAGCAACAAGCTATCTAAGGTGCAGCTGTTTGTCCAAATGTTGGACATACAAGGGTTCATTACACATTTTTGTTCCTTATAGGAGAACTCATTCTCCACAGTTGGTATTAGATCAAACTTGGTGTTGAAGCTTCATCAATAGAGTTGGAGTTAAAGCAAAGCAAAAGAGGAGCTACAAAACAAGGGGGAGCTTCACAAATGCAAGAGCAAAGGACAATATAACTATTCAAGGTAACTCTCAAAGTTTTTGATAGTCTTAAAGAAATTGGATAAGGATAACTATCCCGTGTGGAAGTTTAGAATGACCAACTACTTAATGGGCAAAGGCTTGTGGGGTATCGTGAGCAGAGATGATGCTCAACCTCAAATCAATCAAGTTATGGCCACCGAAGTCCAAGGGAGGCAAGCAAAAGAATGGGAAGAGAGGAATAGGAGAGTCATGTTCCTCATTTCACAAGTCATTACTAATGCCAGTAGGGCATATTCAACATCTAGAGAAAGCTAAGGATGCTTGGGAAGCTCTTGAAAGGATGTATTCAACAAATACATTCAACTCAAGAATGAGTTGAACACAATCAAGAAAGGTTCGAGTCAATCCATAGTTGAATATACTTTGAAGATTAAGGAGCTAAGTGATGATTTAGCTTCTATTGGCACAACGGTTGAAGATGAAGATCTTTTGTGTTATACTCTCAATGGATTGAGAGAAGATGAAGCATGGAAGACTTTTATAACTTCCATTAACTTCAAAGATGCATATCTAGGTTTTGAACAACTAATCCCTCATCTTGTCACAGAAGAGCTTAGCTTTGGTGGCCCCAAAGGAAAGGACAACCACAACCAAACGTTATATGCAGGTCAAGGTAAAGGAAGGAACTCAAGAGGAGGCTCAAGAGGAAAAGGAAGAGGTCACAACAAATCCAAAACAATTTGGAAGACAACAAGGATGCATCGAATGCCAACACACAAGGAAGAGGTCGAGGTAGAAGTAGAGGAAGAGGCTGAGGCTCCTATAATTCTCATAAAGGTATAACATGCTATCATTGTGGTAAAGTAGGACACTATGCTAGTGATTGTTGGTTGAAGAATGGAAGACCAAATGGAGGCAATCAAATGAGCCAAAGCAACTATGAAGCACCTCAAGTGAAGGAAGCAAGGACACACTCATATGTCATGCCAAGGAAGTTTGTTCACTAATCTATAGATACCAAGTGGAAAAGGATGTGTTGAAACAGGTGATGATATTCAACACATGATTGAACATATTGGAGATATAAGGCTTGGAGATGCAAGCAAAGCAAAGGTACTATCTAATGTTCTTCAAGTTCCTACAATTTCAAAAAACTTGATTTCAGTAGGACAAATGGTAGAAAATGGTTATCATGTCATATTCAATGAGAATGGGTGCTTCATAAAGAATCAAAGGAAGGCTTCAAGGTCATTGCTCAAGGTAGAATAGAAGGAAGGATGTTCACTTTGGACGTTCAACATCCACATGGAAAGGTCATGTACATTCAATGTGGGAACAAGAAGATTTCAGAGCTGGACTTATGGCACAAAAGAATAGGACACATCAACATTCCAAAGCTGAAGGACATGAGCAAACATGAAGTGGTAAGAGGTCTTCCAAAATTTAATAGCATTGGACTACATGAGTTATGTGAAGCTTGTCAACTATGAAAGCAAACGAGGCAGCCATTCAAGAGGAGAAATTATAAGGCTCCAAATGTCCTCGACTTGATACATATGGATGTATGGGGACCAACCCAAGAGGCATCAATGGCTGGTAATAGATTTTTTGTCACCTTCATTGATGATCACTCAAGAAAGGTATGGTTGTTTTGTATGAAGCAAAAATCAGAGGTGTTTTTTATATTCAAAAGATTCAAAGTTGAAGTAGAAACAGCAAGGTCTATCAAAACCTTAAGGTCCGATGGTGGAGGAGAATACTTCTCCAAAGAATTTTTAGATTTTCTACAAGAGAATGGGAGCAAAAGGCAGTTTACTTGTAGGTATACACCACACAAAATGGAGTAGCTGAGACGAAAAATAGGCAAATTGCTAAAATTTCAAGATGCATGCTCAACAAGATGAAGGTACCATTGTACTATTGGGCTAAAGCTACTACAACCAACATTTACTTGATGAATAGGTGCACAACATCTCGAATACATCACTTGACTCTAGAGGAGGTATATTCCGATAAGAAACCTGATCTTACACACCTCAAAGTGTTTGGATGTGTTTGCTTTGTTCACATTCCATAAGAAGTTAGAACAAAGATGGAACCAAGGTCAAAAAAATGCATTCTCATTGGCTACTCGATGGAGCAAAAAGGATACAAGTGTTACAACCCTAGAACAAAGGAAGTAAGAGTCTCATGAGATGTGGTCTTTGATCAAGTAAGACCATGGTAAGACAAAGAGCCTAAGACATATGAGGAAGCTTGCACACAAAAGGAATGGAAGCAAGCTATGAAAGAGGAGATCAAAGCTCTCAAAGATAATCACACATGGGAGCTAGTGCCAAAGAAAGAATGTATGAAGATTGTTCCAAACAAATGGGTGTTTAAAGTAAAGAGGAATGCTGATGGTTCACCAGCTAGATATAAAGCTAGATTAGTTGCCAAAGGATTTACGCAAACACAAGGCATAGATTATGATGAATTTTTCAGCCCTGTTGCAAAGATGGGAACAATCAAAACATTAATAGCAATTGGTGCTTCAAGGAGATGGCCATTATATCAAGTCGACATCAAAAATGCTTTTCTCAGTGGAGAACTACAAGAAGAGGTATACATGAGTCAACCGGTTGGATTTGAAGATGAAAACCATCTATACTTTGTTTGCCGATTGAAAAAGGCACTTTATGGCAAAGCAAACACCAAGAGCATGGAATCAGAGATTGGTAGAATATCTAACTAAGTGTGGATACAACCCAAGTAGTGCAGGTACTTCATTGTACATGAAGAAGGAAGAAAATAGAGAGGTATATATTTGCATATACGTCTATGACCTCATCATAACAGGAAATGATGTTACAAGGATTAAAGATATCAAAAGGAAGCTTGGTAAGGAGTTTAAAATTTTAGATCTTGGAGAGCTAAAATATTTTTTTAGAAATTGAAGTTGTTTATGGAAAGAGTGGCATCTACTTGATGGAAAGGAAGTACTTGCTGGATGTTCTTTTCAGATTTGGAATGAGTGAATGCAAACCACTCACTCAACCCATAGACACAAATACAAAGATATGCTCAAATGATGGAGAACTATTGGAAGATGTAACAACATACAAAAGGATTTTAGGATCATTAATCTATGCAAACATTACAAGACCTGATTTATCTTATGTTGTTAGTGTACTTTCTCAGTTTATGCAAACCCCAACAAGTGAACATTTAAATTCAGCCAAGAGAATGTTGAGATACATAAAGCACACAGTTAATCATGCTTTGTTTTACAAGTTCGTGCTTCTTTTCCAAAAGATAGTCATACACACACTACAAGAAAATTGCAGCTTGTTCATAGTGATGCATGTGGTCCTGTCAAGACTCTATCTTTTGGGAAGCATGTATATTTTGTTACCTTCATTGATGATGCTACGCGCCATACATGGTTGTATCCTATGAAAGCAAAGAATGAGGTATTTTCTTGCTTCAAAGCATTTTTAGTTATGGCTGAAAAGTTTTCTTCACAAAAGCTTTTGACTCTATGCACGAATCGTGGTGATGAATACATGTCACATGATTTTACTACTTTTCTTCATGAAAGAGGTATTTCCCAC
This sequence comes from Ceratopteris richardii, assembly GCA_020310875.1. Lineage (NCBI taxonomy): Eukaryota > Viridiplantae > Streptophyta > Polypodiopsida > Polypodiales > Pteridaceae > Ceratopteris > Ceratopteris richardii. The sequence continues at coordinate 138,540,494 of CM035416.1, forward strand.
CAATGTACGGTGCCATATACACCTTAAAAAAATGGTGTTTCCAAGCATAAAAATAGAACTCTACTTGAAATGGCATGATGTATGGTTAAAGGAAAGCATCTTCTTGATAAGTTTTGGATGGAAGCATTCATGTGTGCAAACTATGTGTTGAATCACTACCCTACAAAAGCATTGAGAGTCATCACTCCTTATGAGGCTTGGAATGGTCATAAGCCTATGGTTAGTCATATGCATGTGTTTGGTTGTTTGACATATGCTCTTGTGCCATCACAACAACGTCACAAACTTGATGACAAAGCAAAGAAATGTATATTTTTTGGTTATAGTATTGAAAGTAAGGGATATCATTTGTATCATCCATTCACGAACACAACTATTGTGAGGAGAGATGTGGTATTTGCTAAAAATTCAGTTTTTCCTCTACTTGAATGCAAAAAACAGCCAAGATTTAGCTCACAAGATGTGTTCAATACACTCATGCCTTTGTTCCAAAATGGTGCACTTGACTATGGCCATGTAGACCAGCCAACTGAGGCTCAAATGGCTAAAAAATCCAGCAAAATAGAGCTGAAAATGCAGAGAACTTCCAACCAAACATGGCGGAACGTTTTCAGCCAAAAAATGTCCAAACTGCTGGAAATTTCCAACCACATATGGCTGAACATTTGCGTCAAAATATGGCTAAAAATGAGCATGAAATTCAGCCCACACATGTGTTGAGTTAGACGTCTACGGAAGCACGCGAACAGCACAAGGAAGAAGAAGAAGAAGCTTGGAGATCAACACACAATATTGAATGTATTACTAGAGAATGTACAAAGATAAGTAGCCCATTAGGGCAATAGGCGTATATACAAGCCGGGGGAAAAAACCTCCTAAAGAGGGAACAAAGTGCCCCGGCAATCCTAGTGTGTTCACACACATCACTACCTAATTATATCAACAAATCCCCCTTGGGAGTGATGCGGTGAACAAGGAGCTGGCACTCATGTATAAGGAAGTGCCAAGCTATGTGGAAATCACTCCACAAAAGGAAGTAAGCCCAAAGCTTTGCGAAAAGCTTCAAACTTCTCCCTAGGCAGAGCCTTTGTGAAAAGGTCTACAATGTTCTCCTACGTGGGCACATATGCCAAGTTGATCTCCCCAGTAGAGAACCTCTCCCTGACATAGTGATAATGCACCTCAATGTGCTTAGTGTGAGCACCGAACACAGGGTTCCTCCCAACTGCCAATGCGCTCTGACTATCAGTGAAGATGGTGGTGGCAGAAGACTAGCCAACACCCAAATCAGCCATAAGGCGTCTAAGCCACACACACTCAACAATCGCTATGAAAGCTGCCCTATACTCAGCCTCACAACTAGAAGTGGCCATAGTAGGTTGCTTCTTACTCAACCAAGATATACATGAGCTACCAAGCATGAAGAAAAAACCATTGGTGGACACACGAGTGTCATAGCAACCAGCCCAATCTGAGTCAGAAAAAGCATGCAAATCTGGCAGTAGTGATCCCCCCTTGGGATAAAACAACCCAAGTAGCCGAATACCACTCAAGTAGCGAAAGATGCGCTTAACCGCCTTCTAATGCGTGACTCCTGGGCAATGCATAAACCTGCTCATCTGTGAGATAGCAAACTAAATATCTGGTCGAGTAATGCATAAGTAAATCAAGCAACCAACACCCTGCTAATAGAGAACAACATCAAATGCATCTCCAGCATCATGAAGACTTAATCGTAAACCTCTCTCCATAGGAGTGGCAATAGGCTTACAGTCTTCAAGGCCAAAACGCTGCAATAATGTGTAAATATATTTCGTTTGACACAAAGCCATTCCACCATCAACTTGCATAAACTGAATGCCCAAACAGTGATGCAAATGCCCCAAATCAGACATCTCAAATTAGGCATGCAGATCAGCCTTGAAATCAGCAATATGCTTCTCAATAGGACTAGTGAGAAGCATGCCATCAACATAGACAACAATGATCAGAAGCACATCATTAGCACGCTTAACATATAAGGTGCTTTCAGTTGGACTGTTCTCAAAACCATGTGCAACCAGATAGGCATGTATCTTCTCATACTAAGCACGTGGTGCTTGCTTTAAACCATATAATGCCTTCTTTAACTTGCACACTTGGTTTTCATGCCCTTTCTGCACAAAGCCACGGGGTTGAAAAACATACACTTCTTCATGCAAGCCACCATTCAGAAATGATGTTTTAATGTCCAACTGATGTACCTTCCAACCATGATGGGCTGCAAGTGCACAAATGCTCCGAACAATAGTCAAATGACATGTAGGTGCAAAGGTTTCATCAAAATCAATGCCTCTTTCCTGCACATAACCCTTTGCAACAAGCCTAGCCTTATACCTGTCAACTGTACCATCAAGTTTACACTTCAGCTTGTATACCCACTTAGTGTCAATGGCCTTCTTGCCAGGAGGCAAGTCACATAAAGACCAAGTACCATTCTTCATTATTGCATCATATTCAGATTGCATAGCATCCATCCAATTCTCTGAATTTTATGCTTCATCAAACGAAACAGGCTCATTCTCATCACAGAGACTAGATGCAGCCATAGCATAGTAATCTGATGCAAAAGAGGCACTATGAGAGCTTGAACGAGTACGATATGACAGAGATGCATCTAATTTGCTGTCACGCAAAGTCTGCACCAGCCATTTTTGTGAAGAGAGATGGTGGATGCAATCCAAAGATGAGTAGGTGCCGCTACAACCAGCTTCACACCAGCCAACTGAGACTTCAGAGTTGATTAGTAGACCCTTTGAGCTTCCTAAATCCACCAAAATATCAGCCAAGTACTTTGGAACATGTATCCCAAAAGTTTAAGTCAAGACCGACAAGTTGCGAAATGACTAGCTCCCAAAACTTGCTATTTTTGGACATACACCTGCTGGAAAAAATGAACAGTGCTCTCAACCTGGAAGGAATTAGAAAAATTCCTTTTGGGCATAGCAAATAGACTTAGCAAGCTTCCTATTACAAGTTAAAACACTTCAAATGATGGACTGAGCACTGAGAACAAGTTTCATCAAGTTCTGGAACATTCCCACAATTCTCGGGGCTCTGCAGAGATAGACCAGTAAGCAGTAAAATGCAGATATCTCCAACAGTATAAATCCAATGACCTTGAAAATTTATAAGTAGAAACTAGACAGTGAGAGCTATCTAACGCACTTTAGAACACTGAAAAATGTTCAGTAAAACTCGAGATATGACCTTCTGAAGTTACTGCTCTGAGTGAGTATAGCAGAGAACAAAACAGAGAGGTAGATGATAATAAATGTATAGATTCACATATGATTACAACCACATTGGCAATGAATCTTTGCACAATGGGAGTAGAATGATAGAGCTATGGAGTAAGCTCTTCAATCTCTACAAAATGACATCAAGTGGTCACGTACAAGGCTTGCTAATCGCCTCTTCCTTCTTGCTCCTTTTATAGCTATTCTTGGAGGGAGTTTTGAATTCGAATTCGAATGGCTCCACCTAAAAGTGATCCCCAAAGTTAGGAGAGATTCCCTCAGCTCAAAAATTCGTGATTTTGGTAGTTGGAGCCACGAATTTGCTTTTACATCATGGATGAGGTAAGCCATCCTTTTCCTTTTTTCTTTTTCCATTTACAAGAGATAAAATGTACTCTTTTACAAGAGGTGTTCACATGACTACTCATGTGACTTACAAATGAGGATAATATCAAGCATATCAAGCATGTAGGCTTGGGCAAAATGCACCAACAGCTCCCCCTCAAGCCTAACATGCTTGGCCTCCAAATAAGTCTTCAATTGTCCTTGATTTCCTGCAAACCAATCATCAACTTGAATCTACTTAATTTCGTACCATCAAGAGCTTTCGTCAACATGTCTGCACATTGCATATCTGTAGAGACATAGGATAGTTGAATATCCTTGCTCAATAGCTTCTCCCTTACATAATGGTAGTGGACTTCAATATGCTTGGTTCTAGCATGGTATACCGGATTAGCTGCTAGATGTAGTGAGCTTGTGTTGTCACCAAAAATGTGAGGTGTTGAAGAATGAAGTCCAAGATCTGTGTACAAAGATTTTAACCACATGATTTCTTGAGTTGCATTAGCCAAACCTCTATATTCAGCTTCAGTAGAAGATAATGCCACGGTTGGTTGCTTCTTCGATGACCAAGAAATGATTTTTGAACCTGCAAATGATATATACCCTGATGTGCTTCTTCTATCATCTTTAGATCCGGCCCAATCTGCATCTGAGTAGACCTTTAGCTCAATATCTGAAGTAAATGAATAAAACAAACCTTCATTCATGGTCCCCTTTAGGTACTTGAGGACTCGCTTGGCCGCTTCCATATGTGGTCTTCTCGGCTTATGCATAAACTGACTCAATATGCTAACACTATAGCATATATCCACCCTTGTGAGTGTTGCATAGTTCAAACTTCCAACCAAGATTTGATAGCTTGTGATGTCTTCAATTGGCTCTCCTTCATAAGCACTAAGCTTATGATTTTGCTCCATAGGTGTACCTGCACACTTTGTATTTTCCATCTTGAACTTGACGAGCATGTCATGGACATACTTCCTTTGTGTGATGTATATACCTGAATCTGTGTAGATCAACTCCAATCCAAGAAAATAAGTGAGTGGTCCGAGGTCACTTATTTTGAACTCCTCCTTCATTTGACTCTTTACCTGTTTGATTCCTTCAAGATCATTGCCTGTGATAATAATATCATCAACATACACACATAAATAGATCACTTCAGATCCATTCCTCTTTATGAACAAAGAGGTATCCGCCTTGCTAGCTTTGAATCCTTGGTCCTGCAAATAAGTAACCAATCTGAAATTCCAAGCTCTTGGAGCTTGCTTCAATCCATACAAAGCTTTCTTTAGTTTGCATACATAGTTAGGATGATGTGCATCCTCATATCCAGGAGGTTGTGCCATATACACTTCCTCAGAAATCCATCCATTCAAGAAAGCATTCTTTACATCAAGTTGATAAAGATTCCAATTTCTAGATGCAGCAAGACTTATGAGAACCCTAATTGTAGGCATTTTTGCAACAGGAGAGAAAGTCTCCTCATAATCAATACCATGGGTTTGAGCAAACCCTTTAGCAACTAACCTTGCTTTGTGTCTATTTATACTTCCATCTGGATTCCTCTTGATTTTGTATATCCATCGAGATCCGATTATCTTCATAGATGGCTTGTTAGGTACAAGCTCCCAAGTGTCATTCTCCTTCAAGGCTTCCATTTCTTCATCCATTGCATCTCTCCAAGCTTTCTTGCTTTGTGCTTCTTCAAATGTGGTAGGTTCTTCATTGGTTGAATCCTTTGCAATGTAGATTGAGTGCTTGGTGACCAAAGAAGTATCATAACCAAACCTCTCTGGTTTCTTCTTCTCCCTCGAAGACCTTCTAAGTGGTTGATGTGAGATCTCGGGTCCATATGTAGCATCCTGCATCTTTGCTTTACCTTTGTTCTTCCATAGCTTTAGTCTTTCCAAGTCTTCTAGGTCAATCTCCGAATCACTTTCTTCAATCTGCTTTGGCTCCTTTGGTTGAAGTGATGGAAAATCTTCATCCAAGTCATATGGCAGCTTCACTTTCCTGTCATCATCAAACCATGATTTGTTTTCATAAAAAATTACATCTCTACTCACATAAAATCCTTTATTGGTTGGATTGTACAATCTATATCCTTTTTGGTTTTGATCATAACCAATGAATTCTGCCTTGGGATCCAATTTCCCTCTTACTTGAGAAGGAATGTGAGCATAGGCTAAGCATCCAAAGATTTTACAATGCTCTAGACTAGGTCTTCTTCCATTCCACACTTCATATGGAGTGGTTCCATCTAGTGACTTAGATGGAAGTCTATTTATGAGATATGTGGCTGTCGACACAGCCTCTGCCCATAGGTAGTTCGGCAATCCCTTTTCGTTGAGCATGGACCTTGCAGCTTCGACGATAGCTCTATTCCTCCTCTCTGCTACACCATTGAGTTCAGGTGTATACCTTGTAGTGACTTCCCTTTTAATGCCTCTTTCATGCAAGAAGGCATCAAATTCAGAAGAGAAGTATTCTCCTCCACCATCTGATCTGAGTCTTTTCAAAGTCCTACCTGTTTGATTTTCAACAAGAGCAATATACTTCTTAAAGCAATTAAACACTTCATCCTTGTGCTTCATGAAAAACAGAATGGTCCACCTCCTACAATCATCTATGAAAGACACATAATATCTTGAGCCTGATATAGATGGCTCCTTACTTGGACCCCACACATCCGTGTGCACTAGATCCAAAGGATTTTGATACATATATCCTTTCTTATTGAAAGGTTGTCTATGAGCCTTGCCGAGTTGACAAGCTTCACACTTATAAATCATGTGTTGCCTTGTGATATTAGGCAAACCAAGTACACTTTGGTCCCTGCAAATCTGTTTGAGTGTCCTCTCACCAATGTGAGCAAGCCTTTTGTGTCATATCTCCAACTCTGTTAGAGTTTGAGATCCATAGCTAAACAAAGCTATGTTCTTTGTATCTTCCACTTCAAAAGTGAAAAGCCTTCCTGTCTTTTCTCCTTTGGCAATCCTTCGAAAGCCTTGCCTTGGGTCTTCAACATATGCTCCAAATCGATTGAATCTAACCTGCAATCCTTTTTCAACAATCTGTCCAACACTTATTAAATTTTTGGTAATTGTAGGGACATACAAGACTTTGCTTAAGAGGTTCATATTCCCATCTGATGTCTTCACATTACCTATCTTCTCCACTGAGTGCTTTGTGTCATCTCCTGTCTACACTTCATGCTTGTTATGAGGATCTTCCAAATCAGAAAGTAAAGCCACATTTCCTGCTACATGGTTCGAGCATCCCGAATCAATGTAAAATATGTGATCATCATCCTTACCCTTCTTTGTTGATAGATTCATAATCAATAATGAATCTTCTTGACTTTGGTCCTCTGCATAGTTATTGTAATCTCTTCTTCCTCTATGGCCACTTTGATAGTTGTTGTTGTTGTTGTAATTGTTGTTGTAGTAGTTGTTGTTGTTGTAGCCTCCATTGTACCTACCTCTATTTGATCCATAGCCACCTCTATTGAATCCTCTTCCTCTTGAGTTCCTTGGATTCCTGAAACATTCTTCAGTAGTATGGTTAGATAAGCCACATATGTTGCAAGGTTGAGATGATTGGAATCTCCCCCTGCCTTGCTTTCCACCTCTGCCTCTTCCTCTAGCTCTTCCTCTACCTGCAAAGTTTGCTTGGAAAGAGCTTCCTTCATCTTCATTCTTCCTATTCTTTGACTTGTCCTTGACCTTAGCTTTATCAGAATATAAGGCAGAAGTTTGATTACCTCTTGAGGACTCACCACCTTTGCTAATCTTTGCTTCATGAGTGAAGAGTTGGCCCATGAGTGTGTTGAGGTCGGGTACATGCATATCCATGTATAAATCCATGGCTGTTGTGAATGACTCCCACTTGTCGTCTGCTTTGATTCCATTCATGATTTGTCTTATGATTTGCTCCTCTTCAATTACCTCTCCAATGCTTCCAAGTTGGTTGGAAATCTCCTTCATCTTTGTGACATAATCAGTCACATTTTGCTTCGGGCTTTTCTTCATTGTTGTGAACTCCATCCACAATTGGTTCTTCCTTGCTCGAGTGTTGGAAGAGAAGAAAGAAGCAAGTGCATTCCAGGTTTCTCTTGATGTCTTGCATCCCTTGACATGAGGTAAAAGAAAATCAGAAATTGAGTTTAGAATATAAGACCTTGCAAGTGCATCCTTCGAACACCAATTCGAAAGTCCTTCCACTTCTTCATGTGATGGTTGCCCTTTGTTCCTCGTGGTTGGCATTGCTTCATCTCCGGATATGAATCCATATAGATTCCTTCCTTGAAGGTAAGCCTCCATCCTTAGAGACCATGCCGGGTAATTGTTTCGATCCAATTTGTCAATTGTTGATGGAAATCCATCTCCCATGTTGCTTGACTATGCTCTGATACCACTGTGAAGAGAGATGGTGGATGCAATCCAAAGATGAGTAGGTGCCGCTACAACCAGCTTCACACCAGCCAACTGAGACTTCAGAGTTGATTAGTAGACCCTTTGAGCTTCCTAAATCCACCAAAATATCAGCCAAGTACTTTGGAACATGTATCCCAAAAGTTTAAGTCAAGACCGACAAGTTGCGAAATGACTAGCTCCCAAAACTTGCTATTTTTGGACATACACCTGCTGGAAAAAATGAACAGTGCTCTCAACCTCGAAGGAGTTAGAAAAATTCCTTTTGGGCATAGCAAATAGACTTAGCAAGCTTCATATTCCAAGTTAAAACACTTCAAATGATGGACTGAGCACTGAGAACAAGTTTCATCAAGTTCTGGAACATTCCCACAATTCTCGGGGCTCTACAGAGATAGACCAGTAAGCAGTAAAATGCAGATATCTCCAAAAGTATAAATCCAATGACCTTGAAAATTTATAAGTAAAAACTAGACAGTGAGTGCTATCCAACGCACTTTAAAACACTGAAAAATGTTCAGTAAAACTCGAGATATGACCTTCTGAAGTTACTGCTCTGAGTGAGTATAGCAGAGAACAAAACAGAGAGGTAGATGATAATAAATGTATAGATTCACATATGATTACAACCACATTGGCAATGAATCTTTGCACAATGGGAGTAGAATGATAGAGCTATGGAGTAAGCTCTTCAATCTCTACAAAATGACATCAAGTGGTCACGTACAAGGCTTGCTAATCGCCTCTTCCTTCTTGCTCCTTTTATAGCTATTCTTGGAGGGAGTTTTGAATTCGAATTCGAATGGCTCCACCTAAAAGTGATCCCCAAAGTTAGGAGAGATTCCCTCAGCTCAAAAATTCGTGATTTTGGTAGTTGGAGCCACGAATTTGCTTTTACATCATGGATGAGGTAAGCCATCCTTTTCCTTTTTTCTTTTTCCATTTACAAGAGATAAAATGTACTCTTTTACAAGAGGTGTTCACATGACTACTCATGTGACTTACAAATGAGGATAATATCAAGCATATCAAGCATGTAGGCTTGGGCAAAATGCACCAACAATTTTGGCATAGTTTTTGCCTGCTCAATATCAGATCTCCCATCAACTAGTGCATCATGTAAATTTGCATCAGAAATGGAATGATCTGCATCATCACATGAAACCTGCAAACGCTGAGAAGTTGCCTCATTAGGACCAGCACTAAACTGTCCACCTGTAAAAAGAGCATCAAAGTCATACATGTCTTTGGAGCTAACAGATGTCTTCTTAGTACATGAAAGCAATGGCTGAATAACATCTTCCACAAAACACATCACGGCTAACCAAAATGCGTTTAGTCTATGGATGATACAGACGATAGCCTTTACTTTCAGAACTGTACCCAACAAAATACATTTTACTACTTTATCATCCAATTTTCTACGATGTTGTTCAGGCACTAATGTGTATGCCAAGCAACCAAAAACATGCAGATGAGCAACAGATGGCTTGCGATCATGCCAAGCCTCATATGGAGTGATAGACTGTAGCGCTTTAGTGGACACATGTTCAGTACATATGCTGCACACATGACAGCCTCAAGCCACAAACTATGAGGTAAAGCCTGACTCTTGACCATACACCTCGCCATCTCCATGAGAGACCTATTCTTCCGTTCAGCAACTCCATTCTGTTGAGGTGTATATGGCACTGTACACTGGTGTTTTATCCCACGTTCAGCCAAAAATGCATTAAAATCAGAAGACATATATTCCCCCCCTCGATCATAATGGAGGGTGCCCATTTACATGCTGACGATTTTCAGCCAAAAACAAAAACTATTTGAAGCACATGGACACTTCAGACTTTTCCTTCAATGGATATACCCATGCATGCCTAGAAAAATCATCAATGAAAATCACAAAGTAAAGATAATTCCCAAAAGAAGGTGTCTACATAAGACCACAGACATCACTATGTACAAGCTCCAATTTCTGAGTAGCCCAAACTGAACCATCTTTTGGAAACGATGAACCCTGCATTTTGCCCAAAATACAACCTTCACAACATGTTTTCCAGGTGCCTCAAGTTTTGGCAAAGAGGACACCATTTCAGATTTCTACAAGCGTAGCAAACTAGCAAAATTCAGATGACCAAAGCGTGCATGCCAAAGCTTTGCATCTGACATAGCCTGAGAATCATTTACTGCACATGCCAATCATTTACAGATCTTTCATAGTCTATGAGCTTATACAGCCCACGACATAAAATGCCAGAAGCAATAATCACATCGCCATTTGACAGATCATGAACTGTACACCTGTCATCAACAAATTTCACAACCAAGCCAATCTTGGCTAGTGTAGAAACTGATAACAAGTTCTTCTTGATCCCTGGCACAAATAAAGCATCTAACAAAGTGAAAGAGCTACCATTAGCAGTAGTCAAAATGATCTTACCAACTCCCATAACAGGATAGAGGAGTTGTTGGTGCATGTAATAGTATTCCCTGTAGGGGCAGGCTCGAGTGAAAAGAAGAAACTACCCTGCGAGGTAATATGTTTGGTTGCCCCACTGTCAAAATACCAAACATCTGAGTCTACTGCAGACATGCATTGATCATGAAAAGATGGGCCAAAACTGTAGACAGTAGTGAACGCCGATTCTTCTTCCTGCACAAGATTTGCAGACTCTGTTTTTTGGTGTAGAGGCCTCTGCAACAACCATTCCAGCCTCTTTCTTCTTTGCCTCTTTAGCAGCCAGTTTTGGATAGTTCTTTATGATATGAACATTCCCTTTACAGTACTTCAAGCAATTTTTGCTTTCTGATTTCTTCTCATCTTTATCTTCCTTCTTCGAATATGCAGAATTAGCAGATTTCTGCTTACTAGTTGAAGAGCTCCATTTTCCTTTGCCCTTCTGACTAGCCAAGAAAACTTGATCTCCAACTCGCATAATGGACCTATTTTTCTTGGACTGATCTTCCTGCAATAGAACAGAGACTAACTCCTCAAATGATAAGGCATTTGGATTGCCTTTCATCATCAACTGAAGAGTAGAAGAAAAACTCTAATATGAATCAGGAAGACCATTCAGAACGGTCTACACAAGTGAGCTATCTGGTATAACCTCATCAGCAAAAATCAACTATTCCTTCAAGTCTTTGATCTTCATTAGGAAACTGTCCATGGAATCAACTTCATTCATGTGCTCACTCTCCAACTGTTTTGGAGGTAAGCAACATGAGCTTCATTCCTAGCTTGGTACAATGTGGTAAGTGTATCCCAAGCATCCTTAGTTGTTCTGCAAGAGTGAATGTGAGGAATAATGGCACGTTTGATAGACAAAGCTATCAATGCATGTGTCTGGGCATCTCTGCCATCCCAGCGAATCTGCTCTACAGTAGGTGCAGCAGAAACAGCAGCAGGAATAGGAATCTACGAAATATCATATTTGACACCATCTTCATCAGCTCCAGCACTTGTATTTGCGGTACATGTAGTCAGAGGTGTAACAAGATGTCTTTCAACACCCTCCACAATGTTCCACAATCCTTTTGCAACCAATACATGTTGCATCATATAAGCCCATAATGGGTAGTTGGTACCATCCAACTTATCCTCAACAACCAACATACGGAATACATCACTGCTTTCAGCCATGGCCGGTGACTAAAATACCTTGATGCAGAAAATTGACTGTATCTCAAAAAGTTGAACAGAACTACCCCAACAAATTCCGCTAGACCTGTAGCAAACTTCGAGATGCTTATACTGGCGAACAAAAACTGGTGTATACCTTTGGCACAAAAAGACAAAATAGCCTACATAAGCACTGCGATAGTGCGTTCGGAGGCCGAAACGAGCTCAGATCGCGATTTTGGCACCAGAGAGCAAAGCAGTTTTGATCTCGAAAACACGCTGAGTATGCTTACCAAAATTTGTGCGATTCTGAGATTGCAAATGGAGGAGTGTCAACGGCACCCTAGATGAAGCGACGACCTGCTCTGATGCCAATTGTTGGAGTTAGATGTCTGCGGAAGCACGCGAACAACACAAGGAAGAAGAAGAAGCTTAGAGCTCAACACACAATACTGAATGTATTACTAGAGAATGTACAAAGATAAGTAGCCCATTAGGGCAATAGGCGTATATACAAGCTGGGGAAAAAACCTCCTAAAGAGGGAAAAAAGTGCTCTGGCGGTCCTAGTGTGTTCACACACATCACTACCTAAATATATCAACAACATGATGTACATATTGAATATGTTTTACATAATGAACACACGTCTATCAAGAGTGCACAAAGTGGTTGAAACAAACTTTGTAGGACAGCAAATTGAGTCCAACTTTACTTGGTAAAACAAGATCAAGCTCTCACCATGCATCAAGTAATTTCGTGGATTATTCTCTTATTGTTACAGCATGTAATGAAGAGCCACTTTATTTTGAAGATGCATGTGACGATCCATAATGGATGAGTGCTATGCAATCAGAAATGGATTCCATACATAGGAATGGTACTTGGGAGTTATGTGAATTGCCAAAAGGAAAGAATGCCATTGGTACAAAGTGGGTTTATAAGATTAAGAGAAAAGCTGATGGTAGCATTGATCGCTACAAAGCTAGATTGGTTGCCTTCATCCATGCTTGCATTCTTTTACAGATAGTGATTGGGCTGGTTGTTATGATACTCGCGTGTCCACTAGTGGTAATTGCTTTTTCCTTGGAGACTCATGCATATCTTGGTTGAGTAAGAAGCAACCTACAGTGGAAACATCGAGTTGTGAAGCTGAGTACAAGGCAGTGTTTATAGCTACAATTGAGTGTATATGGTTGGGACGCCTATTGATGGATCTTTGCATGGAGATTAATGTTGCTACGCATATTCTCACTGATAGTCAGAGTGCTTTAGCTGTTGCACGAAATGCAGTGTTTCATGCACGGACCAAACATATTGAGGTGCATTATCACTATGTGAGAGAGCACCTTCATGCAGGAGATATTGATTTGGTATATGTGCCTACACAAGATAATGTGGCAGACATATTCGCCAAAGCTCTGCCACGGGAAAAGTTTGAAGATTTTCGCAAAGCTTTAGGCTTATTACCTTGTGGGGACTGATTTGTCACTCCCTGTATGTGTTCACATCATTTTCTCTAGGGGGTTTGTTACACTTATGTGATCCTCGAGTAGCTTTGATGTGAACCTTTTCCCTATACATGGGAACTTTATACTCATAGTGCTGGCTAGAGGTTTTTTCCCCATGTTACATTTTGGAAAGATGGATGGATACCCTCAGAGATTGAGTAGGTGCTGCTAAACCTACTTTGCACCAGCCCTCCTTTGCTTCAGATTTGATTAGTACACTTGCTTAGCCTCCAAATGACACCAAGAAATGATTTATGTACTTTGCAAATGATGTTTGTAATGATTGAATCAAAACAGACAACTTTGCACTTCACTAGCTCAAGAAAACTTGCTAATTTGGTCTTGATACCTGCTCAGAGTTTTGCTCAGTGTGACCAGCACACTAACAATTGATAAAATTCCTTCTAGGGATATTAAATTAGCTTAACAAGCTAACATTTGCAAGTGGAATGACTGAAAATAACAAACTATGCTTAGAGAAATCACTTTAGCAAAATTTGGGTTACCCCCGACTTTTTAGGAGAGTTGCAGAGATAGACCAGAGAGCACTTCGACGACGATTTCTCAGAAATGACTGAACAAAATCACTTCAAATTTTGTAGGCATGTAGAAGACTTTGAGCTGAATCCCAAGCTTTGAATCACTGAATTTGGTGGAGATATGACTGAGATATGCCCTTGGGAAGTTGACAGAGTTGGAAGTAAAAACTCAGAGAACACAGAAGTGATAGATGTAAATGTATCTGTTAATTCACATTGATTTTACAAACTCATTGGCATGACAAGCATTGCCTAATGAGGTAGAGATGTGTAGGCTATGGTGTAGCTCTCACACACACTCAATTGATGGAAGAATGAAGCTCGGAGGATCTCACTTGTCCCGCGACTTTTCTTGAACACTTTTATACATAATGATTATGGATTTGAATTCAAATTCAAATCTTTGGCTCCCATCAATCAAGCATCTAAAATTATGGAGATATTCTCTCAATCATATGTTCTTCTTTTCCACGAATCAATCAAGTAGGTGTAACATGAAGATTCCAAGTCATTTAGACTTTTACATAAGGTAAATTGGTAATAACCTATAAGCATATGTTCCTATGGTTCTTCATACATGGGAAGTCTTCATGATGGTTCTCAAGCCAAATGTGTAGGCTTGTGTCTTTACACCAACAGCTCCCCCTCAAGCCAAACATTTTGGCTTAAGTCTTCATCTTCATCCTTCAAGTATATCCTGCAATCCAATCATAGATTTGAACTTGTAAAGTTTATTTCCATCCAAAGCTTTAGTGAGTAAATCTGCACATTGCATATTTGTTGACACATAAGTCAATTGAATGTCCTTGCTTAGCAACTTCTCCCTGACATAGTGATAATGTACTTCTATGTGTTTGGTCCTGGCATGGTAGATAGGATTAGCTGCAAGGTGAAGAGAGCTTGTGTTATCTCCAAAGATAATTGGAGGTCTAGTATATAGACCTAACTCTGTATACAAGAGTTTAATCCACATTGCTTCTTGGGTGGCATTAGCTAACCCTCTATATTCTGCCTCTGTAGAAGACAATGCTACAGTTGGTTGCTTCTTGGCAGACCATGAGATAGGCTTATCACCTGCAAAAGATATGTATCCTGATGTGCTCCTCCTATCATCCTTGCATCCTGCCCAATCTGCATCTGAATAAACCTTTATGTCAATATCAAAAGTGTAAGGAAAGTATAGACCATGATTCTGTGTACCCTTGAGGTACTTCAAGATTCTCTTGGCAGCCTCTAGGTGAGGTACCCTTGGTTTGTGCATGAATTGGCTTAGCACACTCACACCATATGCTATATCAATTCTGGTTAGAGTAGCATAATTCAAACTACCCACTATACTCTGATAACCTGTAATGTCTTGGACTTCATCTCCTTCATGGGCACTTAGCTTTAGGTTGACCTCCATTGGAGTGCTTGCTATCTTAGCATCCTGCAATCTAAACTTCTTTATCATGTCCTGCACATACTTCTTCTGAGTGATATAAATCCTTGAATTAGTATAAACCAATTCAAGTCCTAGAAAATACTTCAACAATCCAAGATCATTGATCTTGAACTCCTTCATCATATGACTTTTAATATTTCTGATTCCTTGTACATCATTACCTGTGATGATGATATCATCAACATATACACAGAGATAAATTACCTCTGAATTGCTCCTTTTGATAAACAATGAATTGTCTGCCTTGCTCATCATAAACCCTTGGTCTTGGAGGTATGTTGTCAGCTTGTAGTTCCATGCCCTAGGTGCCTGCTTCAATCCATATAGAGCCTTCTTTAATTTACAAACATGGTTTACCTTCTTGGGGTCTTCATAGCCAGGAGGTTGAGACATATAGACTTCTTCTGAAATCCATCCATTCAAGAAAGCATTCTTGACATCTAATTGGTACATGTTCCAATTCTTGGATGCAGCTATACTAACCAATACTCTGATCGTTGGCATCTTTGCCACAGGAGAAAATGTCTCCTCATAATCAATGCCTTGGGTTTGTGCAAAACCCTTGGCCACCAACCTAGCTTTGTACCTGTTGATTGTTCCATAAAAATTTCTTTTCAATTTATAAATCCACCTGGATCCTATTACCTTCATTGAGTCCTTATTGGGTACCAATTCCCAAGTGTCATTCTCCTTGAGTGCTTCAACTTCTTCATCCATGGCTTCCTTCCATTCTGGTTTAGTGATTGCTTCTTCATATGTACCTGGTTCTTCACTTGACAAATCCTTTTGCAAGATAAATTGAATGCTTAGTGACAAGAGATGTATCATACCCATATCTGGTAGGCTTTTTGCTTTCTCTCTGAGATCTCCTTATTGCTTGAGTTGAAGATTCTGGTATATCCTCAAGCTTCTTCATCTTCATCTTGCCTCTAGACTTCCAAGCCTTGAACTCTTCAAGGTTGATTGTATCTTCATCATCTGAACTTGAGTCTTCTTTCTGATTTGGTTCCTCCTTTGTGAGCTTTGGAAACTCCTCTTCCAAATCATAGGGTAGGTTGACTTTCCTGCATTCATTCTCATACCAAGAGTCATTCTCATCAAAGATTACATCTCTGCTTACAATGAATCCCTTGTTAGTAGGGTTATAGAACCTGTAACCTTTTTTATTCAAGTCATATCCAATGAAGATACATTTTTCAGCCTTTGGATCTAACTTGCCTCTTACCTGTGAGGGGATATGCACATATGCTACACATCCAAAGATTTTGCAGTGATCCAATGATGGTCTCTTCCCATGCCAAGCCTCATAAGGTGTCATACCATCAAGTGACTTTGATGGTAACCTATTTATGAGATAGGTGGCAGTAGAGACACTCTCTACCCATAGATAATTAGGTAGCTTCTTCTCACATGGATCTAGCAGTCTCAACAATTAATCTATTCCTCCTTTCAGCTACCCCATTCTGTTCAGGAGAGTACCTTGTGGTGTGAATGAAATAAAGCCACATCTTTCTATATAATTTTTTACTAACAAAGTAGAAAGATCCTCCTAAAGCAGGTGTAGATATTTTACTAGAAACATCAGCATATACCAACTCTAGAGGATCTTGAGCTTGATTGCTAGTGCTTTGTGGAAATTCCTTTAATTGTTGCTTGCCCATCATGCAAGCTTCACAAGGTTCCTACAACTCTAAAAATGTAGGCAAATGAGTGACGACCCCTGTTCTTTGCATCTCCTTCAAAACTACAAGTCTGATATGCCAAAATTGTCAATGCCATAACTTGTTTACATCTTTATCTTGTGTAGTAGTTAATGCACTTAACTCATAACATTTATCATGTCTTATGTCTTTTCCTACTACATTACCTAGTGAATCCATGATTTTTGCACCACTCTTGTTGAAGTGAACTTCGAGCCCATGATCCTTTATTGCAAGAATTGGAAAAAAACTTCTTTTAAGTGTAGGTACATAGAGAACATCATATAACTTCTTCTCAACACCTAGAGAAGTAATAAAAGAGATGGTTCTTGTTCCTTCAGCTTGACACTTGGAGTGATTTCCCACCACTATGTTGATGGATTCTCGAAGATGCATTAGGGAGCTATACAAATCCTTTTGCTATTCATATGGCAAGATGCTCCACTATCTAAAATTCATGGTTCATCAACACAAGCTTGGGCAAATGAGGATACCTCTTCAATAGCTACCCATTGTTTCAACTCTGTGTTGTTTGCCGAGTCTTTGTTCTTACAAGATGATTTCATAGTTTTTCATTCATCAGGGTGCTTCTTTCTACAAACCTTGATGGCATGGCCTTTCTTTTCATAATAGAAGAAACTTCCTGTGAATTTTTCCTTCTAATTTGACTTCTTCATTGATCCATTAGAAGAGCCTTTTCCTTTTGCATTGGTTGAGAAGGCAATATTGCTTGTACCTTGTGTCACGAGGAAGGAGATAAGGAAGAGAGCTCACTCACACACTCTCACTCTCAAGGAGAAGCACACACACAGGTTGAGGGAAGGAAGAATGATCTTCTTCTTCTTCTTCTTCTATTACATAAAAGGAATGTACAAGAATGACCTAAAAACAAGAATACAACCAGTGCAATATATAAAGACCAGTACATAAGGAAAAACCTAATGTCCGCGAATGAGTGAGCTGGCAAGAAACAAATGTGCCATCACTCTCGGTAGATAAATCTAATAAAGCTCAATGAAGTATCCCTGACATATACCGGCGTGACCACTATACATGTCAGAGAAACGAAAAACTGGTACATGTCATCCTGGATCATCACATGTTGAGCTTGATATCTCAACACTCCCCCTCAAGCTCAATGCCATATCCTATAATCCAAGCATCTTCCAAAACTTCTTCAACTTCTCAGCTCCAAGTGCTTTGGTGAAAATATCAGCAAGCTGCTCATCTATTCTCACATAAACAAGATCAATATCACCTGCTAATACCTTCTCTCTGATGAAGTGATAATGTACCTCGATATGCTTTGTTCTAGCATGGAAAACAGGGTTCCGTGCTAACTGTATGCTACTAAGATTATCACAATAGATAGTGATAGGCTTTTGCACTTCCACACCTAAATCTGCAAGTAACATCTCCAGCCATGATGCCTCACATGCTGCCATTGCAGCACCTCTATACTCAGCCTCTGTACTCGACAAAGCAACAGTGGGTTGCTTCTTACTGCTCCATGTAATAGTTGCACCTCCAAGTGAGAAAAGAAAGCCACTAGTAGATCTTCTATCTGGAGTACTACCAGCCCAATCTGCATCGGTGTATCCATGAACCTGCAAATCTACACCAGCTTCATAAAACAATGCATAATCCAAAGTAGCACTCACATAACGTAGAGTGCGCCTCAGAGCATCCAAATGTGGCTTCCTGGGAACCTGCATAAACTGACTTTCAAGTCCAACAGTGTAGCTTAAATTAGGCCTTGTAATTGTAAGATATATAAGACTTCCCACAATTTTCCTGTACATAGTAGCATTTTCCAATGCTTCACCTGATGTAGTATCCAATTTCAAA
Organism: Ceratopteris richardii; assembly: GCA_020310875.1. Taxonomy (NCBI): domain Eukaryota; kingdom Viridiplantae; phylum Streptophyta; class Polypodiopsida; order Polypodiales; family Pteridaceae; genus Ceratopteris; species Ceratopteris richardii. The sequence goes on from CM035416.1 coordinate 138,559,215, forward strand.
TTCTAATCTAAAGGCATAGAAATTGGCTTACAATCAGCCATACCATACTTTTGCAGCATATTCAAGGCATATTTTCTTTGCGATATCCATATACATGTTTCTATATGTATAAACTCAATGCCCAAGAAATACCGCAGCACACCAAGATCTTTCATGTCAAATTCCTGCATAAGAAGTTTCTTTACCTCTTTGATGCTTTCTTCATTATCACCACCTACAATCAGATCATCAACATAAATAGCCACAATAGTGATGCCATCATCAGCCTTCCTTGCATATAGTGAGTGATCTGCATCACAAATAGAAAACCCAATGCTGGTTAAGTAATCAGCAATCCTTGCATGCCATGCACGCGGAGCTTGCTTCAACCCATACAAAGCCTTTTGCAACCTGCAAACATATTCTGGATGCTTTGAATCTTCATATCCTTGTGGCTGGTCCATATATACTTCTTCCTGTAACTCACCATGTAGGAAAGCATTCTTCACATCCATCTGATGCAAAGTCCATCCTTTTGCTGTAGCTAATGCAACAAGTGTCCTGACAGTAGACATTTTAGCTACAGGGCTGAATGTATCCTCATAATCAATGCCATATGTTTGTGCATAACCTTTAGCTACCAATTGTGCTTTATACCTGCTTATGCTACCATCAGCATTATGCTTTACCTTGTAAACCCATTTGCAGCCTATGGATTTCTTTCCTTGCGGCAATGGAACCAGCTTCCATGTATCATTTCCATAAAGTGCAGCCATCTCCTCATCCATAGCTTTTTCCCAATCTACATTACCAATTGCATCTTCAAAACAAGAAGATTCAGCATCTTATATTACCTTTGTCATGTAGGCACAATGGCGAGCCATGTAACTATCATATGTCAATCGTTGCACTGAATTACGCATCCTCCCAGATCTTCTTGGTCCTGGGTCACTTCTTCTTGTATCATCTGCATGTGCCCTTCTTACTCCTGGAGTCTTCACAGAGGGCAATCCAAGTTCCTCATCAAGACTCTTTTCTGAACCGCTTGAATCTCCATCAACGTCTTTAAAACATGCACCTGTTTTACTACCAACAGAAAGCTTTTCTTTACCTTTCTTGGATGTATTTGATGAATTCGCTGGACTGAAATTTCCACGCAATCTTCCACTCCATGGATTTGAGTTGGAACTATTACTTGGTGATGCATCTGGTCCACTCAAAACTTGAGATTCTGCACTAGATTTTTCTGCATTGTCTTTGTCATTTGGTTCAAGATTCAGTCCTTCTTTGGCATCTACATAGAAGCTTGACATTTCATCAAATACCACATCTCTGCTCACCTTCACCTGTCGTGTGAGTGGGTTATACCATTTGTACCCCTTTTGCTCAAGGGAATATCCAATGAAGACACATTTTTCTGCTTTCGGATCAAGCTTCGTCCTCAACTCATCTGGAACATGTACATATGCAATATAGCCAAAAACTTCAGATGTGATAAGTTTGCCTTTTTACCTGTAAACTTCTCTTCAGGCGTAACTTGATGTACAGCAGTAGTCGGAGTTCTGTTCATGATGTATACAGTAGTATGCACAGCTTCTGCCCAATAACAATGAGGCATATTCTTCTCAGCCATCAAGGCTCTTGCTATTTCTGCAATATGTCTATTTTTGCGTTCAGCAGCACCATTCTGTTGTGGTGTGTACCTGCATGAAAACTGATGCCGAATTCCATGATTTTTTAGAAAACTGCTAAACTCATTTGACATGTATTCACCTCCTCCATCAGATCTTAATGTTTGAATGTACTTCCTTGTCTGCTTTTCCACCATAACTTTAAAATTCTGGAAGTGAGTAAACACCTCGCTCTTCTCTTTCATGAAATATACCCATACTTTGCATGTATGGTCATCAATGAAAGTAACATAAAACCTGCAACCGCCCATAGATGTGGTCTTTGCTGGACCCCAAACATCTGTATGTACTACTTCTAGTACATTCTCACTAACATGCTTGTCATGTGGAAATGATGCTCTTGATTGTTTACCAAATTGAAATGCTGCACATACCTTTTGCATTTCTGCAACTTTGAAATTTGGTAGTCCATCGACAATCTCCTTTGACTGCATCAGTTTCATCCTTTGCAAGTTTGCATGTCCAATCCGTTTGTGCCATATCTCTATATCTGCAATAACTCCTGCACCTTTCGCAAACATGGCTGCATTCATTTCAGGAATCTTCACATTTAAGGTGAACATCCTACCCACTTTGTTTCCTTTGGCAACCAATCGTCCATCCTACTTGTACTCTTCTACATATAATCCATCAGCATTGAACCTGACTTGTAATCCCTAGTCAACCATTTGTCCAACAGAAACCAGATTCTTTGTTGTGGACCATAAACAGCTTCTCAGAATCATCTGCACTTGTGGATGCATAGTTGTTTTGCTGCCTTCTGTTATTTTGATTCTTTAACCTGCAATCACGTTCAAAGTGTCCAGGTTTATCGCAATTCCAGCATCCTTTACTATCATTACCTGAATCATTTCTTTGGAAATTTTTGCGACCTCTTTGGCTCCCCCTGCCTCGAAACTGTCCTCTTCCTCCTGCATGATTCTGTTGTTGACCTTGGTCTTGGTTATTGTTTCCTCTTCCACTTCCAAAACCTCTACCTCTGCCTCTTCCTCTGCCAGAGTAGAATACCTACTCAAAATTGGGCTTTCCTTGGGAGTTTGAATCCTCACCAAGATTCTTTTCTTCAATGATCAGCATAGAGACCAAATCAGCAAAATTTGGAATATTTTCCCTGGTCTGTATAGAAGTTCTGAATTGCTTATATGCAGCTCCTAAACCACGAAGGCACACTTCCACCTTATCATCATCATCTACATTCACGGCAATAGATACAAGTGACTCACATATGCTTTTGATTTTTAGAGTGTAGTCACTTACCGACATGCTCTTTTTCTCCAATGTATGCAGCTCCTTCTTGAGTTGCAATTTTCGTGCCTTTGTATTGGTCTCGTACAAAGTGACCAAGTTCCAAGCCTCTTTTGGAGTCTTGGCATCCTGGATGTGTCCAATCATGCTATCCTGTATGCTAACAGATAGCCAATACATTACCTTTCGTGCTCCTTGATTCCATTCCTCATATGCTCTTAACTGTTTTGCAGTTCGATTCCTTTCTGGTAACTGCGGAGCATTTTCATTCTCTCCTTCGATGTACTTCCAGTAGCCTTTTCCCATCAGGAAATTCGTCATTCTGAATCTCCAAGCATGGAAGTTGTTCTTGTCCAACTTATCGCTCATAAGCTGACTCATTCCATCTGCGTTTGCCATTTCTACAACAATTCACAACACCACAACACACTACAAGAAGCACTTCTGCTTGAACACTGTCGCACTATGACGTGACGGTTCGATCTCAGAAAAACACAATTTTCGTGTATCAACAGCACACGGAATCGCTTGAAATTCTGGATCTGGAATATATGAGTGTCGCCGAACACAACGCAAGTTCCAATTTCTGAAACTGACCTAGTTTTTCTGTGGGCCCCACCTTGCGGGCTCGAAACGGAGGTCAAGATTGCTCCGAAACTTTGATCTGACAAAAACTAGTGACCCTAAAGGGTTAACTCTCGAAAACATTTTGAGGTCTTCTACCTTCACGGCGATTTTCGTAGCAAACGGAGGCCGTTTGAGAAATCGCGTTTTCTCCACGCCTTGCCGCGTAGTCTTCACCGTCGCCTTCTCCACGAGCTCTCTACAGCCATGCTGGCTCTGCTACCATGTCACGAGGAAGGAGATAAGGAAGAGAGCTCACCCACACACTCTCACTCTCAAGGAGAAGCACACACATAGGTTGAGGCAAGGAAGAATGATCTTCTTCTTCTTCTTCTATTACATAAAAGGAATGTACAAGAATGACCTAAAAACAAGAATACAACCAGTGCAATATATAAAGACCAGTACATAGGGAAAAACCTAATGTCCACGAATGAGTGAGCTGGCAAGAAACAAATGTGCCATCACTCTCGGTAGAAGATAAATCTAATAAAGCTCAATGAAGTATCCCTGACATATACCGGCGTGACCACTATACATGTCAGAGAAACAAAAAACTGGTACGTGTCATCCTGGATCATCACATGTTGAGCTTGATATCTCAACACCTTTTCAATTCTTCAACCACATCTCTTTTTCTAAGAGCATAGCACAAAACTCTTCAAATGTAAGGGGAGTTGGTCTTACCTAAGTGTTAAGCTTTGTTACTGATCCATACTTTGCTATAAGAATAGGCACACATCTTTGAGTCAGCTCTTCTAGAGTTATAACAACACTAAATGTAGCCAACTGATCTTATAGATTTTTATCTGTTTGATAAAATCTTCAGCCTTTTAGGAATCAGAATGCTTTTCATTTGTCAACTATTTTTCTAGATTTTGTATCCTAGTGGGGTTCTTGGTCTCATATTGATGAGCCAATATGCCCCAAGCCTCATGTGCTTTAGTAGTGTGTTGAACTAAATTAAGCACAAAATCACTTACACTAGTGACAACTGCACATAATGCATCAACATTCTACCTCTTCCAAGCTCGTAGAAGATCTGGGTCAAGCCGATTCATCATTCTTGAATTTTTTGGATCGTCAACTAGTACATGTTCTAGATGTTGAGATATCAAGCTCAACATGTGATGACCTAGGACGACATGTATCACTTTTTCATTTCTCTGACATCTATGATGGTCACACTAGTATATGTCAGAGATACTTCATTGAGCCTTACTAGATTTATCTATCGAGAGTGATGGCACATTTGTTTCTTGCCATCTCACTCATTCGCGGACATTAGGATTTTCCTTATGTACTATTCTTTATATATTTCACTAGTTATATTGTTGTTTTAGGTCATTCTTGTATATTCCTTTTTATGTAATAGAAGAAGAAGAAGAAGAAGATCATTCTTCCTTGCCTCAATTTGTGTGTGTGCTCCTCTTTGATTCTGAGAGTGTGTGTGTGAGCTCTCTTCCTTATCTCCTTCCTCGTGACATGGTACCAGAGCTAGTGTGGTTGTAGATAGCTCGTGGAGAAGGCCAATGGTGAAGAGTATGCGAGAAGGTGTGGAGAAAACACGATTCACAAAAGACCTAAGATTGCTATGAAAATTGATGTGAAGGTAGAAGGCATCAAAATAATTTCGAGAGTTACCCCTTGTTTTTGTCAAATTTCTATTTCGGAGCAATCTCAACCTCCGTTTCGAGCCCTCAAGGTGGGGCCCATAGAAAAACCAAGTCAATGTGGAAAACTATAACTCGTGTTTTGTTCGATGACATTCAAATATTTGAGATCCAGAATCTCAAGTGATTCTTGTTCAAATATTTGAGATTCAGAATCTCAAGCAATTCTATGTACTGTTGATACATGAAAACTATGTTTTTCTGAGATCGAATTGTCCCGTCAAAGTGCAACAGTGTATGGCAAATGTAGATGGAATGAGTCAACTATTGAGCGATAAGCTAGACAAGAAAAACTTCCATGTTTGGGGATTCAGAATGATGAATTTCATAATGGGAAAAGGCTACTAGAAGTAGATCGAAGGAGATAACAAAAAAGCTCTACAGTTACTAGAGAGGAATCAAACTACGAACCAAGTAAGAGGATATGAGGAATGTTATCAAGGATCACAAAAGGTAATGTATTGGATATATGTTAGCATACAAGATAGCATGATTGGGCACATACAGGATGCCTAGACTCTTAAAGAGGCTTGGAATAGCTTGTTCACATTGTATGATACCAATACAAAGGCATGAAAATTGCAACTCAAGAACGAGCTGCATACATTGGAGAAAAAGGGCATGTCGATAAGTGACTACACCTTGAAAACCAAAAGCATATGTGAGTCACTTACATCTATTAGCGTGAATGTAGATGATGATGATGATGATGATGATAAGGTGAAAGTGTGCCTTTGTGGTTTAGGAGCTCCATATAAGCAATTTAGGACATCTATTCAAACCACGGAATATATTTCAAATTTTGTTGCTCTAGTGTCCATGTTGATTATTGAAGAAAAGAACCTTGGTAAGGAATTTAACTCCCACGGAAAACCTATTTTTGAGCACGTATTCTACTCTAGTAGAGGAAGAGGCAGAGGTAGAGCCTTTGGAAGTGGAAGAGGACACAATAACCAAGACCAAGGTCAACAAAAAAATCCTGCAAGAGGTAGAGGATAGTTTCGAGGCAAGGGGGCCAAAGAGGCGGCAAAAATTTCCAAAGAAATGATACTTGTAATGACAATAAAGGATGTTGGAATTGTGATAAACTTGGACACTTTGAACATGATTCCAAGTTGAAGAATCAAAATAATAGAAGGCAACAATAAAGGATGCTGGAATTATGGTAAACTTGGACACTTTGAATGTGATTCCAAGTTGAAGAATCAAAATAACAGAAGGCATCCACAAGTGCAGATGATTCTGAGAAGTTGTTCATGGTCCAACATCACATGATGAATACGATGTCTTCTCATGATTCAAAATCGAATGATGACATCTGGTATGTTCATAATTGCAAATAGTAGTAAATGCCCATTCTTCATTCTAAACAAGATTAGCAGACTGATGCATCATGTATTGGTTGCAAAAGGACTGTGGAATATTGTGTAGGGTGTTGAAAAATGTCCTATTTCACCTACAAACACAGTTGCTGAAGGTGATGTAGATGGTGTTGAAGATGGTGATATTCTTCAGTTTCATGTTCGTGTTGTAGTTCACGTTGCACCTACCGTAGAGCAACTTTGATGGGATATAAGAGATACTCAAGCACATGCATTGATAGCCTTGTCTATCAAACGTGCCATCATTCACCACATTTGCTCCTACAAAATAGCAAAGGATGTTTGGGATACACTAACTACTTTATACCAGGCAAGGAATGAGGCTCGTGTTGCTTACCTTCGAAAACAGTTGGAGAGTGAGCACACAAATGAAGGAGATTCCATGGACAATTTTTTGACACAGATCTAAGATTTGATAGAGCATTTCATTTTTGTTGATGAAGTCTTACCTGACAGTTCACTTGTGCAGAATATTCTGAATGGTCTTCCAGATTCATATCTGTTACACTTATGTGTTCCTCGAGTAGCTTTGATGTGAACCTTTTCCCTATACATGGGTACTTTTTACTCTAGTTTTGGCTAGAGGTTTTTTCCCCATGTTACCACATACTTGATTCACTCATGTGTGGTGGTACTTTGTACTTAGGGATTATTATTCAGCTCTTACTTCAATTCAGTTTCATCGTTAATAGAGAGAGCTATTCCAACCATCATCTTCTCCGTGTGTCTTGTTGCGTTTGTGATCCTTGGGTGTGCTTCTCGTGTGTCTCTTGCACTTCTATACACACCCAATAGTGGTATCAGAGCAGGTTTCGCTCCTTCTCAAGTTTCAATTTTTTGCATCGCGGCGCACGTGTACTTTTAACAGTGCAAGTCAACTTCGGAGCATAGAACAGTGAATTTCAGCAGCCAAGAAAAATTTCCACAATTTGCACTACAGTTTTACCCCCATTTTGAAGCCATTTGTTTAGTAAAATTGCCATCAGAGTGACAGTTTGTGAGCTAAAATTTCAGCATTCATTTCAACTTTCGTCGAAGTAAAGATTTTTTCACATTCTTGTTCCTTTGTGAAATGGCGGGCAGCAATGACTTGTTTGGCATGCTTCAAGCTGAAGATAAGCTTGATGGGACCAACTATCCGATGTGGTCTTACACGATGAAGCATGTTCTTGTTGCAAAACAACTTTGGAACATAGTGGCAAATGTAGATCGAAGACCGGCAAGTTCTTCTACTTCAAAATCTACTGTCACAGATGGAGCTTCTTCTTCGCGTATAGTGGTTTCTCCTTCTCCATCTACACAGGAGCAACTTAGATGGGATGGAAAAGATGCTCAAGCTCATGCATTGATTGCACTTTCTATGAAGTTTCATATAGTTCCACACATTTGGTCATGTTCTACATCAAGATGGGCATGGGACACTCTTGCTTCTTTGTATGCCGTGTGTAATGAAGCATGTGTTGCATACTTGAGGAAGCAACTTGAGGATGTATGTATGGATGAAAATGAGTCGGTGGATGTGTATGTGACACGCATCAAGGACTTGAAAGAGCAATTGGCAAACATAGATGAGATCATTCCGAATGCATCACTCATTTCTACATTGTTTAAAGGATTACTGGAATCTTTTCAAAGCTTTGCTACCACACTCCGTTTGGTTGCAAAAGGAAATTTAAATATATATGCATTTGATGAGGTTGTGTCTCTTCTTTTTCAAGAAGAGCAATCTAGAGTGAATAGGAGTGGTTTGATTGAGGGAACACAAGCACTTGATATCTCGCAAAAAGGGAAAAGCAAGTATGGTTCAGCTTTGGGTTCATCAAAACCAAAGCCTCAACCTTCCTCTTCCACTCATTCCTCTAAGTATGCTGATTTTGCAAAAGAAAAAGAGATGCAAATATTGCCAAAAGGTTGGTCATACTATTGATGAGTGTAGAAAGATTTCTAAGCACAATGAAAAGAAGAAGGAATCCAACATGTCTATTGCTGAAAATTCAGCAAATGCAAAGAATGATGAAGCTAACATGGCTCAAGATTTTTGGGCATGTGTTGTTACATGTCATTATGATGCATCTTTGCATTTTAAATGTATGGTTGTGAGTGAGGCTGATTCGGATTGGTTCTTTGGTAGTGGTGCTTCAAAGCACATAACTTCATGCAAAAGATTTTTTGCATTTTTGAAAGATGCACCCAAAGGAGGACATGTGGTGTATGCAAACAATGCCTCTTATCCTATCATTGGAGTAGGAGAAATTGAGCTTACAGCTACAAATGGAGGTGTGATTCTCTCAAAAAATGCATTGTATGTACCCAGTATCAAGAAGAACTTAATTTCAGTTCCATTCATTGCCAAAGCTAGACTTCATGTACACTTTGTTGATGATAAGTGTATGGTTCATGATTTCAGCAATGGCGATGTTATCGTGATGTCTGGTACATTATGTAATGGTTTGTATCACATGGATACATACAAGAGGGCTACCTCGAATGCCTTGGTTGCTCATACTTCTTCCATTGCTGAAATGGAGCTTTGGCATGCTCATCAAACATGGCTGAAATTTTTCAACCAAAAATTGATGGAACTATTGGAAATTTCCAACCACATATGTCTGAACATTTGCGACAAAATATGGCTGAAAATGAGCATGAAATTCAGCCCATGTATGATATAAATGTTGATGATGTATTACATAATAAACGCATGTCTATCAAGAGTGCACAAAGTATGCCCAACTAGCTGAAACAAACCTTGCAGGACAACAAATTGAGTGCACCTTTACTTGGTAGAACAAGATCAAGCTCTCGTCTTTTATTGCAACAACATGTAATGAGGAGCCACTTTATTTTGAAAATGCATGTGATGATCCACAATGGATGAGTGTTATGCAATCAGAAATGGATTCCATACATAGGAATGGTACTTGGAAGTTATGTGAATTGCCAAAAGGAAAGAATGCCATTGGTACAAAGTGGGTTTATAAGATTAAGAGAAAGTCTTATGGTAGCATTGATCGCTACAAAGCTAGATCGGTTGCCAAAGAATATGCGCAACAATATGGCATTGACTATGAAGAAACATTTGCACCTACTTCATGCATGACTACCATTCGTACCATGGTTGCATTGGCTACCCATCGAGGTTGGAAAGTACATTAGTTGGACATAAAAATAGCCTTCTTGAATGGTGATTTGCAAGAAGAGGTCTATATGAAGCAACCTCCTGGATTTGCTATGAAAGGGAAAGAGCATATGGTTTGTCGCTTGCATAAAGCCTTGTATGGTCTCAAGCAAGCTCCACATGCATGGTATGACAAAATCCATAAGCACTTAATTGCTCTTGGCTACACATGTAGTTCAATTGAAACCACACTCTATGTATGCAAAGATGGGGCTGATCTTATAGTGCTTGTTCTTTATGTCAATGACATAATCTTGACTAGGTCATCTGATGCAAAACTTGGCATTCTTATGGTTGATTTGTAGCATACTTTTGATGTCACTTATCTTGGTCTTTTGAGCTACTATCTTGGCATCCAGATTGTATCCGTTGAGGGGGGAATTGTTATGCATCAAGCAAAGTATGTTGAAAAACTACTTCGATGTTTTGACTTTGAGGATTGCAAGCCAGTTTCCACACCAATTGAGATAGGACTCAGGTTCTCAATTGAGGATTCCAGTGATGCATTTGACACTTCTCTTTATCAGCAAGATATGGGATGTCTTTTATATGCATGCAACACAAGTGCGGATATACAGTATGCAGTTTCCCAGTTGAGTCGATTCATGCATAGCCTTGGCACTAAGCATTGGCAAGTGATGAAATGTGTGTTCAGATATCTCAAAGGAACTTTGAGCTTAGATCTCTTTTATGGTAGAGATATTTAGCCATGCTTGCATGCTTTTACAGATAGTGATTGGGCTAGTTGTTATGATACTCGTGTGTCCACTAGTGGTAATTGCTTTTTCCTTGGTGACTCATGCATATCTTGGTTGAGTAAGAAGCAATCTACAATGGTGACATCAAGTTGTGAAACTAAGTACGGGATAGTTTTCACAGCTACAATGGAGTGTATATGGCTGAGATGCTTTTTGATGGATCTTTGCATGGAGATTGATGTTGCTACACATATTCACACTGATAGTCAGAGTGCTTTGGTTGTTGCACGAAACCCAGTGTTTCATGCACGGACCAAACATATTGAGGTGCATTATCACTATGTGAGAGAGCACCTTCATGTAGTAGATATTGATTTGGTATATGTGCCTGCATAAGATAATGTGGCAGACATATTCAGCAAAGCTCTTCCATGGGAAAATTCTAAAGTTTTTCACAAAGCTTTAGGCTTATTACCTTATGGGGGCTGATTTGTCACTCCCTATATGTGTTCACATCATTCGCTTCAAGGGGGTTTGTTACACTTATGTGTTCCTCGAGTAGCTTTGATGTGAACCTTTTCCCTATACATGGGTACTTTTTACCCTAGTGCTAGCTAGAGGTTTTTTCCCCATGTTACCACATACTTGATTCACTCATATGTGGTGGTACTTTGTACTTAGGGATTATTATTCAGCTCTTACTTTTGTTTAGTTCATCGTCAATAGAGAGATCTATTCCAGAAATCATCTTCTCTGTGTGTCTTGTTGCATTTGTGCTCCTTGTGTGTGCTTCTTGTGTGTCTCTAGCACTTCTACACAAACCCAAAAATATCAGAGTTTTGCTTCTACTCTTCCATGGATGATGAAAGGCAATCCAAATGCCTTAACATTTGAGGATTTAGTCTTTGTTCTATTGCAGGAAGATCAATCTAGGCAGAACAAGTCCATTATGCATGTTCCAGATCAAGCTTTCCAACTTAGTCAAAAGGGCAAAGGTAAATGAAGCTCTTCTACTAGTAAGCAAAAATTTTCTAATTTTGCACAATCAAAGAAGGATGACAGAGAGAAGAAGAAAACACAAAATCTTCTAATTTTGCACAATCAAAGAAGGATGACAGAGATAAGAAGAAAACATAAAAGCAAAATTTGTTTTGCAAATACTATAAAGGAAATGATCATGTCCTAAAGAGTTGTCTAAAACTGGCTGCAAAAGAGGCAAAGAAGAAAGAGGTTGGAATGGTTACTATAGAGGACTCTACACCCAAAATAGAGTCTGCAAAACTTGTGTAGAATGAAGAATGGGCATTTACTATTGTTTGTAATTATGACCCATCTTCACATGAAGAGTGTATGTCTATAGTAGACTCAGATGTTTGGTACTTTGGTAGGGGGGCAACCAAACATATTACCTCACGGTTCACTTTCTTCACTTCACTTGAGCCTACCCCTCCAGGGAACACTGTCACATGTGCCAACACATCCTCTTATCCTTTTATGGGAGTTGGTAAGATCATTCTAACTAATGTTGATGGTAGTTCTTTTACATTGTCAGATGCTTTATTTGTGATGGGGATAAAAAAAAATATGTTATTGGTTTCAACATTATACAAGATTGGCTTGGTCATGAAATTTGTTGATGATAGATGTACACGTCATGATCTGTCAAATGGCGACATCATTATTGCTTCTGGCATTTAATATCATGGGTTGTATAAGCTCATAGATTATGCAAAATCTATGAATGATTCAGCATGTGCAGTTCAAGATTCTCAAGTTGTGTCAGATGCAATGCTTTGGCATGCATGCTTTGTTCATCTAAATTTTGTTAGTTTTCTATGCGTGCAAAAATCTGAAATAGTGTCCTCTTTGCCCAAACTTGAGGCACGTGGTAAACATGTATGTGAACGTTGTATTTTGGGCAAAATGTAGCATTCCTCCTTCCCAAAAGATGGTTCAGTTTGAGCTACTTAGAAATTATAGCTTGTTCAAAGTGATGTCTATGGTCCTATGCAAACACCTTCTTTTGGGAACTATCTTTACTTCATGACTTTCATCAATGATTTCTCTAGGCATGCATGGGTATATCCATTGAAAGTAAATTCCAAAGTGTTTATGTGCTTCAAACACTTTTTTGTTTTGGCTGAAAATTTGTCAGCATGTAAAATGAGCACCCTCCGTTCTGATCGAGGGGGGGAAATATGTCTTTTGATTTTAATGCATTTCTCACTAAACATGGGATAAAACATTAGTGTATAGTGTCATATACACCTCAATAGAATGGAGTTACTGAAAGGAAGGATAGAACACTCATTGAGACAGCGAGGTGTATGGTCAAGAGTCAGGCTTTACCACATAGTTTATGGCTTGAGGCTCTTATGTGTGCAACATATGTACTTAATAGGTGTCATACTAAAGCATTGAAGTCTATCACTCCATATGAGGCTTGGCATGGTTGTAAGCCATTTGTTTCTCACCTGCATGTTTTTGGTTGTCTAGCATATGCATTATGCTTGAACAAAAACGTAGGAAATTGGATGATAAATTAGTGAAATGTATTTTTATTGGGTACAATTTTGAAAGCAAAGGCTATTTTCTGTATCATCCACAGACTAAACACATTTTGGTTAGCCATGATGCTGTTTTCGTGGAAGATTCTATTCATCTATTACTTTCATGTACTAAGGACACATCAATTAGCTCCAAAGACATGTATGAAACTTTGTTGCCTCTTTTTACAGGTGGACAATCTAGTGTTGGTCCTAATGAGGCAAATTCTCAACCTTTACACGTTTCCTGTGATGATGCAGATCATTCCAATTTTTATGGAAATTTACATGATGCACTTGTTGATGAGAGAGTTGATATTAAGGAGGCAAAAACTATGCCAAAATGGCTAGTGGAGACTTTGTGTGATAGAAAATTAGATGCACATCTATGACATGATACTCATTCAGGCTCTCATAGTGCTTTTGCATCAGATTGCTATGTTATGGCTGTCTTGAGTCTTTGTGATGAGAATCAACCAGTTTTGTTTGATGAAGCACAAAATTCAAAAAATCGAATGACTATTATGTAATCAGAATATGATGCTCTCATGAAAAATGGTACCTGGTCTTTATGAGACTTGCCTCCTAGCAAGAAAGCTATTAGCACTAAGTGGGTATGCAAGCTGAAGCATAAGCCTGATGAAACATTCGATTGGTATAAGGCTAGGCTTGTTGCAAAGGGTTATGCTCAGCAAAGAGCCATTGATTTTGATGAGGGGCCTTTGCTCCTACATGTTGAATGACTACTCTTTGTAGAATCTGCACACTTGCAACTCATCATGGTTGGAATGTACATCAGTTGGATATTAAAACTCCATTTTTGAATGGTGAATTGCATGAATAAGTGTATGTTTTTCAACCCCATGGCTTTGTGCAAAAAGGGCATGAAAACCAAGTGTGCACCTTGAAAAAGGCATTATTATCACAAGCAAGGAGATAAGGAAGAGAGCTCACACACACACTCTCACTCTCAAGGAGAAGCACACACACAGATTGAGGCAAGGAAGAATGATCTTCTTCTATTACATAAAAAGGAATGTACAAGAATGATCTAAAAACAAGAATACAACAAGTGCAATATATAAAGATCAGTACATAAGAAAAAACCTAATGTCCGTGAATGAGTGAGCTGGCAAGGAACAAATGTTCCACTCTCGGTAGATAAATCTAATAAAGCTCAATGAAGTATCCCTGACATTTACGAGCGTGACCACTATACATGTCAAAGAAACGAAAAACTGGTATGTGTCATCCTAGATCATCACATTTTGAGCTTGATATCTTAACACTCCCCCTCAAGCTCAATGCCATATCTTGTCATCCAAGCATCTCCCGAAACTTCTTCAAATTCTCAGCTCTAAGTGCTTTGGTGAAAATATCAGCAACCTGCTCATCTGTTCTCACATAAACAAGATCAATATCACTTGCTAATACCTTCTCTCTCATGAAGTGATAATGTACCTCGATATGCTTTCTTCTAGCATGGAAAACAGGATTCTGTGCTAATTGTATGCTGCTAAGATTATCACAATAAATAGTGATAGGCTTTTGCACTTCCACACCTAAATCTGCAAGTAACATCCCCAGCCATGATGCCTCACATGCTACCATTGTAGCACCTCTATACTCCACCTCTATACTCGACAAAGCAATAGTGAGTTGCTTCTTGTTGCTCCATGTAATAGCTCCACTCCCAAGTGAGAATACAAAACCACTAGTAGATCTTCTATCTAGAATGCTATCAGCCCAATCTGCATCCTTGTATCCATAAACGTGCAAATCTACACTAGCCTAATAAAACAATGCATAATCCAAAGTAGCACTCACATAACGTAGAGTGCGCCTTAGAGCATCCAAATGTGGCTTCCTAGGAACCTGCATAAACTGACTTTCAAGTCCAACAATATAACTTAGATCAAGCCTTGTAATTGTGAGATATATAAGACTTCCCACAATTTTCCTGTACATAGTAGCATTTTCCAATGCTTCACTTGATGTAGTATCCAACTTCAAATTCTGATCTAATGGCATAGAAATTGGTTTACAATCAACCATACCATACTGTAGCTCAGTGATGAGTAGCACCTCCTTTAATGTCAATCCGGGAAGACGTGAGGATGGTATGAAGACCTCGAGCAAGTGGCGGCACAAGTGCGTGAGTGAGAAGCACACAAGCATGCACACACTTACACACACACGCGCACACAAGGCAAGACAAAGAGTGAGAATCAATGGAGCTTTTTAGATTACTTTCAAAATGCTCTTACAAGTTCGTTTCAATTACAATCTACCCCCAAAAATGAGCTCTCTAGCTCTTTTTATAGTTTTTGACTAGCTTTTGGCCCTGTCCAGACCTAGTGTCCGGCCTAGTTAAAAATTAGGTTCCAGGGCTTATTTGAGGGCTCAAACGAAGTCTAAAAATTATGAAATTTGGTACGATGGTACTTCTAATACTCCTCAAGCTCGAGGACTCCTCGACTTGCACAAAATGGAGTCTAATCTACCAAAAACGGGATTTACTATGTTTGTGTAGTGATTAAAATCACTTGGGTTGTACATAATCTATGGGAAAAAATGATCTGGCCTTGTTGCCGTATTGTGCATGACTCCTTTATTGCTTTGTATGCCAACACTCCCCCCTTCCTAGCGTCTGTCGCCCCTGACAGACCTTTGTTCCCTCGGGTGGTCGATGTAATATTGGATGACATTGGTGGCCAGTTCATGTTCTCCTATCCTTAAGCCTCTTGCTAGATCGGCTTCCAATGCCTCCCAATTTATTGCACCGGGGGTCTCTGGTTGCGGGGTGGTGTAGTACTCTGAATACATTGCTTGTTCACAAGCAAACAGTTGAAGCAGATGTGTCGGCTTTGGCGCGAAAATCTCCGAGTGGTACTCCCAGAACCCTGATCTGAACATTTCTTCGAAGGTCTGTTTGTAGCAGGCGGGGAGGTATTTGATGCGTGCATGCCAAGCGTAAGCCACACGGATACTGGGGGTGGTGCTCATGTCATACACCAAGTCGTAATTTCCATTGCTAAACCCCGGAAGGCGTACCTGTGGTGCGGCTGCATTTCTAAAGGTCTTCAGCACCACTTGCATCATATCTAAGATTTTAAGCATCATTTGCGCTGCTACATCTTGCATGGGCTTCAAGCGCGGCATCCAGTGGCGAATGGTCCCCATCATATATGCTACCGATGGTGGTCCTTGTGGTGGCGCTATGTACGGGTAGTTCAGCCATTCCTTGCATTGCGCATTGTTCTGTACCTTGATATTAAATGCCTTCCACGACCAGCGGCGGGGGACTGGGCCGTAGCATGGGTTGTACAGGAGGTGCAACGGCGCGTTGTTCCATGTGCGTAGCATTTCTGGATAAGTCTCTAAAAGTTTCTGCCGCCATGTTGGTTGACGAATCTTGCCTTTTCGCACCTCTGGAGGAAGGTCTTCGGGTTGAAATTGGGTCGCAAAAGTAGGAATCTGACCCGTGACTCTTTGTATTTCTGCATTATAATCAGCCAAGATAATATAATATGGCCTGTACTGGAGTTCCGATGAGAGAATCAGGCGTCTCGATGACAAGTTCTTGAAGTAATCTGATTGTAAAACAGTCTCCTCTATGACCCTCATAGCCTGATTTTGCACTGCGGTGCGCTCTTCATGCGAGGTCCCTATTTCCTCCACTTGTCGTAACCATGGCGGCCGTGGTGCCTCGAACGTGTCCTGCGCTTCTTCTGTTTGTTGGCCTCCTGGGAATGGTTGCGGATCATATTCTTCATCAAACGTTTGTTCCACAGGAATTTGCACAACTTCTTCGTCCGTGGGAGCCTCCGGAGGGGAAGATGGCCTCTCATATTGTAGTAGGCGTGTCTGCAATTCAGTTACCTGTTGCTGGAGATCTTTTATGGCCTCTGCGTCGGAGGGAAGCGAAGCTGCAGAGGGGGTGGTTGTAGGGGCAGCTGTTGGGCCTTGTTGGTGTTCCTGCTTCAGTTGTCCTAGCTCCTCCGATAGCTTATCATGTGCTTCGAGTAGCATGGCATAATCTTCCAATATAATCTTGATATTATCGGGGGTCACTGCTTGAAACTTGGATGGGCTGATGGGTGCCCCCGGTGTGCTCTCAATAGCTGCCTCCAGGTTCTCTTGATTTTGTATTTGCAGACGTCTGTTCTCTTCCTGAGCAGCCGCAAGATGGCGTTTAAGTAGCGCCATATTTCGCTGAAGTTTTGAGTTGCGTTCCAGTTGTGTCCGTAGGTGACTTTCTACCACCTGCACTGCTTCCTGATCTACGTTCTGTAGTTGTACTTCCAATATATTATGGGCGTCTTGGAGGGTTTGGAACTGTGTGTGGAGGCGAGCATTCTCCTCTTCTAGTACCGCAAGGCGGAGCTGTAGTGTCGCTGAGTGCTCTTGCAGGCGTGCGTTTTGTTGCTGGAGCTGAATGTAATCTGTTCTTAAATTTGATATACAAGCCAACATGGTGTCCAATGCATTACCTATAGATGAGTGGGGGGTGTTTACTGTGGAAGATGCATGGGAAGGGAATTGGGAAAGGGAGACAGTGAATGATGTGTCTACGAAAGTTGTGTGTGTGGGTGAAATTGGTGGAGGGGGAATGGGAGGAGGTGAAACCGTGGGTGGAGGTGCCGTGGGTGGTGAAATGTCCATACCTTCAGGAGTGGGTGTTAGTGTGGGGCCTGCCATATATATTGGTATGGTAGGTGGTGTGTGTGTGGAAGTGGTGAATAGATGTGACGTGGGGTGGGGAGCTGAAAAGACAGGGAATGGTTGAGGGCCTGGTTGAAAAGCCCTAGCAAAGATGTCCTGGAGGGATTGTAGAAATGGAGAGAGTGATATCGGGGGTTGGGGTCGTAAATTTGAGGAGGGCTGAAAGGGTTGCGTGGTAGCAGGGAAGCCCATGAATGTGGATCTGGGGTCAGGATGACCGGTGGCTGAAGGCATTGGGGATGGTTGTCCTAGGGCAGGCTCGGGAATGGTTTCGGTGGGTGGTGTAGTGATGGGGTTTGCGTCAAAGACCGGGTTATCAGTGGTAGAGAATAGGGTGGCACTGGAGATCGGAGTACGGAAGGTGAAGGTGGGGTCGGTGGGTTGAGCAGTCGATGTGGTTTCCACTGTTTCTCTTCTAGGAGGTGATGGTGGGGGAGTGGATGGTAGTGGTTCGGTGGACTCCTCATGGGTGGCGGGGTGCTGTTGACTAGCTGTTTGGGAGGTTGGTGTAGTAGTGGGCTCTTCTGCAACTGTAACGGGAATTTGGATATTTTTACCTGAGCGAGGTCGTGTCTGGAACCTTCGTGGGTCATATTGAACTGAAGACCTCTGAATGGCAGTGCGCACAGCTTCTACAACTCCATATGTTTCTGCCATCAATAAGAGACCTTCCCTGTACTCTGAGTCAACTCCCGCTTCTTCCAACAACTGAGTCATAAGTACTCTGCTGCTCTGTTCAGTGAGTAACTGCTGCGATCGCACTCTTTCCATAATCTGATACAGCCTTCGGAGTTCTGCTGTATATGCTGGGGCTTCAGTGGTCTCTTCTTCATATGCTTCTTCTTCTTCCGGGTGTCCGTGTTGTTGGCTTTGCTGAGCGTCACTCCAATGGACATGTCTACCATCTGTAGACTTTCTTCTTCTCCGTGAGGATGTGCCCTGCTCCTCTGCCTCTGAATAAAACTCCACATCAGAGAATTGTGTGCTTTGTAGGAATGCTTCGAAATCCTGGGGGTCCAGTCCTTCAGCCTCTCCAGTGGCAGCAAACTCGAATTCAGGTGTAACCGGAGGAGCCGATGGGGTGGGTTGTGTCGTAGTGTCAGATTCCGACCTGGGTATCCTAATGGTAAAAGGAGGTACAGTGCCCTCTCTTAATGGTGATGCCTCAGGAGTAGTCAGGACTTCCCTTGTCTGGACACACGGAATCGCGCCCCTCATGCGCTTGGACTGATGTGTGGATGTCTTGAGCCTTTTAAACATTTGTAATTGTGCCCAAGTTAAGGCACGCTCAATGGGGACATCATATGCCAAGCATCGGTAAATGATGCGTGTGAGTGCACAGCATCCGTTCACCACTAATTTCCTAGAAGCCCGTTTGTTCGCTTCATACAACTGATCTATAATCCACACTGGTAGCTTAATAGGTAGCGCACCTGCTTCCGCCAAGTAGAGAGCAAACCAGATCTTCTTGTGTGGTTGCGTGAATCGGTCTTGACCGGGGAAGGCGAAATGTTGCATGCACATGCGGAGAGGGATGGACACATTTGGGGTGAGGGCTGCCATGTCTTTCAGTTTCACTACTTTCCTGTCCTTCATGTTGTTGGGAACGAGAGCATCCTTTTCTGAGGGTACATGCGTGCCATGCATCTTTAAAGCATCACTCACTAGCTCCACAGTAAGTTCAAACCTCTTCAACTCGTTGTTGCCCAGCAATGAGGGGAGAACAAATGATCCGGGTTGGTCCTTATCTTCATGAGCTTGTAATGTAGAGACCAGATAGTAACATCGGAGGAGGTCGGGTTTAGGTAGTGGGGCTTCAAAATATTCCGCCAACCCTGCTCGTTGCCATATGATCTGGAGGTCTTCGGTGTTCTGTAAAGTCTCGAACTCCTTGGAGAAAAATTGGAAACGCACCCATGATCTGTCATACTCGCATTTAGACTCCCAGATATACTTAGCCTCTCCTAATGGACCGGGCATGCCATTGAACCAATGAGAGTTGGCATGGACTCTTTCCGTGATTCCTGTAGGTGGGTCTGGCACCGGGAGTTGCTGAAGGTGTTCCATCTCCACTGGTCGTTCAGTCGGGGGCACATCCACAGGTAGGCTATCCACATCAATTCCTGCAGTAAGTATCCCTACCTGTGAGCCCGAACCTGTCGCTTCTGCCATTTTACTGCTTGCCTTCTGATTCTGTGAGAATATACAAGCATGTGTTAACATCGTAATGGACAGACTAAATCCATTGCTGTCCCCGTTACAACATTAACATGAGGTATATGGTGAGTTAGTGGTTAGTAAGTGCACGAAGACAGTGAGTGTAGTTAACGTTTGTGTATTCCTAGGAGACTAATGCCGTTAGTAAGTGGGGTGAATTTACAAATCGGGGTCGGGGGGTTTATCACAGATCTTAGACTGCCAAATGCAGTGGATGGGCTTTGCTTTCGGTTTCGTAGAGACTCCAGAGAGCTGTGTCGGTGTCGCTGTTTGGGAATGGGGCCTTTTAGGGACCCACTTATAAGTGATTACATGCATGCTCATGGGTCTTGGTGTGTTCCTAAGTGTTGAGCACGAGGGAATACTGGTTGTACTCGTAGATGGGTTATGCTGCATAGGTTGTGGCCTTGGCGTAGCTACTTGTGCCCTCAAGCAAGCCTTAGGCACCCAAATTTGTCTAGATTGTGGGCTTGCCTTCATCGACTTCTTGGGCACCCAAATAGATTTTACTTTAGCAGAAGAATTTCTGACAGACTTCTTATTAGCGTCGTGTTGTTGGTTACTAATAAGAGGCTTTGCCCGTGTAGTTGACGGTGGTGCACCCGGTCGTTCGCCTTTCCGCACCCACACCTGGTTTATTTTCTGGGACATTCTGCTGCGCAGGTACTTTTGATCTCAGACATAGGTAGTACTCGGCTTCTTCTGCTTGTGATCCGCCTTTGGTTGCTGCCTCCTTCTGGCCTTTGGAAAAGAAGGGAGTTCCGTTGCATCCCTGACTCCTTTTTTGCAAATATCATTCCTCTGCAACACAGGGTTTTGAACAAGAACAGCATGGTCATCTTCATGTGTACCCCTGGAAGGACCAGGAGTCTGTGCCTTTCCTAGTTCCTTGAGTGCTCCATTGTCTAATTCTACTGTAACTCGACTATGATTGACCCAAACCTGGAGAAGTCCACTTCTTAGGTTTAAGTTAATTGCTTGGTCATAGATCCAATCTTGACCCAAGACTAGAGGTTCAGTGAGAGCCTCATCTTGACACACCAGTACTTTAACTGTCATTGCCTCATCATGAATGTAAAGGGGAAGTTCCGCCTCGCCCATGCAAGGGGTTTCCACTCCTCCCAATCCTATAAGATATGCTTCCACAGGATTGACAGTCAATTGTAATTCTTGGCAGTAAGACAATTTAACAGCACTAGTGGCTGCACCTGAGTCAATCAAGGCTCTTACGGTCCTTGCACTCTTTCCTTGTCCTATATCTAAGGTTACGAAAGGACGTCTATCAATTATCCTATGCGAGCTTGTTCCTGCGACTTCACACATGGCCATAGGAAATCCTTGGTCTGCATAGTCATTCGCTCCAGGCTGATCTCTACCTTGCCTTCGTAATTTCATCCTTCTGATGCGTTCTAAAGCTTCAGCTTGAGCTTCTTCTCGAACTCGCTTTTCTTCCTCTTTGCGTTTCTTAGCAGTGTTGAGTCGACTGAGCATTTCCTCCGTGAGGGGTTCCTGATACAACTTGACTCTGCAACCGCTAATATAATTTGGGAGAACATCACCCTCTAATGTGGCCAATTGTACTGCTCCGCTCGTGGAGATCCTATTGATGATCATAGGTCCGTAGCCTCTCTTTTCTAGCTTCCTCGCGTGTTGTTTTAGTGTATAGACTAAGACTAGATCTCCTGCTTTCAAGCCTTTATCCTTCACGTGGGCATCAAAGTATGCCTTCTGTCTCTTCTTGGCTGCATATATCCCTACAGCGGCTCTCAGTCTTGTTTCTCCTAATCGTTCAAGGTCAAAGATCCTAGAGGAGAGCTCATGACCTGTCCATTCGTGCTCTCGTGCTACTCTCAATGTAGGGATCAAGAAGTCCAAGGGTAACACAGCGTTTTGACCGAATACCATCTGAAAGGGAGTGGCTTGGAGTACCGTTTTGTAGGCCACTCGGTATGCCCAAACAGCATGGTGTAGCTGTTTGTCCCAATCAGAGCGTTTAGTGTTCACTAATTTCGTCAGTACATTGCATAAAATCTTATTAGTGCTCTCAGCTTGTCCATTAGCTTGAGGGTGATAAGGGGCAGACTTCTTGTGTATTACCAAGAATTCTTGGAGTAGATTTTCAATCACTTCGTTCAAGAAATGAGTGCCTCTATCACTTACAAGCTCTATAGGTAGTCCATATCTCGTGAATACATTCTCAAACAAGAATTTGGCAGTTGTTTGAGCATCGTTCTTGGTTGTAGCTTTTACCTCTACCCACTTGGTGAGATAATCTGTTGCCACAATGATGTATTCCGCATGAGAACCCTTAGCTGGGGGGTTAATAGGACCTACGAAGTCTATTCCCCACTTAGAGAATGCACGTCCACCCATCATAGGTTTCAGTGGCATCTCATCTTTGCGTATAGGATACTGAGTCCTCTGACAGACATCACACCGTTTCACATAGGTATGTGCATCCATGTGAAGCGTAGGCCACCAAAAGCCCGCAAATAGTATCGCCTTGATTACCCGATCTGGTCCAAAGTGTCCTCCTGCTACACCTTGGTGAGCAGTTTCCAAGATCTTCAGATATTCACTTTCGTGGACACATAGTCTCAGGTAACCATCTTTACCGCGCTTATATAGATTATTACCGATGAGTGAGTAATCATGGGCTTCTTGTTCTAAACTCCTTTTCCTAGCTAGAGTCATGTCTGGAGGGAATGTGTTTGTTCTCAAGAATGATACTAGAGGTTCACTCCAATCTGGCACAATGGATACTTGATAAAGAGTGGCATGTTCCACTGGTGGTTTAGTGCAACAGATTGGGCATTCCTTGCACAACTTTTGGACATCAGCTTCCATAGTTGGCCAATGCACTCCGAATCTCTTTAGAGTCTGCAAAGTTCTTTGCTTTGAATGGTGTTGCTCTAACGCACCTACATGTGCTAATTGCAACCATTTAGCGTACTCATCCTCTTCTACGCAACAAGCCAAGATCCCTTGATCTGTGTGCTTGTACATGCTTCTTGCCATGATATGGTACTTTTGGGCTTTTACGATCTCTCTATTCCGTGTGTTCACCACTGGATGATTAGGCCCGTATGTCAATACTGGTACTATTGGCTTGGCCCACTGCGGTATAACTTCCAAATTAAACAAGTAAGCATCAGGAAGGTCATCTGACACTCCTTGTGGGGCTTCTCCCGATGTGAGCCTAGAGAGATGATCGGCTCTCAAATGAGTCCTAACTTTCCTTACCACAACCTCAAATTCGTATTCCATTAGCAAGAGAAACCATCTTACTAATCTACCTGTATTGCATGGCTTGTTTACTAGGTACAACAATGCCTGATGATCAGTAAAAAATTTAAACTTATTTGCAAGCAAATAGTGTCTAAATTTCTTAACTGCATACACCATGCCTAATCCTTCTCGCTCTGTGGTGGTGTAATTCCGTTCAGCCGCATTCAATTGTCTACTGGCATAGGCAATTGGAAGATCCATATTACCTTCACCAGTAGGTTGTGCGAGCACACATCCAATAGCATAATTGGATGCATCAACATGAACATGGAATGGCTTATTCCAATCTGGTGTGGTCAAGATTGGTGCTGAACACAATCTTCGTTTAAGCTCTTGGAAGGAATTCTCACATTCATCCGTCCACTCAAAGTTTGTCAGAAGTCCGTACATGGGCTTTGCAATGACAGCATACATGTGGATGAAACGTCGGTAATACCCACAATGCCCCATGAAAGCTTGTACTTCCTTGACATTCTTTGGCCTAGGTAGCTCTGCTATGGCTCTCACTTTTTCTTCATCGGTAGATATGCCATTCTTTGACACTATGTGTCCTAGAATCTTGCCTTGCCTGACCATAAAAACGCACTTTTCTGGGTTTAGGCAGACTTGATATTCTCTACATTTGTCAAAGATTTGTCTGAGTTCAGGAATATGGGTTTGCCTAACGTTGGAATGAGCACAAAGATCATCAACATAGACTTCTAAACTCTTCCTTAGGAACTCCTTAAACACATGGCACATCAGTCTCTGGAAGGTAGCTGGTGCGTTGGTAAGCCCAAATGGCATTACTCTAAAAGCAAAAATGCCCCATTCTGTGGCAAAGGCTGTCTTATGCTGATCCTCTGGAGCTATGGCTACTTGATTGTAGCCCGAAAATCCATCAAGGAAGCTGTACACTTCCTTGCCTGCCACTCTTTCTAAGAGATGCTCTGTGATGGGAAGCGGATAGTTATCTCGAATCGTGGCGGCATTAACCTTTTTCAAGTTAATGCACACACGCAGCTTGCCATTCTTCTTGGGCACCACTACGATGGGGGATACCCATTCGGTGTGCTCAATTTCGTAGATAAATCCAGCTTCAACCAGTCTATCTATCTCTTCCTTGATCTTAGCAGCGTAATTATCATTATATGTATAAGGCTTTTGCTTAGAGGGTTTAGCATCTGAAGTCATGGGAATGGTGTGTGAGCATATGTCAGGGTCAACACCTTTCAAATCCTTGTAACTCCAAGCGAATACATCTCTGTATTCTCTTAGCAAGGCAATCAACTCTTGCTCTTCTTCTTCTGTCAAGTCATGGCCTATATACGTGCATCTCTCCTCTCCTTCTTCTATGGCCACTACTATTTTCTTAGTAGTTTCTTTGTTATCATAGGCCTCTCCTGATTGTGCCTCTCTTTTAGGCATTCTTATCATGACTCTCCTGTCATCTATCTCATACTTCTTAAAATTTTCGGGGACCTCAAACAAAGATTCTTCCTCTTCTGGTGAGGCTTCTCTCTTTTTTCGTTTCTTTCCTTCTTCCTTCGGGGTCACATGTGTTGTTAATCTTACATTAGTTGTAACCTCTCCATGCCTCTGGGGTTGAAATTCTACTTCATGGAAGTATTCTTCATCTGATGCAAATGGTGGGTCCATAATGATTGACTCTAGATCGGAGTCACTTGCATCCTCAAATGCATCAGGGCTAGGTTCGCATTCTTCTAGAACTGCCTCTCCCATGATTGGCTCTATGGAGAAGACTGAAATATCATAACCATCCTCATCACAGTGAGGTGTCCATTGTTCTTCGTTGATGGCTACGTCCATTGTTGCTAAGATTTCTGCCCAACCGTGAGGTTCAAATTCTTCGTCTGGAAAAACTACAGGTGCATAGGCTGGGTCTTGGATTGATCTATGGGTTTCTTTCGCACCTACCTCTCTGGCTTTCTCTCTCTTCTCTTCTTCTACTGCTACCTTGCACATCCATAAGTGAGTGTCTTCATGCATCCATGAGGATCCAGATTCTAGGGAATGCACAGATTCTGTATCATCTTTGGCTCTATGGATGGGATTCCACTGGATAGGAGGGACATCTCTATGAGAATAGTCCTTGAGATTGACTTTGGTTGTAACGCCCAAGTGTTGCAAATACAAGGAGTTGGTTCCCCAATCCTGTACCACTTGCAACTGTCGCATAAATGGTCTTCCTAAAATCATCTCATAAGCATGATTTTTGCTGAAGTCACATATAGCAAAGCTATGCTCAAACTCAACACCACAAGTGGTGAGAGTTATCCCTTCCAGCAATCCTAAGGGTCTCTCAATATGACCATCGGCCATCTGCAATTTCATTCTTGTTGGCCTGAGTGCTGGCTTGCCCCAACGCTTCCAAAGGGAAGTAGTGGCAATTGCAACTCCTGCACCTGAGTCTAAAATTGCCTTGGTGGTGTACTCTTGGTAGGTGATGGGAAGATAGGTGTTCCCTTCTTCGCCTTCACACATATCCCCTATCTTATCCAAGGGAATTTCTGGCACTGTCCTATGGGATCCTACCTGGGAACGAGGTTTTGCTATCTCTGGTACTTGTTTGGCTACATGTTTCCATAATTCAGGTCTAACCTTGAGTAGCTCTTCTAACTTGAGATTACACTGCACATTAGTGTTCTTCACTACCTCTGTGTTCCTAGGAATGACTGAGTCGTCGTTCCTTACCATGACTGTGGGTGCTCTCATACATGTGGACTTTGCTTCCCATGGGCCTGTGAAGTGGGGTAGCTCTTGTATGGAATTCGACTCAAAGTCTAATCTCTCGTGAGACTGAACACTCTCATGCTCCCCGTAAATAGATGGGATGTCTTGTGGGAATTGGTCGTGTGCATCGTCCACAAGTTCAAAAGGAGGGGCGACCTCGCTTTCGTTATCCCATTTGTCTTCTTGAATCTCTCGTAGGAAGTCTGGTGCAAACCGATTCATAGAAGAAGAAGTGTCTGGCTCCGTAGAATTGGGCGCATAAGCAACCTGTGAAGGAGGGCTGATTCTATTGTTGACTCTCTCCTCGTTCTCGCAAATGGCTGGAGCACAAGCTTCTTGGGGAGGATTACTTATTCTATTACTTTTCCGAACAGGCTCACACATCCCCTGAGAAGGAATGTAGGCAACCTGTGGAGGTACTTGAGCTTTCGAGGGAGGCTCATCTGCCTTTTGGGGGGGAAGATAAGCTTCTTGAGGAGGCCCACGGGCTTCCTGAAGAGGCTGGCTTACCCGTTCTCTTGCCCTTTCCTTTCTTTGAGGGGTAGGTTCCTTTTCTGGCTGTGCTATTGGCCTCTCTATTCTTTCTAAGGAGGGGAAGTTGTCCGGTTTAGGGGCATTGGCCACATACACTTCTGATTGGGAATGATTCCTGTTTTTGCTTGCTTTTTCTTGGTCTTGATTTTTTTCTTCCTTGTCAGATCTTGCAATTATCCTCTCTAACTTCTCTAGGAGTCCATCCAAGTGTAATTGCGTTTTGGCTGAGCCTGAGTAATTGAAAAGGCGACTGGCTTCAAACATAGTCTGAGCCAATGCGACCATTTTCGCGCATAGTTTGGTTCTTTCTATCTCTAGGTCAGCTCTAGGATAGCACTTTTCATGATCCGTGACGTTTAGCCCTTCTTGGATTCTGGCCTGATATGCCTTAAGCATCATGTCTATGTCTTCGGGAGTGGGATCAGCTAATACTGATCCTGTTTGGGGTGGTGGGTGGGTTGCGTGGGCTGTCTTAGAGGGTGAAGGGATGGAGGGTGATGGGGATGGTAGCGGTGGGAATGTGTGAGAGTGCGGTTGAGACGTGATCTCTATGATTTTAGCCTTGGTTTCTCGTAGACTTTCCTCAAGTTCACTCATCTTCTTTGCCCATTGCCTTTTCATGCGTTCGCGGCTATCTTTCCAAGCTCTTGTTCTCTTTTTATTTTGGCTCTCAGTATCGCTAGCATCTAGGCTCTTTTCCTGGCCTACCCCTTGGTTTTGCTGCAATGCCTGAGCCCTAGTGACTACCTGTACTGGTGCAGTGGAAGTGACGCTTCCTGAGGAGTCTACCACTAACCCAACAACGTTGATAGGGGTGATTTTTGGCATGCTATTGGGGTTCTTTGGGCAATCTCGTAAGAGATGCTCTTTTCCGCAATCTTGGCAGAAGCCTTGGATCGTCACCGACTGGGTTTGCGTAGGTGGAGGCAAGGGACAATCACGAATGAGGTGATCTCCTTGGCATCTGTAGCACGGTCCTCTAGGAAATGGTGGTCGTACTTGCCTAGGTTGAGGTCTAGGGTTGGGGTTTGTATACATGATGTTCGTGTAATCTGACTCCCAACTAGGTTCGTTCGACTCTTCACCATAGTAGGACTCTCCATGTTCTGGGGACTGCATGTAGTAAGCCTGGGGGCTATCCACATGGGTAGAATCAAAGCTATGGTCACTTGGGTCATTTTCAGAGATCAAGGATGTTACAGGGACTATAGCTCTATTCAGGTTCTCTTCTGCAGCAGTATACTTTACCGGGATCACATTAGCTGGGGCTGGGGGTTGTTGTGCTAGCACAGGCTGAGGCCTTTGTTGGTTTTGATATTGAGGTTGGAAATTTTGTTGTGGCCTGCCATATGCTTGTGGAGGGTACTGGTTCTGGTATCTGCCTTGTTGGTAGGGCTGAGGGTAGGGTTGCCTAACCGCCTGCTTGTTGTATGGGCAATCTTGTGCGGTGTGGTTGGTGTATCTCCGTTCTATGGTGCAGTACTGGCTACTAGGATTTACTTGGGGTTGAGCCATAATGGGACAGACATTCGCCATGTGGTCACCACCGCATGTATAGCATCTTTTCACTGGGGCAAACCTTGGGATTTGTTTGCTAGTTACTCCTAATTTCTGGGCCACTTTCTCTGCGAGTTCCTCAATTGATGTGGATTGCATGGAAGAGTGACTAGATGCACTGTCTGAATCTTTGTAAATTTTGGACAGCTCTAGCTCTTCTCCTAGGTTATCTTCAATGGCAATGCATATACGTACACACTCTTCTATGGTCCTAGGGTCTTTCAGATACACGTAGGATCTCAATTTTGGACTCAGTAGTCCATCAAGGAATAAGGCTACTTGTTTAGCAGATGTGGGTAGCTCCGAAATAGGGCACCTTTCAAGATATTGTCTAAATCTTCTTCCTGCAAGCCTCACAGTCTCTTGAGGGGTTTGCTTGAAGCTGTGAATCAATGAGGAGGTGTTGTGTCTTATGCCACTCTTGGAGAACTCTACAATGAATGCCTCTAGGAGTTGGTCTATGCTCCTGAACTGACGCTCATCTAATGGCTGAAACCATGTAAGTGCCGTGTTCCTAAGGGTTAGACCGAAGGCATTGTACTGTGTGAACAGATCTTCCACTTGTTCAGCTCTCAAGACTTGCTTGAACTCTGCCACATGATCATAGGGATCTCCTGTGCCGTCAAAGTAATTCTTCATGGACTTAACTAGCTGGGTGGGTCTCAAAGTTCTTGTGTGCTCTCTAGGCCTCGGCAGAGGGAATCCATCTACATTTCTTTGGTTCCTGTGGGCTCTATGCATCTCAGGTTCTACCCTATTCGTCTCTGTTCTCGTTCTTTCTCTGCCCACTGGGTTGGCAAAACTTACTTCTGGTCTATCTCTACTTCTGTCTCTTTGCGTACCATGAGCTTGGGAAGTTCCAGCCCCAGGGTGACCATAGGATACATTTGATCTTGGTTGGGGGAAAATAAATTCACCCTTCCAAGTGTAAGCATGCCTATCATTTTCTGTCACCACAAAGATCCGTTCTGAAGCATGATCTAGGTAGGTCACTCTGCCTGGGCTATCCGGATCCTTAAACTCATAGATCATGATTGTTCCTATATCAATTGGGTGATCCGGTTTATACCTCCAAAAGGCTTCGTCCGTTTCTCGATTGAGAAGCAAATCTATGCACTTGTTATCTTGGGGGACCCACTCAGGCGTGATAATTCTAGTGAGAACTGATTTACCTCGAGGGGTTCTAGGTTCCACTCCCATGTTTCCTTGTTCCAAGTCACCTAAGTCCGCTTCTGAGATTACATTTCCAAAGTCATCTGTCCTATCTGGATGACTGGTGACTACGTATATGGTTCCTTCCTTGTCCAGGTATGCACCGTTTTCAAACTTGACAGCTGGGTGCTCTAGTCCTATGGATTGGTCAGGGTTTTTAATCTGGACCACGGATCTTCCTAGGCCGTCCTCATAGATGCTAGCACCTAATCGGTTGGTCCTAAGGTATTCCAACTGTGTTTTGTAAGGGCCTTCCACCCTGTACAAATAAAGCACACCTGAACTTCCCGTAGGTCTGTCCATGCCTTGAGACATCTCTGACTCACTGGTATCAGAGCTAGGGTAATGAGAGTGGCGACTCAACTGCTGGGCCCAAGACCTTGCAGTGTGGTTGACACTAGCCTCTGAAGACCTAAGGCTTTGTCTTTCTCTTGCTAGGTGTCGTCCTGATCTAAGGTTCATATGCCTAACTGATTAGCCCAATTTTTTCCAGAGTACAACCTCGTTGCCGATCAATTGGTACCAGTCACTTGATTCTTTTTAGTTATTCCTCGTGTTTAAAGTCTTGTCTGCTATTACGTCGTCAGGAATACTTGAATGTTCTTCGTACTTTCAGGTTGATCGTTCCACGTTAGGTTCTTTCCTTTATGTTGTCGACAGTACAGAGATTAAGTTTTTAGCTTGAACTTGAGTTTTTAGGTAGTCTTCAACTTGATAGTGGCCTATCGTCGCCCTGACTTACTCCTACTTCTAATCGCTCTTAGCCTAGGCTAGGAATTGACGAAGAGGAGTTGAGAATATTCCGACCTTTCTTGCCGAACCTTGCTCTTTAGTGCTCGAGAAGTGGATTCTCAAGCGTGTGCCACACCCTTGCTTGGATACTCTCACTTGCTTCTCAATAGGCCTGCGCACACTGCTGGGGATGATGGTACAGCAAAAAACCTGCAAAATAGCTCAGAAAACATGCAAAAACTGCACATGCAAGTTCGCTCTCTCGCTCTCTCTCACAAGTGAAATGAGGGAAATGAGGTGGAGGTGGGGATATAGTCAAAAAACTGAAATTTTCGCGATGATGGAGATGGACGTGGGAGATGGTGATGATGATGATGGTGAAGAAAGTAAAAGAAAATCGATGAGAGTGAAGAAAATACCTACAACTCCAACGCGTCAACTCTACGTCTTACCATCACACGCTCGTCCTCAAAGCTCGATCCCCGGCAACGGCGCCAAAATTTGGTGTAGCTCAGTGATGAGTAGCACCTCCTTTAATGTCAATCCGGGAAGACGTGAGGATGGTATGAAGACCTCGAGCAAGTGGCGGCACAAGTGCGTGAGTGAGAAGCACACAAGCATGCACACACTTACACACACACGCGCACACAAGGCAAGACAAAGAGTGAGAATCAATGGAGCTTTTTAGATTACTTTCAAAATGCTCTTACAAGTTCGTTTCAATTACAATCTACCCCCAAAAATGAGCTCTCTAGCTCTTTTTATAGTTTTTGACTAGCTTTTGGCCCTGTCCAGACCTAGTGTCCGGCCTAGTTAAAAATTAGGTTCCAGGGCTTATTTGAGGGCTCAAACGAAGTCTAAAAATTATGAAATTTGGTACGATGGTACTTCTAATACTCCTCAAGCTCGAGGACTCCTCGACTTGCACAAAATGGAGTCTAATCTACCAAAAACGGGATTTACTATGTTTGTGTAGTGATTAAAATCACTTGGGTTGTACATAATCTATGGGAAAAAATGATCTGGCCTTGTTGCCGTATTGTGCATGACTCCTTTATTGCTTTGTATGCCAACACATACTTTTGCAGCATATTCAAGGCATATTGCCATTGTGACATCCATATACCTATTTCTGTATGAATAAACTCAATGCCCAAGAAATAGCGCAGCACACCAAGATCTTTCATGTCAAAGTCTTGCATAAGAAGTTGTTTTACCTCTTTGATGCTTTCTTCATTATCACCACCTACAATCAGGTCATCAACGTAAATAGCCACAATCATGATTCCATCATAAGCCTTCCTTGCATATAGTGAATGATCTGCATCACACATAAAAAACCGAATGCTGGTTAAGTAATCAACAATCCTTGCATGTCATGCACGAGGGGCTTGCTTGAGCCCATACAAAGCCTTTTGCAACTTGCAAACATATTATGGATGCTCTGAATCTTCATATCCTTATGGCTGGTCCATATGTACTTCTTCCTGTAACTCACCATGTAGGAAAGCATTCTTCACATCCATCTGATGCAAAGTCCATCCTTTTGTTGTAACTAATGCAACAAGTGTGTGGCAGTAGACATTTTAGCCACAGGGCTGAATGTTTCCTCATAATCAATGCCATATGTCTGTGCATATCCTTTAGCTACCAATCGTGCTTTATACTTGCTTATGCTACCATCAGCATTATGCTTTACCTTGTAAACCCATTTGCAGCCTATGGGTTTCTTTCCTTGTGATAATGGAACCAGCTTCCATGTACATTTCCATAAAGTGCAGCCATCTTCTCATCCATAGCTTTTTCCTAATCTGCGATTCCAATTGCATCTTCAAAGCAAGAAAGTTCATCATCTTGTATTACATTTGTCCTGTAGACACAATGACGAACCATATAACTATCATACGTCAATCGTTGCACTGAATTCCACATCCTCCCAGATCTTTTTGGTCTTGGATCACTTCTGCTTGTATCATTTGCATGTGCCCTTCTTACTCCTGGAGTCTTCATAGAGGGCAATCTAAGTTCCTCATCAAGACTCTTTTCTGGATCGCTTGAATCTCCATCAACATCTTCAAAACCTACACATGTTTTATGACCTGCAAAAAGCTTTTCTTTACCTTTCTTGGATGTATTTGATGAATTTGCTGGACTGAAATTTCCACGCAATCTTCCACTCCATGGATTTGAGTCGGAACTATTGCTTGGTGATACATCCATTCCACTCGAACTTGAGATTGTGCACTTGATTTTTCAGCATTTTCTTTGTCATTTGGTTCAAGATTCAGTCCTTCTTTGGCATTTGCATAGAAGCTTGACATTTCATCAAATACCACATCTCTGCTCACCATTACCTGTTGTGTGAGTGGTTTATAACATTTATATCCCTTTTTCTTAAAGGAGTATCCAATGAACGTTGTAAGGCTCATGTGACCTTACTCCCATATTCATGTATATACATCATGTATATACATCATATATAGAGCATTGCCTCAAGAGAGATCATTATGTGGGTTTCGAGGCTCCCACGCATCTGAGCATGTATCTCCTCTCTTCTCTGTCCCTCCATCTCCCTCCTTCCTCCTCTTGCTCTGCACACCAAAGCCCTTCATTGGTATCAGAGCATGTTGAAGGCTTGTGTGCAAGAAGCTTCAATGGAAGCTTAGGTCAGAAGGGGTAGAAGTGCAGGTCGGCATCTCTCAATAGAAGTTCAATATTTCAGCCATAACTTGAGCTAGAAAGCTCAGATTGATGCGTTTTAAAGTTTTCTGCGTAGCTAACCCAGAGGGCTACTTTGAAAAAAGAGTGTAGGACTTGGTTTGGAGTTTTGGACTACCGAAAATTCGAAAAAAATAAATTGTTGTAGAAGGCAAATTTACATTCACTATGATAGCAGGTTAGTTTTTGGATCATAACTTGAGTTCTATAGGTCTGACTCATATGATTCAACTTGCTATGCATAGCCTGGAATAGCTTCTACAACTTTGTAGAAGATCACAAGTCTAGATTCTGAGTTCTAGGTCACCAAAAATGTAGAACACAGGGCAGTAGTGTTGCAGGTAAAAGTGAAATTGATAGCAGTTGCTTGTTTTGTGAATATCTTGAGCTACACACCTCCGATTGAGGTGTTCTTTATCTCATTATGTAGCCAAGAATCAGATCTTGAAGTTTGTTGAAGACCAAAAGTTCAGATTCAGAGGTTATCACATCTAAAACAACAAAACACAGAGTAGTACATTTTTGCCATAAGAACCCTAATTGCTCTTGGAAGTTGAATTTGCTTTGGAACTTCTTCGAGAGAGAATTTTTGGTGTGCAAGCTCTTATTTTCAGAGCTTCAAGGCATTGTACATGTATGATCACTATGGTAGCTCCTCCATATGAGAGTAGAGCATGATCTTTTCATGTGTTTGGCATGTAAGATGACATTGTGGTATACTCTTTTTGAGGTTTATGTCATCATGAGTTCGATCATGGATGTATAGTGGCATTGTGGTCTGCATCTTGCTTATGGCACTTGGTTATGGATTTAGTTACCGGTTGCACACAATTCTGTGAGAGTTGATTGTGGATCTTGGTTGGTACTTGTATCTTTGTTTTCTTTACAGGTACATGATCCAGATTGGAGCCTCAGTTACACATTCGTTTGTCATCATTATTAGCATTTGGTCATTGATTGATATGTATTTGCCAGTGTGATTATTGGCATATATGGATGGTGATTCCCACATGGTTTATTTGGCTCTAGAGTCCATTTTACAGAGGAGATGCTGCCGAAATTTTGATAGCTTTATGCTAGAAGAGAACTCTAGTGGATCTTGGAGCTTGTGTGATAGCTTTAGATCCTTGCTTATCTCCATTCACTTGGACTTGGTCATAGATTATTCATGACAGGTTGGACCATCTTGTAGGATTTATTCTTGAGTGGGAGTAGTATTTCCATTGTATTGGCATGTATTGCTATCAGTTTTTTGGCATGGGTATTTGCCGTTATCTTTGGTTGGATCAGTGACAGGTGGTGATAGATTACTTATTGTTCTTTTGATACTGGTTATCGTATTTGATTGCTCAGTTTACAGGGGATACTCTGTCAAATTTTTTCTAGGATTCTCTTACATCTACTTTATCACTTTAGAGACTTGGTGAGTAGGCTTATGCTCATGGTTTTATGTGCATGCTAGATGCATGTTTATGTGATAGGTTGTTCACATGGTTTCTTCTTCGGCAAGATATTTATTATGTGAGTTATGCATATGGATATGCAAGTGTGATCCTATTGAGGATAGAGTATTGTTTCTAGTCTCTTGTTATATTGCTAGTCTTGGATTTCCAGCATGGTGTCTTCTCGATTTGATGGCACTGACTTTCCGAGATGGAAAGCTCAGATGTGGCATACATTGGCTCGTGCAGGGTTACACATGTATGTGCATAGAGATGCACAGAGGCCTCGCAACTTGCTCAATCATGTATGGATGGATATGGATGCATTGGTCAGCTCCACTATCCGATTACAGCTTATGGATTCTATATATGAGTTTGTGATGTATGAGGAGATGAGTAGTGCATTATGGCAGAGGCTACATGATATGTATGTGAGTCCATTGACTCATGTGAGACATAGATCACATCGACACCTTCGATGTTGGCACTATGGTCATGAGGGCCATATTTGACAATGTTGCTTCAGGTGGATGTGACAACGACGTCAGAGATATTCATGTAATGCAGATCAGGTAGTGGTTTCAGGAGAGTCTATGGCAGTTGATTATGCTAGTGATTGTGATATAACTTTTGATAGAGAGTGTTAATCTCCAAAAGAACAAGTTACTCTTGTAGTTAGAGCACCTCTATAACAAGAATAACTCAAACCTTCAACAATTTTAGAGGATCCATGATCAATTATAAAGATTTTGAAAAATATGTGAGGGAGATGACTACACAAAAAGTCTGCTGCACATATCTCTCACATTAACTTTCAATTGTGTAAAGTTTTTTATGAAACTTTGCACAAGGTGTCACCTATAGTTTGCACACCTTCTCCAAGTTGAATCACTCCAAAAGATTCAGTATATCTTGAGAAATGATCTCAACAAGTTACCTATGTCTAAAACTACACTTCTGAGAAGTCGATTTAGACACCTATAAATTTTAACACTTGGTTCTCTCAACCTAGTACCCATTTATGAAAATGCTTTTAGCCACAGATAGCTTACCTTCCAACTTAAAGATTGAGCACTTTCTTGCTCAAAACTTTACACTATGGAAAGAGAACTGACCAAAACATTAACATCAAATTTTGCGCATGTTTCAGGAACCAGTGAACACTTCTTCACATATGAATGTTCCTACACATAATTATCACAGCCTGTTTACAATTAGGCTCTCAAACTTTAACCATAGACTCATTAACTATGAACTTAGACATCTACATAAGGATTCTCAAAATGATCAAGCACAGTAGGAGAATGCACAGAAACATCGGGCACAATTTTCTTTCATTCCTGAAGGAATTTACAACTGAGTGATGAGAGAGACTCAACTCACTTCTAGGATGTCTAATAACTCATACAACTACTGATTTCTCTATGCTCATGCTCTCTCATATTTGCCCCGACATTACCTTTATATATATATATAAATAGGCAAATATTTACAAGTTCATGACTATACA
Source organism: Ceratopteris richardii (assembly GCA_020310875.1). Taxonomy (NCBI): domain Eukaryota; kingdom Viridiplantae; phylum Streptophyta; class Polypodiopsida; order Polypodiales; family Pteridaceae; genus Ceratopteris; species Ceratopteris richardii. Next base: position 138,594,899 of record CM035416.1, read on the forward strand.
AAAGTATAAGTGAACTATCTCTGTATTAATGTACATATGTGTACACCTCTTCATCTTCTGGATGTATTCTTCCTTCATGCTTCACAACTTGAACCTTTTTCTTTAGTCCTTGACTTCAATTCTTCATTAAAACATCAATTGTTGATTGCCCTGCACCAACAGCTCCCCCTCAATCATCAATTGAGGTTTTCTCTATCTTCTTTATACCTGCCATGTCTTTGAATCTCTGTAGCTTTGGTCCATCCAAGCTTTTGGTTAGCATATCAACTATCTAATCTTTTGTTGAAGTATGTATGACTTCAATCTCTTTATCCATCACCTTCTCTCTTAGGAAATGGTACTGAATCTCAATGTGTTTGGTCCTGGCATGAAAAACAGGATTAGCAACTAAATACTTAAGCTTTTGGTTAGCATATCAGCTATCTAATCTTTTGTTGAAGTATGTATGACTTCAATCTCTTTATCCATCACCTTCTCTCTTAGGAAATGGTACTGAATCTCAATGTGTTTGGTCCTGGCATGAAAAACAGGATTAGCAACTCATGTTATCTCCATGAATAGTAGGTGTACTCTGAATGATGTCAAAACTCTTCATCAGAGTCTTAAGCCATATCACTTCCCTTGCAGCTTCAACCATCCCTTTGTACTCTGCTTCTGTAGATGATAAAGCAACTGTGTGTTGCTTCTTTGAACACCAAGAAATTAACTTATCTCCCACATAGCACAAGTATCCATAAGTTGATCTCCTATCATCTGGATTATTTGCCCAATCTGCATCACTATATATCTTGATGTTTGTATCTGATGTAAAACCATAATACAAACCCTCTTTGAGTGTACCCTTAATGTACCTCAACACTCTTTGACCTGCAATAAATGTTCTTTCCTAGGGCAATGCATGAATTGAGACAAAACTCCAACTGCATATGAAAAGTCAGGCCTAGTTAATGTAGCATAGATCAGACTACCAACCAAAATCTGATATAGTTTCATGTCCTTGAACTCTTCACCTCCATATCTGCTCAATTTATGATTCACCTCCATTGGAGTAGGTGCTACCCTGCAATCATTCATCTTGTTAGTCGGCCGCCGGATTGGCGATTGTGAAAACTGAATCTTTCTCTAGTCCTCACGTACGAAAGGTTGTTACAAAGATGTTTGTATCGTTATATAAATGAATGAAAAAGAGACGCTCGGTGACAATCAGTGGGATCACTAGACTGTCTGTCTGGGTGATTGATCTGCACGTTACTGTGGTGTGTGTTGCGTCATTTTGAGTACCTTGTTCTCATCTCTGCCTTGTTGTTATCAATACCTGTTCGATTGGTGAATTACCAAAAACGACCAGCGAAGTCACCAGACTGTTGGTCTAATCGATGAAGTCTGTGTAGTAATTGTAGTGTGTTTGAGAACTCTGAGTCGTATTGTGGTTGTCTCTTGTATTGAAGATCTACTATTGTACGGTAAAGATTAAGTTACAGTAAGGTTCATCTTAAGTTGAGTATGGAATCATTGTCCCGTAAAGGTTATTACTGCGAGTTGTGTTACGTTAGTTCTTATATGTTACGCTGATCACTGAGTAAGTCTTAATCGGTGTAGGAATCTACATTCAGTACTATGTGTTTGAGAATTTTGAGTCTTTCTATGTCTTTCGGTTCTGGTTGATGGTCTGCACCTATTCGGTAAAGATTGAGTCACTGTTATTATCTCTGTTGTTACCGTGTTTTGTGTTCGGAGCAGTTCTTGAGTTAATCAAGATCGGTCTGTATTACGATATTGAATAGTCTGGTGCTATAGGTTGCGAGTACCTTAATTGGAATGTGTTCGGTAGACTTTGGGAAGGGTTCGATTACAGATAGTAAGATTGTGAAGCGTAAATAGATTCTTGATAGAGTTCTTGAGCATTAGTATATTGTTGTGTGCGAAGTGGTTAGTTTGGAAAAATCAAGAACAGGGCCTCTGTCTAACAGACCCCTTCCACTCCCAAGAACCCAAGTAGATGTTTAACGCACTTCTGATGGTTAGTTGCACGTTTAACACTGGCGCCGTCTGTGGGAAGGTGGCATCAAGATTGTTGCCATTTGTCTGTGCGAATGTGGCACTAGATTGTTGCCATTTGTCTGTGCAAATGTGGCATCAAGAATGTTTGTTGATTGATTGTGAAAGTGGTCATAGATTGTGAATCAACCGTAAAGAAGAATAGTACGCAAAGTATTGCAAACGTAGTATATGCCGGTTACTCGTTCCGGTGAATCATCCCCGAAGCATAGAAGAAACCAACAGTCTTGGGCGATACCTAATTTGCTAAGGACGCATCCAGAAAGTAGAAGCGCAGATAAGTCTAACCCAGTTGTCAAGGAATTGAAGAACACTAGTAGTGATTCCGGTAGTATTCCGGTGGAACATACTACATTTCTGGCAGATTTTGGTGCGATTTCGGCACATTTTGTCGAAGAAATAGTAACTCCAGAGTCTACCAGAACGCAGCATGAAGTTATTTTAACACCATTGGGTCAAGATTCGAATTTTTCTGCGGATAGAAACGTCTTGGCCAAAAAAAAAAAAATCAGTGAAGGTGAAAAAGCACCTTGCTTTGGTGAAAATTCGACACCTTCCGGTGTTATTTTGGTACCAATTGCGGAGAGTTCACAGTTTTCCGGTGACGGTTTACCATTTCTTGGTGAATCTTTGGTCCAGTCACCGTTAATTGGAGTAAGCTTTCCTACACTTGATATCAAGGAGGAAGGTAGCTTATTCGAAGATGAAATCCAAAGCATACTGAACAATATTATCAAGCCAGAGAGTGTACAGGCTGACGATACAGATTCCGACAATTCAGATATTCAGCCTCGGGATACAAAAGATAGTCACAATACAACCGCCAACACGATGAGTGGGCAACAGCAACAGCAACAACAACAACAACAACAACAGCAACAGCAACATCTATTTTCAGCCCAGTCGACTCCAACAGGAGTAACGTACACTAAATTCGGTGGATTTCCAGGCGATGACCCAGATGCTCATGTACGCACATTTGAGATAAGTTACGCAGTGCTCAATCATCCACCTGATTCGGTGTATAAAGCTATTGTATTCCAGTCCACGTTAGTTAATGAAGCAGCCAGATGGCTTACAAAATATGATTTTAATCATTTTGTGACTTATGAAGCGGTAAGGGATGCATTTTTGCAGAGATTCAAGCTAAAGAAGAATCCAGCTGAAATTTTTGATTACCTGCAAAACAATAGACAGAAGATGAATCAAACAGTGCAGGAATATGCCACCCTATTCAGAACGCATTTGAGGCAATTACCGCCCGCACATGCCAACCTGCCGGATGACGTTATCACTCAATGGTTTATCAATGGTTTGGCTCCGCAACTTAAACAGATTATGATCATACGCTGTGTGGGAGCTATGACACTAGATGCAGTGATTGCAATGGCTTTGCAGCTGGAAAACAAGGTTGGAGGATTTACAGAAGACCTGGAATGGTTAAAAGCGAGTAAAAATGTTGCAGAAGATCCGATCAGACAGATATACTGCACCACGTGCAAGAATTCAGGGCATACCAGTACTACTTGTGCCCTTAACCAGTTGTTTTGCGCTATCTGCAATATGACCAGACATTCCATCGAGAATTGTGCATACAATGCCAAAGTGCAGGGAACAGCAACAGTGAATGCAATTATACAAGAACGAGGGCAGCCTGCCAATCACTATGTACCTCCTCAAATGAGAAACAACCAGCAGCAAGGCTACCGAAATTATCAAGGACAGAGAAATAATAACTACAATGCAAACTGCTGGCAGACATGCCCACCACAAGAAGGTAATGCTTTGCCACCACCTCGTTGTCATTTCTGTGGTGAATTAGGACACATTCAAAGATTTTGTAAAGATGCGGCCGAATATGATCAAAGGAAGAAAGAGTGCCAGAACCCCATGACAATTATGGTTCAGATCACACCCATAGAAACACAAGTTGCAGTAGTTCAGACTAGATCCGGTAGGCCGTTACAACCAACAGCCAAAATATTTGAACTAAGCATCCGAGAACAGCAAAGAACATATGACCAGGCTAGTCAGTGGACCACACAGAACCTCTAGTGTTCCCAGATCCTATTCCGGTGACACAAGTTCCACTGTCAAAGGAAACTGCATAGGAGCAAGAGTCAATTCCAGTAAACAATGCATTGTCTTCAGAATCACTGAAAGGTACAAGTCAAGTAAATCAAGCATGGGAAATCTTATCTAAAGCGTCCATTACTCTTCCTCTTGGACAGTTACTTGCACTAGTACCAGGAGTCCGTCAACAATTCCAGCAACACTTTAGTACTGAGGCTGCCTGCATTCCAACAACGGCAACAGTACAACCGAAAACTGATGCTACAGTGGATCATTCGGTCCCATTGATTACGGTATGGTACAAAAATCATAAAATTAATCAAGTACTAATTGATGGAGGGTCTGGTGTAAACATTGCTACTGCCGCACTGTGTAAAAAGTTAGGATGGACGAAAATTGAGCATGTCCAGTTTTTTGTAAGGATGGCTGATCAGTCCAGAGTCCACCCAGTGGGACTAGTATGCGATGTTTCCATAACTTTACAAGGTACAACATTTAAGATGACTTTTGTCGTCTTAGAACTACCAGAGTCTAGCTTGGATTATAATCTTCTTTTCGGCCGTCCTTGGTTGAAACAAGCCAAGGTGATACAAGATTGGTCCGCACAGGAACTCACTTTCAAGGACAATAATCGTAAATATGTTGTCAAGCTAGATGCTATACAGCCTTGTGAATTACATGCTAGACCTTATTTTGCAGAACCAGTTCATATGTTAGATGGTTTGTCAGATAATGAAGAAGAAGATTTTTTGAAGAATAATATTGATTTGATCTCCCTAGGAATTGTTGATCTACAATCTATTGTAGATAATTGGAATCTGAAAGTCTGTACGGTGATGCCTGTGACTGAAGAAGACAAGAAAGAAAGTACTGCTGCTATAGATGACGCCGATCTACAACAACTTTTAAAATCAGCTGATGATACAGAGAAGTCCTGACAATTCTATGTGTCAGAAGATCAGTTGATCACCTATAATTTAGGAGATGAAGAAAATCCGCATCCTGTCAAGATAAAGGAAAGCTTACCTGAAGTGTTTCAAGCAGATTTAATCCACCTACTTCGAGAATTCTCTGATGTTTTTGCATGGGATTACAAAGACATGAAAGGTTTGGACCCCCGCATTTATCAACATAGGGTCATGCTGAAGCCGGAAGCAAAACCAATCAAACAACCCAGCTACCGGATGAATCTGAATTATGCAGCACAGGTAAAGGCAGAGCTGGATAGGTTATTAAAAGTTGGATTCATTGTACCAGTAGAGCATGCTGAGTGGATATCACCCATTGTTATCATCCCTAAAAAGAATAAGCAACTGCGAATATGTGTGGATTACCGAAAACTGAATGCAGCTACGGTGCCTGATCCATTTCCTCTCCCTTTTCTTGACACAATGCTTGACAGAGTAGTAGGACACTAAATGTACTCATTCTTAGATGGATACAGTGGTTACAATCAAGTCAGAATGACTGAACAAGATATTCCAAAGACCGCTTTCATTACCAATTGGGGTGTTTTTGCTTGTACTGTTATGTGGTTCGGATTAAGATATGCCCCCAGAACTTTCCAGAGGTGTATGCAGGAAATATTCTCCCCTTATCTTACTTCTTTTATGCAAGTATATCTTGATGATTTCTCTTTATTCGATAAGATGGAAGCACACTTGTTCCATTTACGGTGTTGCTTTGAGAAATGCAGAGAATACAGACTCTGCCTAAACCCAAACCAATCTGTGTTTGCGGTTTCATGTGGAAAGTTACTTGGCCATATTGTCTCTGCACAAGGTATTCAAGTCGACCCAGATAAGGTTGCAGCTGTGTTAGAAGCACCTGTACCTACTACACCAAAGGAAGTAATGTGTTTCATGGGTCAAGTGAGATGGCATGGTTGTCATTTACGGTGGCTCACTCTTTTAGCCATTCCACTCAATCGTTTAATCACGAGTACTCCTAAACAGTTTGATTGGACTCAAGAATGTCAAACAGCATTTGAGCGTCTAAAGTGTTTATTAACGCATGTCCCAATTTTACAACCACCTGATTGGGAACGCCCATTTCATGTTTTTGTAGACGCATCAGATATCACCATCGGCAGTGTGTTAATGCAACAAACTGATAAGTGGTTCTGGCGTGTTTACTATGCGAGTAGAAGACTTGCTCCTGCAGAGAAGAATTACTCTGTAACTGAAAGAGAATGTCTGGGTTTAGTGTATTCTGTAAAGAAATTCAGGCACTATTTACTTGGCCGCAAATTTACTTTTCATGTAGATCATGCTGCACTTGTTTATCTAGTACGTCAGCAGCATTTAGGTGGTCGATTAGCGCGTTGGGTTCTACTTTTACAAGAGTTTGATTTCAAAGTAATCCATCGGCCCAGCAGCTCGCATGCCTTAGCAGATTTCCTTTCTCACTTAGATTCCGGTGAAGCTCCGGTCGGTGTAGATGACACCACACCAGCGATTTATGTTACTGAACCAACTAATGGTGAATACACAGAACCACCTATGCCATCTACATATTATGATCAGATCTTAACTTTTCTTACTGATGGATGTATTCCTGCTCAGACCTCTCCTGCAATGCGTAGGAAGATTGCAGTGTATAGTCGCTGATTCCGATTAATTGCTGGAGAATTATACCATATGAATCACACTAGAATTTTACTTCGTTGTATTCCTCCACGTGAAGTTAACTCAATCATTACTCTGGCTCACTCAATTCCTTCCAGTGGACACTTTGCAGCAGATTTAATGCACCAGAAAATTCTGCAAAGTGGACTTTGGTGGCCTACTATGTACAGGGATGTGTCTCAGTTTGTCAAACAATGCGATACTTGTCTAAGGTCTGGATAGCCTCTACAACACCATTTTTTCCCTCTCCAACCTGTCTTGCCGTAGGAGCCTTTTTAGAAGTGGGGTCTAGATTTTATTGGACCTATTACACCTCCAGCAATCCTCAGTAATAATCATTATATTCTAACATGTACAGATTATGCTACTAGATGGGCAGAAGCATGGGCTTTAAGGTCCACCACAGCTGTTTCGGTGGCAAAGTGTCTAATGAAAGATGTTTTCCCACGTTTTGGCTTACCTCTAGAGCTTGTTATAGATCAAGGCATGCATTTTGCTAACAACTTAATGAAAGTACTCACCCATTGTTTTCAGATAATGCATAAATTCATTTCTCCTTATTATCCTCCTGCCAATGGTTTGGTTGAAAGTACAAACAAAACCTTGTTGAATATGCTTCGAAAATTGATTCTGGAATCACCGGAAAGGTGGGATCAACTGTTACCTGCAGTATTATGGGCGTACCGGACTACCTACAAGGTAGCAACAGGACTAACACCTTTCAAACTGGCTTATGGACTAGAAGCCATAGCACCAATGGAGATTGTTGTGCCAAGTTTACATGTACCTCTCACTCAGAAACTGTTACCGGAAGAATCTCTGTCATTTCGGTTGGATACACTCAGAGAATTAGACGAACATCGGTGGGACAGTTTTCTGACTATTCAGGAAGTACACTTAAGACAAGCTCAAACACATGATCGATATCTGAAAACTCTATTTTTTTCGGTGGGGCAACTTGTACTCTTTTACAATGCAAAATCGAATCGCTCTGCTGGAAAATTCAAGTTACGATGGTTTGGTCCATACCGGATTTTTGAACAGGTGGGCCCAACCACTTTTCGGTTGGCTACTTTGACTGGCATTCCTCTTTTGAAGGTGATAAACGGTTCAAAGTTGCAACCGTACCAGCAAGCATCGGATCCGCACTAAAACGTTTCGCGGATGACCGCGTATTTTTTGTTTTCTCTTTTTCCTTTCTTTTCTTTTTACGAGCTTAATAAAATAAGTCTATAAATATCCTCGTTTTGATACCTAATTATGTCAACAGCCGCCCGGCATTATCATTCTGTTCATGCGTGCACACCGAAGTTATGAGGTTATCATCTCAACGTCGGGAGATGATTAGTAATTTCGATGGCTTCCCGTTGCAAAGCATCTAATTAACCTTTTTTGTTTCGTTGTTAATCGCTATTGTGTTTGCGTGATTTGTGTGCTTGTGCAATCTATATACCCTGTGCTTTGTGTCTTAGTGTGTGCGTGTAAGAAATAAAACAGTACAGTGGAATAGACCTGTAGACAGAGTTGAGAGAAAAACGTAGACAAAGATAGACGCACACTGAGAGATAGAGAACTCAAATTCTCAGATTGTCAAGCGTAATGCAATTACAATGATGGTGCTGTCCACCCGTGCGCTCCCACTATGGAGCTTAGATGGCGATCTAGATAGACTCTAGATGAAGGGCTTACTAGTGCGCAATGCTATGTAAAGTTCAACCTAGGCCGTGCTTATATAGCTTTTACAAGGCGGTTCGGTATAGATAAACATAGTTGGGAGATACAAAATAGTCGATAAAATATATGATCCGACAATATCTCCACGACCAGAAGTCCTACCGTCTCGGCCCTACGGGCCCCCTCGGACCCCGTAGAAGGGGGCAAGCCCCCCTCTACACTCCCCCCATTAAAGTTCTATGGGGAAACCGCACGACGCCATAGGGCCTTTATTTTCACTTAAATGGCCACCCAATGGCCTGGAAGTTTATGCCCTACCTAACCTAACGGCTAGGCTCACAAAGATCATCTTCAACCATCAATGGTCACACATAGACCTCATCTAACTTGGAAGTTAGGGTTCCACAAATGTCCGGGCTCTCATAATGGCTTCTCCTCATAATGGGGGCCTTACAACTTAGAGCACCATGGATCATTTGTGGTCACATGAGGGTGGAGTATTGAGCTTATCTAACACCCACCCTCAATGTCCACCCGATGGTGAACTACCTCCTTGGTCCAATCCCAAGCTTTGGAAAGTGTCGAAGAAGTTGCTCTCTGCCAAGAGCCTTGGTGAAGATGTCTGCCCCATTTTCTTCAGTAGGGCAATAGGTTATCTCCACGACCCCGTCCTCAATCAACTCACGCACATAGTGATACTGGATTTCTATGTGCTTGGTACGTGCATGGAAAACAGGATTTTTGGCAATGGCCATGCAACTTTGGTTGTCACACTTCAACTCTGTAGCCTCTTGTCCTTGTATTCCTATGTGCCATAGGATTCTCCTCAACCATACTGCTTCACATGCTGCAACGCATGCAGCTTTGTACTCAGCTTTAGTAGAAGATAATGCTACAGTCGGTTGCTTCTTATTGATCCAAGAGAAAATCCTGATCCTAAAGAAAAGCAATATCCAGAAACTGATTTTCTGGTATCAATATCTCCTGCCTAATCTGAGTCATAGTATCCGACTAGAGATGATCCTTCTTCATAAAGAATACCATAATCAGTGGTTCCTTTCACATACCTGAGTATCCGCATGCTTGCCTTCCAATGAGTTTGGCAAGGCTTATTAGAGAACCTGCTTACTACTCCAACAACATAAGAGATGTATGGTCTGCTATTGCACAAGTAGATGAGACTTCCAACTAATTTCCTGTATCTTCCAATGTCCACTGGAGGTGAAGTATCTTCAATAGATAATTTTGTGTTGACCTCCATAGGTGTAGAAATTTCCTTGCAATCCTCCATGTCAAATGCCTTCAATATCTGCCTTGCATACTTTTGTTGAGAGACGAAAACCTTTCCTGGTTCCTGCCAAACTTCAAGACCTAAGCAATAATGCATTAAGCCCAAGTCTATCATTTCAAATTCTGAACTCAGGGCATCTTTTGTTTGTTGAAGAAGAGCATCATCATTTCCTGTAATCACAAGGTCATCTACATAGAGTACAAGCACAATTGTCTTCCATCCTTTCTTTAGAACATACAAGTTAGCATCAGAAGCACATCTTTTGAACCCTAGATCCAAGAGATACTTATCTATCCGTTGGTACCATGCTCTAGGGGCTTGTTTTAGCCCATATAATGCCTTCTTCAGCTTACATACCTTGTTCTCTGAGTGGGGAGCCTCAAACCCTGGTGGTTGAGACACATACACCTCCTCCTTGAGGTCTCCATTCAAGAACGCTGACTTGACATCCATGTGACTGGCCAACGCTTATGTGCAGCCACAGCTAGTACTACTCGGATAGTAGTCATTCTTGTAGTCGGGGCAAATGATTCACAAAAGTCAATGCCTTCAACTTGTGAGTAGCCCTGTGCAACAAGTCTTGCTTTATACTTTTCTAGAGTACCATCAGCCTTGTACTTTAGCTTCCAAACCCACTTGGTGCCAATGACTTTACGCTTAGGGGGTCGATCCACTAGCTCCCAAGTTCCATTCTTCATGATATTGTTGTATTCTGTTTGCATGGCAGCCCTCCAATTCGGATCATGGAGTGCCTCTTCCACATTGGTTGGTTCCTTTGCTTCTTCTTGAATGAGATCAGCCATCAAGGCTGTGTTTACAATATGGGCGCTTGCCCGTCTCTATTCCTCTATTCTCTGTGATCGCCTCGGTCCATCTGCAACCTGTTCTAGTGACTGTGGGATGGGGTTTGCAGAATCATAGAGCTGCCTCACCCAACGTGGCAATGGCTTTTCCACTTGGGTGTCGGCAGGTTGGTGACTTTCAGACTCATCATCTGAAGATGATGCTTCTTTCTCTTGTGTAGAAGGGATAGCTCTTGGGCCAGGTTCATAGTGGATTGCCCCTTCGCTTGATGATAAAGTGGAAGCTCTCTTTTCCTCCTCCACTGCATGTGGCTACTCCTCCTTAAACACCACATCACGACTCGCCATGATCTTCTTAGCCTCAGGGTCATAAAGCTTATAAGCCTTCTTATCTTCATTGTACCCTAGGAAGATACATTTGATGCTTTTTAGTTGAAGCTTGTTTCTCTCTCTATCTGGAACATGTGCATAACATTCACTTCCAAATACTTTGAAATGGGAAACAGAAGGCTTTTTACCAGTGTAGGCTTCTTGTGGAGTCTTTCCATCAAGTGCCTTGGTGTAGCTTCGATTCAAGATGTAGACAGCAGTGTTGATAGCCTCTGCCCAAAACTGATTAGGCAGACCCTTTCCTTTCAACGTGCACCTTGCCATCTCCATGATGATTCGATTCCGACGTTCTGCAACACCGTTGTGTTGAGGACTATGTGCCACTGTGAGTTGATGCTTGATTCCCTTACTCTTGCAGAAATCTTCAAACTCTGTTGATGTGAACTCACCACCACCGTCTATCCTGAATTTCTTCATCTTCTTCCCTGTTTCAATTTCAACAAGCTGAAGCCATTCTTTAAACTTACCAAAAGCTTGAGCCTTATCGTGAAGGAAGTACACCCACATCTTCCTGCTATAGTCATCGACAAGTAACATGAAGTAGGAAGATCCGCCCAAGGCATGTGTAGGCATTTTTCTGCACAAGTCAGCATGCACCAACTCTAGAGGATAGCTTGCCCAGTTCTTGCTTTCTTGTGGAAACGCCTTCCTCTGTTGCTTGCCCATCATGCAAGCTTCACATGGTTCCTTCATTTCTGCAATCGATGGTAGGTGTGCAACCATACCTCTGCGATGCATCTCCTTCAGTACAAGGTATCCAATGTGGCTGAATCTCTCATGCCATAGCTTACTTGTGCCCACGTTTGTAGTGGCTATAAGAGCACACAACTCATACAAGTTGTTCCTCCTTATGCCAGTCCCAATGATGTTGTTGTTATCGTCCATAATCTTAGCTCCTGTCTTACTGAAAGATACTTGGTGACCTTGATCAGTTATAGAAGCTACTGAAAGTAGATTTCGTTTTATTTGTGGAACATACAGCACATTTGAAAGCTTTCTGATATCACCATTAGAGTTAATGAAAGAAACCGTACCTTCACCCTCTGCAGGACATCTTGCATTGTTCCCTACCTTTACTGTGATGGGTTCCTTTAGAGGCTGTAAGGAACTGTAAAGGTCTTTTCTACTCGTCATGTGACGAGATGCACCACTGTCCAACACCCATGAGTCATTTGTTCCTGAATCTTCAGCCGAGGAGCACACCTCCTCTATCGTAACAAATAACTCAAGCTTTGTTTCTGCTGTGTTGGCAGACTCCTTGCCCTTGCCACCTTTTGAAGAGCCACTCTTCTCTTCTGCCTTCTTGATGAGACAGTCTTGGATTTTGTGTCCCTTCTTCTTGCAATGGAAACACTCTCCCTTGAACTTCTTTTTGTCGTTCTTCTTTTTGTCTCCATCTTTTGAAGAGTCTGTTTTGCCTCCTTTGGCATTTGCTGTGAATGCAGCATCTCCTTTGCTACCACCACTCCTTGCCTTGAGCCGCAGCTCCTCCTCCATGAGTAAGGCACTGAATTCTTCAAAAGTTAGTGGTTGAGGTCTGATTTGAGTGTTAAGAGCAATTACCAAACCATCAAACTTAGGTGGACAGAGACAACGTCGAGCTAGCTCCTCACTTGACTTTTGAACACCTACTCCTGCCATTTGATCTCGTAGATTCTTTATGCGAGTGATAAACACCTCTGCAGTCTCCCCATCAGCAAACCGTTCTGCTGCAAGCTGATTCTCCAAGTTCTGAATCTGTGTCTAATTGCGAGTTTCATATTGATTTCTCTATGTTCCATGCTTCACATGCCTTCGTAGTATGTTGAATGAGAGTCAAAACACTATCAGAAGTACTTGTAACAAGAGCACAAAGTGCATCTGCATTTCTACGTTTCCAAGCACGTAGAAGATCAGCATCAGGAGGAATCATTCGACCAGGATTATTTGGATCAGGTCTTTCTTGGGGCTCATGATCAGTCCCAAGAACAGTCTCCAAAAGCTCATACGAATCAAGAATAGAAGTGATTTTGAACTTCCACAGGGTGTAGTTCGTACCATCAAGTTTACCTTCTGTGAAGGCTGGTGGCCGTATCCGCAACATTGGAATGACCGGCATCATTGCTGCTCCTGTTTTGTGCACCACCTACTCCTGTTGATGAACCGCCTTGGCCCCCAGTCGTAGATGATGATGCACCGCTTGACATCTTCTCTCTTTTGTTGTTATGACCTCTGCAACCTCTGCGTTTCTACTTCTACACCACTCATAGCCTCTTGAGCTCTAACACCATGTAAGAAATAAAACAGCACAGCGGAATAGACCTGTAGATAGAGTTGAGAGAAAAACGCAGACAAAGATAGACGCAGACTGAGAGATAGAGAACTCAAATTCTCAGATTGTCGAGCATAATGCAGTTACAATGATGGTGTTGTCCACCCGTGCGCTCCCACTATGGAGCTTAGATGGCGATCTAGACAGACTCTAGATGAAGGGCTTACTAGTGCACAATGCTATGTAAAGCTCAACCTGGGCCGTGCTTATATAGCTTTTACAAGGCGGTTTGGTATAGATAAACATAGTCGGGAGATACAAAATGGTCGATAAAATATATGATCCGACAATATTTCCACGACTAGAAGTCCTATTGTCTCGGCCCTACGGGCCGGGGGGATAGGCCCCCCGGACCCCGCAGAAGGGGGCAAGCCCCCCTCTGCACTCCCCCCATTAAGGTTCTATGGGGAAACCGCGCGATCCCACAGGGCCTTTATTTTCACCTTAAATGGCCACTCAATGGCGTGGAAGTTTATGCCCTACCTAACCTAACGGCTAGACTCACAAAGATCATCTTCAACTATCAACGGTCACACATAGACCTCATCTAACTTGGAAGTTAGGGTTCCACAAATGTCGGGCTCTCATAATGGCTTCTCCTCATAATGGGGGCCTTACAACTTAGAGCACCATGGATCATTTGTGGTCACATGAGGGTGGAGTATTGAGCATATCTAACAGTGCGCCATGGAAGCTCTGGCAAACTTCGCCGCCTTTCGTGCTGGACTCCCTGCTGATGTAGGTGAGTTCCTACGCGTCCGCGGGTTGGCCAACTTCGCTGAATTGCCCTGGCATTCAGTGGATTGCCACCCTTTCTACGCACAAATAATCGCCGCCATCGCTGCCACACCTGCCACACAACAGAGTTGGCCTATCACTGCCCTACCATCCTGTACCGTAATCACTCTCCAGACCTTCTCTAATGCATTCCGGCTCTCTCTGCAAGGTAGGGAAAATGGCCCTAATCTGCCGATTGCCACAATGAACAGATTATTCCCTAGACACTCATCCAATGAATATGCAATCCTCTGTCGCCCCGAGCCTGAGAGATCAGCACTCCAATTTTTAGTTGCCATCTTAAACCTGCAAAAGCGCACATATGGAATATCTCGCCCCTTTTACTCCGCCATCGATCTAGCTACCAGAGAACCTGTAAATTTTTCCTCATACTTTTTCTGCCGCATTCACAAGGAATGCGTTTCAATCATCAAACAGGCCAACAAGGGAGATATGCCACGATCGAGGTTACCGCACATTCTCAGTTTCCTATTTCCAGTACTCCAAGCAGCACAACCACCACCCCGAGGACCCGTTCTGCACCATGAAGAGTCTACACAAATCTTGGACGATGATGAAGAAGAGGACGAAGAGATTTTCCACCTTCTCTGTGGGAAAAGAATCAGAATTAGTTCATCAGATAGTCAGGTACAAGGCTCTGCCGCAAATGATCAAGCAGATGACAAAGAAGAAGAGGGACAGCATGAAGAAACCTTCCATGACACTGCAACTTCAATGCATCATGAATCATCAGCACAGTCCTCTTCAGAAGGGCAACAAGCACAGGATGCTAACACCGAATCTGAAACAAGCTCGTCAAAAGAAGCATCTCAATAGCAATCTGAGCAGGAGAAGCAAGAGGATGTAGAACCTATCATCAAAGAGGTTTTCCAAGAATTGCTTAAAGCAGTGGAATCTACAGCTACCGGCCCTGATGACACTACACAAACCAAAAAGGTAACCAACACAACTACTATTCTTCCTACTCATCCACCCGAACCTCCAGCTGAACCCATTATTCCTATTCCACCCATGGTCCCCAATGAACCCACTGCTTCTTCATCCTCATCACCAAATTACTCTCCACTGAATTCCCAGCAGCTCCTCACCGCTTCTTCATCTCAACCCCATTCTCATCCTCCAATTCCTTCAATTCCATTATTTTCTGAGTTAGCATCCATGGGTCAAATGCTGATCCACTTCTCACAACAACTACCTGCACAAATGAAGCAAGTGACAGATACTATCCGAGATGACTTTCAACACAAAATTGATGTGTTGGAGGCAGACATCACTCCTCTCCAGGAAGAAATACACGCAGTCAAGGCAGAAAACCATGCGTTAAACGGACAAATTCAAGAGTTGTAGGCAAGACTTGAAGAACAAGAAACAATTACCAGTCAACGAGATGCGGCCCTAACCGAAGTCCAAGAGAAAGATGAATTACTGAGTGTTGCAGATGTAGAATTAGTCAACTTGAAGCAGTCAGTCCAAGATAAAGAAGATGCACGAGTAGCTTTAGGGAATATGTTAGAAGAAACCAGACAACAGCTACATGAAGCAATACAGCAAGGGCAAGAAATGGCAGATTTGCTCAAAAAGATGAATGAAGAACTTCAAAGAACCAAAATTGATCTATCAGACGTCAACAATATCCTTAAACGCAAATTGAACATGGAAGCGCAATTACACAAAGATATTGCAAGTGCCCGCCGAGAGCGCGACGCCTATTACAAAACAATCAAGTTTCAGAATCAGGAGATAGAAAGAAGGGAGTATCAGCTGGATGTACAGAAAGAAAGATTAGCTCAAATAAATAAGCAGATTGCAGATATGAAGGTAATTCGTTGTTAGAAAACAATGTCCCATTGGTCAAGGATTGGTCAAATTTATCCACTGTTTAAAGCATGTGTACAAGTTGTATTCACTTTCTTGTACAACAAACCACGACGGGCGCCTTGGATAAGTCAACCGACTCTCATACGTAAGGCGTGGGTTCAAACCCCGTGTCCAGCAACGGCGCAGCACCTAAGTTAGATTTAATTTTAGCTTTTCCTTTTATATTCGCAAACGGACAGCGCCAAAACTACGAACATGCTTTCTTATGATCGTGCTTTATTGAGGCTTTAACGATCGTAGCGTTGGCGAGTGTTTTAAGCTTTTGGAAGAGCTTTTGAAGTACATACACTACTATATAATGAGAGCATGGCTCATTATTCATGTATCCTTCACCTAGGATCAACACAAGCTTTCTAGAGCTTGGACCTCAGTAGAGGTGGTGTTTCTTCTAGCACATGGGGCAGCCATGGTGCTAACTTGAAGCATGTTGAGGAGCAGCTATGGAGTTCTTCTTGGTGATTCTTCTTGGGGAAGATGAAGGGTGTGCTCACACTCTAGCTCATGGAGAGGAGGTCATCTCTTGTTCATGGCAAGAAGACTTGATTATTAGCAACTTGATGGTGAGGATCGCCCATCTACATGATGTATTTGAAGATCATCTTCTACAAGAAGATGTTAGGTTGAAGATTATCTTCTACAAGAAGATTTCTAGCTACTTCAAAGACATTGGTTGGGACCATCTACATGGCGTATTTGAAGATCATCTTCTACAAGAAGATGTTAGGTTGAAGATTGTCTTCTACAAGAAGATATCTGGCTACTTCAAAGACATTAGATGGATTTTAACATAAGATTCACATCTTATGTTAAGTATTCAGGTACATATTCTCTTTATGCACACAGGTACTACTTGAAGTTTATGGAGGCTGTGGCGTTCATATCAGAAGGAGTCCTATTCGGCATAGGTACAAGAGAATCAGTACTTATATGCTTTATGCATATTTTTATGAGGTGTTTTGAGAAGGTGTGTTCACATGAGTTTGAGGATTTCCAGCAACAATCTTGTTAGCATTCTATGCTACTTTATAAGTATGTGATCTTTTCACACACGTATCTAACTTAGGGTCTTCCATAGCCTAAGTTTAGATGTAGGTTTGTTGACCATCAGTTTCACACTGATCCTTCCTCATTCAGTCACTCATATTCACTCTTCTATAACCTATAAGGTCACACATCTCATGTATATTCAGATTACTGCCCACACATCTGAATATGTTTGTTACATTGTACATTCACTCATTCATCTATTTCTCATCACATAGAGTGGTTGAGAGTTTTGCTCCCACATTGTACATTGAACAATGGTATATATGATACTATGAGTAAGCGATGGCTTACGTAACACCTTACACATGACGTCTATTCTTTCTCTATCTTTGTCTCATCATCTGTATGATTAAGTTGTGGTATGTTCATGTTTTGTCAATATGGAAGATTGCTGGAATTAATGGTGTACATGAATGGAACTATGGAACCATGGACATATGACATGAGCTAAGGGCCTACCTCACTTCCAACATTTGGTATCAGAGCACTAAGGTTTTGGTTACAGAACTTTAGATCTTTGGCATCAATGCATTAAGGCTCATTCATGTCCTAGGTTCCCAAAATTCCAGATATAGAACATATGATTTAAAGGCATCTTCTAACATTTGACATTTGACATACACACTTAATCTAGATGAGTAGAGATTTGAGAATTAGACAATTCAGTTACATGTGTATTCATCAGTGTGGAGTATGAAGTTGATGATCTGTTAGTAGCCGAATATTTTTGGAAGAGTATGCAAATACTTCACAAAAGTATTGTTTGAAGACCCAGACTTGATGAAGAGAAGACTACTTCAAATTCAAGGAAGAACAATGGTTTAGAGAAGATGAAGGAATCAGATCAACATCAAATCACAGGTATCACTTTCTACTATCAGATTATCATTTGCAGGTCATATCTTAGAAGAGCAGTTATGAAGAGATTTGAAGAATTTCAAGGAATGCTTTTATACACTTTCATTATTTGAAAGTTAAAGGCTACATCAAAATAGGTATCTAGAGGTTTTTCTAGAAAGTTTTGAGAGATCTCTTTCATGGCAAGAAAGTGCATCTAAGAAGACAAGTGCAGAGATGAGATGAGTTTTTTCAGCTAATTTTCTGTTGTAAGTTGGTTGGATATCAAGGTACAAATGTATCTAGAGAAGGTAACTCTAGAAGGGTAATTCATCATTCAGACAACGATTGGTGAATTTAGTCATTTCAGACATTTGAAGCAAAATTTTGATTCAGAGATATGAGGAGATGGTAAAACATGTTTCTATATTCACTTCCATTTATATACCATGTTTGTTTTATCTCTTACTCTTAGCACTAGAGGAAGAGAAAAGTTCAGTTGAAGAAGTCAAGAGTGTTTGCTACTTCAAGATGAAGAGAACAAAAGGTATGGAAGAGAAGTTTGAAGATGTTGACATCATCAGGTGGAAGAAAGATGCAGAAGAAGAAAGTCCATCATTTCCAAAAGAAAAGTAAGACTTCCTTTTCTCATATATTTTCCATATACTTTTCCTATTTTATCCTCTACATCCAAAGACAAGTCTACGAGAACATCTTGTTTAAAGAAGAAGCAGTTTCTTGTTTTGCATTACACTTGGTCATGATTTAGTAGATTTGACAAAGAATTGCATTGAGAGAAAGAAAAAGCAGCAAATGTAACTTTTGACTCATATATATATGAGTTATGTTGAAGCTATTTAAGCAGGCAGCTTGTATGTTCCCTCAAAGAATTCTTGGTATGTCAATACAGAGCTACTTGATATATGACAAGTTGCAGAGAAGTATATTTCTTCTTAATCTAACTCTTAAGGTAAAATAGCTTTTTGTAGCAGATGTTGAAGACTTGCGTTGAGGTTTTATGTTTGGAAAAGGTTACCTCATATTCAATATTTTCAGAAAACTTCAGAAAATTCAGAATCTTGTTGATGTACAAGTCAATGGAGAATCTACTTTCTATGATTGTCTAGATTTTTGGATACATGCTTTGTATTCAAAAGGTGTTCCATCATATCCTATCACTTGATTGAAAAGTGGAGTTAGCCAAAAGAAAATCAAGCAGGTACTATCACATTTCACCCGGGTAAAATATGAAAGTTATGAAGTATCAACTTGCAGCTTTTGGAGTTCTCAAGGTGAAAAGTATGTCCACTTATGTTTCAAGTAAGAATTGCAGATTCTTGGAAAGGCTTTGTTTGTAGAAAAGTTTTACAACTTTTTGAAAAGCATGGACACTTGGAGACATTCAGGAAGTAAATCAAACATTCAGTCATGAAGGTTTGATGACAGCAGATTCTACACAAGAGAGATCATTGATCTTGAATAGATCTTGTATGATCTTGAGTATTTATGATTCAGTTGTCTATCCTTTGTTTGTAAAGATTCTTAACATTGGAGAAGTAAGTCAAAGATTCAGATTCTATCAGATTTGTGTTGCAAAGAGATAGAAATACTTGTTATGTGCAGAAGGGTATGAATCCTAAAATGCTTTCAGCAAGGTTTTATCAGCTAACCTTATTCTATAATATGGGAAGCTGAAGACTTACAGTAAAAAGCTATTAGCAACTGCAGTGCTAATAAAAAAAGGGTTCAGAGATTTTGTTTCAGATACAGGTATTGATCACTGAACATCAGATTTATTGAAAGAAGGAAGACGTTCCACATTTCATAAAGTCTGATATATTTGAAGAATTCTGGATACTAGTGTTAAGTCATCCAGGGGGGTGATGAAACATGAAGACTTGTTTTCAGCCATATGTAAAAGAATGTAGAGTCATACCTACAGGTATTCCTATTTCAGGTATTCCTATATTTCCTTTGTCAGGTTCTCTTTATGTTCCAGCTTTGAAAGAAGAAGGAAGAAGGAGAATGTTTGGAGAAAGTTCTTGTTAGGATGTTCCTGTTCAGGAGAAGGTTCCAGATTTCTATTGAAGAGAAGCTTGATATTTCAGAGAGGTATATTTCAGAAGTGCGCACATATATGTTTATACCAAGTTCTGAAGGAAAGAGGTATGAAGGATTTAAAGGATGAAGACATGATGACATCATAGATTTTTTTACTCATATTGAGTTGAGTACAGTCAGAGATGAACCAACAGTGTTCATAATGCACTAAGTTGTGAGTTCATAGTCACAGGTTCCAGGATTTAGTTCCTGATTTTGTTTAGTGTATTTACATGACACAGCAGAAGTACGTTGAGAAACCTTTTTTGGAAGGTGAATGCAAATATGTGGATCCTAGTGTATGTTTTCAGGTTTTTGAAGACAAGAGATAGCAAGTTCGGAGACAGTTCATGCTATATTTACTGTCAAGCAATGATTGCTTGATGAGAACACTATTGGATATCTAGTTTGCATATTTTCTCAAGTATTATGGTTCATATTCAGCAAGTTCAGGTTTTTTGAAGGAAAGTCAAATTCAGTTTTGAAGGTCAGTTTTGAAGTACAGAAGTACAAGCTTGAAGCTTGTAATAGTTTGCAGCTTGTGATAAGTTTTCATATCCAGTTCAGATTGTACCAATATGACATTGCAGGGGGGATTGTTGGAAAACAATGTCCCATTGGTCAAGGATTGGTCAAATTTATCCACTGTTTAAAGCATGTGTACAAGTTGTATTCAGTCCCTTGTACAACAAACCACGACGGGCGCCTTGGATAAGTCAACCGACTCTCATACGTAAGGCGAGGGTTCAAACCCCGTGTCCAGCAACGGCGCAGCACATAAGTTAGATTTAATTTTAGCTTTTCCTTTTATATTCGCGAACGGACAGCGCCAAAACTACGAACATGCTTTCTTATGATCGTGCTTTATTGAAGCTTTAACGATCGTAGCGTTGGCGAGTGTTTTAAGCTTTTGGAAGAGCTTTTGAAGTACATACACTACTATATAATGAGAGCATGGCTCATTATTCATGTATCCTTCACCTAGGATCAACACAAGCTTTCTAGAGCTTGGACCTCAGTAGAGGTGGTGTTTCTTCTAGCACATGGGGCAGCCATGGTGCTAACTTGAAGCATGTTGAGGAGCAGCTATGGAGTTCTTCTTGGTGATTCTTCTTGGGGAAGATGAAGGGTGTGCTCACACTCTAGCTCATGGAGAGGAGGTCATCTTTTGTTCATGGCAAGAAGACTTGATTATTAGCAGCTTGATGGTGAGGATCGCCCATCTACATGATGTATTTGAAGATCATCTTCTACAAGAAGATGTTAGGTTGAAGATTATCTTCTACAAGAAGATTTCTAGCTACTTCAAAGACATTGGTTGGGACCATCTACATGGCGTATTTGAAGATCATCTTCTACAAGAAGATGTTAGGTTGAAGATTGTCTTCTACAAGAAGATATCTGGCTACTTCAAAGACATTAGATGGAGTTTAACATAAGATTCACATCTTATGTTAAGTATTCAGGTACATATTCTCTTTATGCACACAGGTACTACTTGAAGTTTATGGAGGCTGTGGCGTTCATATCAGAAGGAGTCCTATTCGGCATAGGTACAAGAGAATCAGTACTTATATGCTTTATGCATATTTTTATGAGGTGTTTTGAGAAGGTGTGTTCACATGAGTTTGAGGATTTCCAGCAACAATCTTGTTAGCATTCTATGCTACTTTATAAGTATGTGATCTTTTCACACACGTATCTAACTTAGGGTCTTCCATAGCCTAAGTTTAGATGTAGGTTTGTTGACCATCAGTTTCACACTGATCCTTCCTCATTCAGTCACTCATATTCACTCTTCTATAACCTATAAGGTCACACATCTCATGTATATTCAGATTACTGCCCACACATCTGAATATGTTTGTTACATTGTACATTCACTCATTCATCTATTTCTCATCACATAGAGTGGTTGAGAGTTTTGCTCCCACATTGTACATTGAACAATGGTATATATGATACTATGAGTAAGCGATGGCTTACGTAACACCTTACACATGACGTCTATTCTTTCTCTATCTTTGTCTCATCATCTGTATGATTAAGTTGTGGTATGTTCATGTTTTGTCAATATGGAAGATTGCTGGAATTAATGTTGTACATGAATGGAACTATGGAACCATGGACATATGACATGAGCTAAGGGCCTACCTCACTTCCAACATTCGTGATGCGGCCTTATCAAACGATTTTTATCTACGTGAAGCTTTTCTGCAGACGCAAGCAGAAGTTTTGATGACCGAAGTCATTTCTTTAAGTTCTCTACAAACAGATGCCCAATTAGTAGAACCAGATATTTTGAAACAGATGTTAGAAGCCTTAAAGAAGAAAATCGCTCGAACTTTTAGATTAGCCCGATCGATGTATTTAGAAGGCATTGTAGATGAACCATAATTTTTGTAAACCTGCGGGTTCGAGTTCATCGTGCGTGCCAGTGTTAGTCGGCTGCCAGATTGACGATTGTAAAAACTGAATCTTTTTCTAGTCCGCACGTACGAAAGGTTGTTACAAAGATGTTTGTATCTTTATATAAATGAATGAAAAAGAGACGCTCGGTGACGATCAGTGGGATCACCAGACTGTCTATCTGGGTGATTGATCTGCACGTTATTGTGGTGTGTGTTGCGTCATTTTGAGTACCTTGTTCTCATCTCTACCTTGTTGTTATCAATACCTGTTCGGTTGGTGAATTACCAAAAACGACCAGCAAAGTCACCAGACTGTTGGTCTGGTCGATGAAGTCTATGTAGTAACTGTAGTGTGTTTGAGAACTCTGAGTCGTATTGTGGTTGTCTCCTGTGTTGAAGATCTGCTATTGTATGGTAAAGATTGAGTTACAGTAAGGTTCGTCTTAAGTTGAGTACGGAATCATTGTCCTGTAAAGGTTATTACTGTGAGTTGTGTTATGTTAGTTCTTATATGGTACGCTGATCACTGAGTAAGTCTTAATCGGTGTAGGAATCTACATTCAGTACTGTGTGTTTGAGAATTTTGATTCTTTATGTGTCTTTCGGTTTTGGTTGATGGTCTACACCTATTCGGTAAAGATTGAGTCACTGTTATTATCTCTGTTGTTATCGTGTTTTGTGTTCGGAGCAGTTCTTGAGTTAATCAAGATCGGTCTGTATTACGATATTGAATAGTCTGGTGCTATAGGTTGCGAGTACCTTAATTGGAATGTGTTCGGTAGACTTTGGGAAGGGTCCGATTACAGATAGTAAGATTGTGAAGCGTAAATAGATTCTTGATAGAGTTCTTGAGCATTAGTATATTGTTGTGTACGAAGTGGTTAGTTTGGGAAAATCAAGAACAGGGCCTCTGTCTAACAGACCCCTTCCACTCCCAAGAACCCAAGTAGATGTTTAACGCGCTTATGTCGGTTAGTTGCGCGTTTAACAATCTTAAACTTGATCAACAAGTTTCTCAAATACCTTTCTTGAGTCACATACACTCCATGTTGAGTGTATGAAATCTCCATGCCCAAGAAATATGACAAGTCTCCCAAATCACTGATCTTGAATTCTTTCTCCATTTGCTTCTTTACGCTTTGAATGCCTTTCTCATCTGTACCTGTAAGAATTATATCATCAACATATATACACATGTAAATAAATCCATCATCAGCTTTAACAAGCAAGCTACTATCTGCCTTTGACACTTGAAATCCAAGTTCTTTCAAGAACTTCACAAGTCTATAATTCCATGCCCTTGGGGCCTTCTTCAAACCATACAAAGCTCTCTTGAGCTTACATACATACTTTGGATACCTTTCATCTCTGAATCCTTGGGGTTGCTCCATGAAAACATCATCTGAAATATAACCATTTAAAAAAGCATTCTTCACATCTAATTGACATAATTTCCAACCTTTACATGCAGCAATGGCTATGAGTGTCCTGATGGTTGTCATCTTTGCCACAGGACTATATGTTTCATCATAATCAATACCATATGTCTGACCAAATCCTTTCACAACTAGTCTATCTTTATACCTAGACACACTTCCATCTGCAAATCTCTTTGTCTTGTAGACCCATTTGCATCCAATGATCTTCTGACTATTTGGTTTAGGAACCAACTCCCATGTCTGATTCTCCATCAATGCATCATACTCCTCCTGCATAGCTTCCTCCCAATTCTCCTTACCTTTTGCCTCTTCATATGTAGAAGGGTCTTCATCTACCTTCATCATATAAGCATAATCTTTGGTAGCCAAAAAAGAACTGTCATAGCTATACCTTGCAGGTTGCCACTTGTGTCTTGATGACCTTCTGAGTTCTCCACTCCTTGAGGTTTCTGGGTCATCACACTCAAGATCAAATCTTGACATTTCTTCAACTTCAACCTGTACTTCATTATTCTCCTCTTCATCAAATATCTGAACCTTTGATTTACCTTTCTTTTGGTTCACAACTTCTTCATCACCTGCATTAATATTGATTGTACCTGCATACCAAGTACCTTGCTCATCAAATGTAACATCCTTTGATACAAGGAATTGTTTTGTGGATGGACTCCGCAACCTATATCCCATCTGCTTATCATCATAACCGATGAATACATACTTTTCAGCTTTAGGTTCCAATTTGTGCCTTAATTGTGATGGCACATATGCATATGCCAAACATCCAAATACTTTGCAATGATCCAAGGTAGGTCTCTTACCTCACCAAGCTTCATAACGTGTCATACCCTGCAAGGCTTTACATGGTAACCTATTAACCAAATAAGTAGCTGTATTTATAGCCTCAGCCCACAAATAATTAGGGCAATTTTTCTCCTTCATCATTGAGCTTGCAAACTCAACAAGAGTTTTATTTCTTCTCTCTGCTACACCATTTTGTTGAGGAGAGTACCTGCAAGTAACCTCTCTCTTAATACCTGCATTCCATAAGTAATCACTGAACTCATTAAAGGAATACTCTCCCCCTCCATCTGACCTTAGTCTCTTCAACTTATGACCTATAATTCTCTTTGCATACACATGATAGTGTTTAAATGTATTGAATACTTCTGATTTATCTTTGATCACATAGATAGTGATCCATCTGGTAGCATCATCAACATAAATCACATAATACCTTGAACCATTGATACTAAAATCTTTTGATGGTCCCCACACATCTCTGTGTACCAATTCAAGCTTCTCTGAATACATAAAACCATGCTTGGAATAAGATTGCTAATGAGCCTTACCTAATTGACATGCCTCACATCTGTATGTCATATGTTGACCTGCAACATTAGGCAATCCAAGCACTGAACCATTGTTAACCATGTCTTTGATACCTCTTTCATTGAAATGTCAGAGCCTCTTGTGCCAAAGATCTAACTCAGAGATCTTATGCCCTCCATAAGTGAACAAGGCATGACCAACATTACCTTGAATCTTCAATGTGAACAATCTTCCTTCTTTCTTCCCTGAAACAACCTGTTTATACCCATTGCTAGGGTCTTCCACAAACACTCCTTCATTAGTGAATCTAACTTCATAACCTTTTTCAACAATTTGTCCTACACTTATCAAATTCTTAGGAATTGTAGGAACATACAAGACCTTACTCAAGAGAGTGCTACCATCCTTGGCCTTCACTAATCCAATTGACTTCACATTGTGCTTTGTATTGTCACCTATTTGAACTACATGATTAGTTACCTTATTCTCCAAATCAGTCATCAAGGCCATGTTGCCACTTAGGTGATTGCTACATCCTGAGTCCATGTAGAAGACTCTTTGGTCTTCACTTTGCCTTTCAAAAGTTGCATTCATTATCAATGTTGAATCCTCCTTCTGACCTGAAGCATAATTGTAGTAGGTACTATTGTATTGTCTACTTTGGAATCCTCTACCTGCATTTCTTCCAAAGTAACCTCTACTACCTCTACCTCTGAAATTACCTCTTTGATTTGTGCCACCTCTTCCTCTTGAATTAAAATTCTGATTATATCCACCATTACTCTGAGTATTATGTCAACAATCATTAGCTAAGTGATTTGTCTTACCACAAATCCAGCAAGCTTTGACTCCATCTTTATTACTCCTGCCTCTTCCTCTACCTTTGCCACCTCCTCTTCCTCTTAGGAAGTTGGCTTGACTAGTTGTGCCTTCATCTTCATTTGCGTATTGCTTCCCTTTGCTATTTTTCTTCTTATCCTTTGAATACATTGCATGACCTGCACTTTAGTCACCTTCACCTTTGACATCCTGCTCAAAGGTTAACATATGTCCAAGCAACTGATTTAAGTCAGGAGTAAACTGATAAAGTGATAATTCAGTAGACAAAATGAATGGCTTCCATTTGTCATCACCTCTCAACCCTGTGAGAATTTTCCTTACCAATTTATCTTCCTCAATGTCTCCATCAACTGCTCCTAATGCAGTTGCAATGTCCTTCATCCTTGTTACATAGTTTGAGATGGATTGAGAAGCCTTCTTCTTGAAAGTGGTAAATTCTGCCCACAAAGATGCCTTCCTTGACTTTGTGGTGTTTTGAAAATGCTCCTCCAAAGCATTCCATGTATCACTTGCACTTTCAAGACCTCTAATGTGAGGTAGCAAGTAGTCATTGACTGCCATATAGATAATGCTCCTAGCTTGAGCATCTCTCTTCATCTAATTCTTCAAATCTGATAATTCCTCCCTAGTTGGAACACTAGGATCTCTGAATTGAGGCTTTTCTTCTTCACCTATAATATAAGCTATCAAGTCTTTGCTCATAAGATGAGCTTCCATCCTCATTGACCATGTTGGATAGTTCTCTCTATCCAACTTCTCTATTTGAAGAGAATTTCCCATTCTTTCTTCACCTGTATATTGAATTCTTCAAACTGTATGAGTAATAGATGTACCTTTACTTTGAATAATGTTCCTTTTGTCTTCCTTGATGTTGTATAACCTCCTTCTCAAGCTTTGCCCTCAATCTTTCATCTTTTGAACCTTCAAATGTTGAATTCTTTGCACCTACAGCAATCGGGGTCCTCCTTCCTTCAATTTTGATACTTTCTGCTCTGATACCACTGATGGAGAGTGTTAATCTCCAAAAGAAAAAGTTACTCTTGTAGTTAGAGCACCTCTATAATAAGAATAACTCAAACCTTCACCAATTTTAGAGATCCATGATCAATTACAAAGATTTTGAAAAATCTTTGAGGGAAAGATTTTGAAAAATCTGTGAGGGAAAAATCTGTGCCTTCATTCCCTATGAGCTTGATTTCGGTTACCCAGTTACAAGAGAGCAGATGCTATGCATTCCTTGGTGAGCACCATTTTCAGTTGCAGTTGGGATATCTTATGCTTGTTAGAGGTGCTAGGATTGGGCATAGGTATCCACTGCAAGTACTTCATGTGAGAGACAGTCTTGTCTCAGTGGGAGTTCAGCCTTATGTGCGATGTGAGACTCGTCGTGTCTCATTTTGTCTACCTACACATAGGTCTATTGACATTCTTGATGCCCATGTATGGCAGGATTCAGATGCTCAGATGGATGCACATGTAGAGCATACTTTGGATGCTCATGACGCTTATGGAGAGCATGATGGTTCTAATCATTTGGATGCTTTAGAGCATGATGTGGATGCTCATGTAGAGCATTGTGATGATACTCAGTTAGAGTATGATCATCATTTTGACATTGGTATTGATGTTGTGCAGTTAGCTCATGTGGAGCATGATCATACACTTGGTGTGATAGAGCAGGATTGCTCTCATGATACACAATGTGTGATAGAGCATATTAGCTCTCAGGATGCACAGCTAGATACATCCTTGGTTGTGAGCATGGCTGATTTGGATGTTGAGCAGTCAGTAGTTATGCAGTCATTCTTGGATTCGCTCATGCCAGATGTAGACACAGCTATGTCAAGACATGTTGGTCTTGATGATGGTGCTTTGGATGCCTTGGATATAGGCATGGCTAACATGCTTACATTAGCCAGGATAGCACAGGTTTCGTCAGCATTTGAGAGTCTAATGTACGAGTTATTATGCTCGAGACCAAATATTGCAGTTGCTATTGGAGCAATTTGCACTTGGATTTGTCAGTCGTTCGATGATTGACACAGGCATAGAGTGAGTGGGAGCTTTGCAGGAACTTCCTCAGTTCTTGCATTAGTCATATGAGTCTAGAGCAGTTTGAGGTGCATGGATACACCTTGTTTGAGGCAGTTAGTGTAGGCTGATCTATATGGGTTGAGATTCGGACTCTTCCTGTACATTATTGTATAGTCCTACATCATTCTTTGTATATTTTTTCACTTATGGTCACATTGACCCTTAAGTGGGAGATTGTTCGAGATGTAAGGATCATGTGACCTTACTCCCATATTCATGTATATACATCATATATAGAGCATTGCCTCAAGAGAGATCATTATGTGGGTTTCAAGGCTCCCACACATCTATGTGCATCTCTCCTCCCTTGTCTCTCCCTCCATCTCCTCCTTCCTCCTCTTTCTCTGCACACCAAAGCCCTTCAATGAAGACACACTTTTCTGCTTTTGGATCAAGCTTCATCCTCAATTCATCTGGGACATGTACATATGCAATACAGCCAAAAACTTTCAAATGCGATAAGTTTGGATTTTTACCTGTAAACTTCTCTTCACGTATAACTTGATGTACAGTAGCAGTCGGAGTTTTGTTCATGATGTATACAGCAATATGCACAGCTTCTGCCCAATAACAATGAGGCATATTCTTCTTAGCCATCAAGGCTCTTGCTATTTCTGCAATATTTCTATTTTTGCATTCAAAAACGCCATTCTATTGTGGTGTGTACCTGCATGAAAACTGACGTCGAATTTCATGATTTTTTAGAAAACTGCTGAACTCATTTGACATGTATTCAGCTCCTCCATTAGATCTTAATGTCTGAATGTACTTCCCTATCTGCTTCTCCACCATAGCTTTAAAATTCTAGAAGTGAGTGAACACCTCGCTCTTCTCTTTCATGAAATATACCCATACTTTATGTGTATGATCATCAATGAAAGTAACAAAAAACCTACAACTGCCCATAGATGTGGTCTTTGATGGACCCCAAACATCTGTATGTACTACTTCTAGCACATTCTCACTAACATGCTTGTCATGTGGAAATGATGCTCTTGACTATTTACCAAATTGACATGTTGCACATACCTTTTGCATTTTTGCAACTTTGAAATTTGGTAGTCTATGGACAATCTCCTTTGACTGCATCAATTTCAGCCTTTGCAAATTTGCATGTCTGATCTGTTTGCGCCACATATCTATATCTACAATAACTCCTGCACCTTTTGCAAACATGGATGCATTCATTTCAAGAATCTTCACATTTAAGGTGAACATCCTACCCACTTTGTTTCCTTTGGCAACCAATCATCCATCCTGCTTGTACTCTTCTACATATAATCCATCAGCATTGAACCTAACTTGTAAACCCTGGTCAACCATTTGTCCAACAAAAACCAGATTCTTTGTTATATTTGGAACATGCAGCATATCAGCAAGATGTTTTACCTTTCCATCCTCCATGGATAGTGCTATGTTTCCTGTATGCTCAATAGGATGTGATGTGTCATCACCTGTTTCAACATATCCAGGAACTAGCAATTTCTGCAAAGTACTAAACCCTTCCGCATGACTAGTCATGTGATTTGAAGCACCTGAATCAATGTACCAGACATTATCATTCGATTTTGACACACTAGCAGACATCGTATTCATCATGTGATGTTGAACCATGAATAGCTTCTCACAATCATCTGTACTTGTGGATGCATAGTTGTTTTGCTACCTTCTGTTATTTTGATTCTTCAACCTGCAATCACATTCAAAGTATCCAAGTTTACCATAGTTCCAGCATCCTTTACTATCATTACCTGAATCATTTCTTTGGAAATTTCTGCGAACTCTTTGGCTTCCTCGGCCTCGAAACTGTCCTCTTCCTCATGCATGATTCTGTTGTTGACCTTGGTCTTGGTTATTGTTTCCTCTTCTACTTCTGAAACCTCTACCTCTATCTCTTCCTCTGCCTGAGTAGAATACCTAGTCAGAATTGGGCTTTCCTTTGGAGTTTGAATCCTCACCAAGATTCTTTTCTTCAATAATCAGCATAGATACCAAATCAACAAAATTTGGAATATTTTCCTTGGTCTTTATAGAAGCTCTGAATTGCTTATATGCATCTCCTAAACCACGAAGGCATACTTCCACCTTATCATCATCATCTACATTCACTCCAATAGATGCAAGTGACTCACTTATGCTTTTGATTTTCAAGGTATAATCAATTATCGGCATGCTCTTTTTCTCCAAGGTATGCAGCTCGTTCTTGAGTTACAATTTTTGAGCCTTTGTATTGGTCTCATTCAATGTGACCAAACTATTCCAAGCCTCTTTCGGAGTCTTCGCATCCTGTATGTGCCCAATCATGCTATCATGTATGCTAACAGATAGCCAGTTCATTACCTTTCATGCTCCTTGATTCCATTCCTCATGCTCTTAACTGTTCTGGAGTCCGATTCCTCTCTGGTAACTACGGAGCATTTTCGTTCTCTCCTTTGATGTACTTCCAATAACCTTTTCCCATCACGAAATTCATCATTCTGAATCTCCAAGCATGGAAGTTGTTCTTGTCCAGTTTATCACTCATAAGCTGACTCATTCCATCTGCATTTTCCATTTCTACAGCAATTCACAACACTGCAAAACACTACAAGCAGCACTTCTGCTTGAACATTGTTGCACTATGACATGACAGTTCGATCTCAGAAAAACACAGTTTTTGTGTATCGACAATACACGGAATCGCTTGAAATACTGGAGCTAGAATATATGAGTGTTTTGGAACACAATGCAAGTTACTGTTTTTGAAACTGACCTGGTTTTTCTGTGGGCCCCACCTTGTGGGCTTGAAACGGAGATTGAGATGGCTCCGAAACTTTGATCTGACAAAAACAAGTGACCCTAAAGGGATAACTTTCGACAATATTTTGAGGTCTTCAATCTTCATGCCGATTTTCATAGCAAATAGAGGTTGTTTGTGAATCCCATTTTCTCCATGCCTTGCTGCATACTCTTCACTATCGCCTTCTCCACGAGCTCTGTTGGGGTTCGCATACAACACATCTCTACTTGTTTCTGAACAATCAAACTTTAGCACTAATCTACTTCACACAAAGAATACGCTTCCAACATATTTTCATATTTAGCACTGTTACACTGTGACAAAATCTCTCTTCAACAAACAAAACTCAAAATAGACAAAGATTCATTCTTGCGCTGAATGTATATGAGTAATAACTCCATTAGAGTTCTTCTACATCATGTATTACACGATGGAAAAGTTCATTAACACTTCTGACTATCGAAAGTACATTACAGAAATAGGTAACTGGCGTTGTTCTCTCTGAGGAAGCCTCTTCCTCTTCTGGTTTCTTGCACTCTCCCTCTTGGAGACGCTTCTTCCCCCTTCTTAACTTCCTTCTCGTGAACGAAATATAACTACTCTCTTTATTGTGACATCAGTGCCTAACAAAAAAGTAATTCTCTATTAAAATCCGAGCAAGAAAATACAAATTCAGCAAATTTCCAACTCAGCAACATCCGATTGAGTAATATCTGAGTTAGCAGACTTTCAGAATTCAGACTAACTATTTATCCTCAAGATTCTTCTATCCTCAACACCTGGCACAGCCCGGTGGGGGATTTTTCAAAAAATCAGACCCAAATTTAAAATCTCTTGATTGTACAATATTATTTCCATCGACTGTTCGGTACTGTTGGCTTCCTTTGTTCCAACTTCTTGACTCTGCAGCACTTTCACATCCTCCGTTGTACCTTTCTGCGCTTCCTACAGTTCCATTGAATCAACTAATTGTTGCTGCTCAACTATTGCATCCACTTTCTGCTCCAAATCTCTTTGCAACAATTGCACTTGTAGTTCTTTGATTGTTTGCACATGCTCATCAATCTGCTTCTGATATTCTTTAACCATATGCAGTAAATCCTTCTCATGGTTTGAAACAAAACAGTTATATACTTGCTCAATCTGATTTCTACACAGACTTTGCAAACGACCTTGAACCACCTTCCATATGTCTTGAACATATCTCTGCACATGCTGCTTCAGTACTCCAACATCCGACTCTGACATTAAAACTGCACCAAACTCCACATCCTCATTTTCTAATGTTTGTTTCTCTAGTGAAATTAATGCTTCCATCCGAGATCTAAGTACTACGACTTTTGTCTGCAAATTAGCATTCAGTGTAGAAAACCCATTCATCTCGTTTTCAATTTTTTCCTGTATAGTGCTCTTCCACTCATCAAACTCCTGTAATGACCGCTTCACTTTTGACAACTCCATTACCTGCTGCATTTTACTTTGTTGACTATATTCCTCCAACGCCTGTGTTTTCTTGTTTACCTCTTCCTGAAGTAGTTGCACCTGCTTCTGTAAGAATTGACAACTTTCTATATTAACAAACTCTTTAGCTTGTTCATACTTTTTTGATTGTTCCTCCTGCCAGTCTAAAAAAACAAAAATTTCTTGCATTTTCTCCTTCATACTCGATACATCAAAACCTGTTCGCAATATTGATTGTTGCTTAACCTCTTCCCCTAGTTTATTCTCCATTGCCTGCGACTGCACTTCTAACTTTCTCTTTTGAGATATTTTAAATACCTTACCTATTACTCTTAGCTGCTCTGCACTATTCGAAACTTGCAACAACCTATCATCATTTAGCATCTGTTTTTCATAATCAGTCTAAAGCGTTTACATAACTGGTGCTAATTCTTGAGTCCTATATCCCGCCTTCAGCAAATCCATACACATCTCCAATGATCCTTGCACTTCTTTCTCCATTACCTGCACTTGATCCCAAAGTCCTGACTCATCACCTAGAATTTTGGTTTCCTTAAGACTTGGCAGCCCCTGATTATCCTTCTGCTGTACAAATTGAAAAAGTGCTGCCATATACACTGACATATGACTGTTCAATAATGTTTTGTGCCTATCTCCCATAAAAATTTCACCATTCATGTGCTCGTATAGCCAGTGAGCCCAACTTACCCTACCATTTGATTCAACATAAGCTAATGGCACAAAGTTTTCTCTTGACATGTAGTCATACTTAATAATAAAACATAATCTTTCTAAGTACCACTTTAGCTACTCCCTACGTGCATATCCTGCATTTTTCATCATATAATACTGTCTTCCACCTTCTCTTGTGCCAAATTCTTTTCTCAATGACTCCTCTGAACATTTCGGAATAACCACATCGTTATATATTGTATTCTAAACACCTCTGCCACTAACTCAAGCGAAAACTTTACCTGTAATGTCAACTGTCCTTTCGTCTTCTTAAGAATCTTGAGCTGACTTTTGGCATAGTAATTGCATCACCATTGTGCCCACGACAGCATTGCAAACTATAGTAAACCTATCTTGTGGAGCCAAGCCACATTAATAGGAGAATGTATATCAATCTCTACCTTGAAATTCATAAACGGATCCATGAGGGTCTGCATAAACTTCATTGCGGTGGATGTTGTTGAAATCTCCTCCACCTCATCGTGAAGCTGGTTGTCACTCTCCTTAGTTGTCATATCCTCCTTATGTCACATTGCTTCTCGTCTTTTACAATGCCCCCTCATCACCACTGTCTCCTTCAACGACGCACTAGAACCTATGACCAACATCACCTTTGGAGCCATGAAATAAAACGCAAAATGCAAGTACAAGCAGTGCGAACTTTCAAATTGCCACTGAGTTGAGAACTTCACGTACTGGATCACGTGCCAACACATGCAACTAAATAATGTTTGGGCATAAGTTACCTTAAATATCATTAGGTGCATCTTTACACACATTTCCATGCCATGAGTAAAAGTTATTCTACACGTGCAATTACTTGCGTTAAGGCTCATGCGCAAATCGAGAATAATTAACTGAGATCTCCTCCCCTTCACATTTCACTTTCCGATCCACCACCCTACAAGCTCCCACAAAACCTTTCGACACCATACAACTTGTTGCTTAACACTCACACAAATAATTGATTTCACCTGAGAGTCCAACTGAACCTGAATCTTGCTCCCTCTTACCTTGTTCAGGTGAACTGTACTCTCCAATGGACAATAAAACTGGTATCCTCCGTTATTTGCATGTCCACCCAGGAACACCGATCCATGATGTTGGTGGCTGCTTGCTATCATCAGTGTCCATGCACCTTGAGTTACATCTCTTGCTGCTTCTGAATATTCCTCTAATACTTCAGTCCGATTCACCAACACTCCCTTCTTCGTTGTATGCTGATAAATAACTACTAACAAAAAAGTGAGCCTCTGATTATAACCTATCCCCCAATGGATTCGTAAGAACATGCTTAATGCCATTTTTGACCAACCACAATCAAGGAAACATGTCACCAAGGATGAAAATGCAGATAAATAAGCCTTCTTGCTTCAGTGATCAGACATGTTAGTAATATGATTTTCAGACTTAACCATTACTTGCACTACATTAGAAGATAACCAATCCAAATGTGGCGGCTTCCCTTGAAATGTCTTTAGCCGGAATCCATTGATTGGTTTTTCCATTCTTGTGCCAAATACATCTGCCAATAGAAAAGTTCCTTGCCCTAAATCTTGCACAATCTGATATGGACCTTGATATCTCAATGTGAGCTTTCCCGGATGTGGTCCTAACTTAGAATTATACACCATTACCCAATCTCCTTCTTTAAATAACTTAAACTTCACATTCTGATTCACCCAAGCTTGTCTTCGTCTTTGAATTACCTCAGTAATGTATGCACTTACCAAACGATCCTCTTCCAACTGTAGAAGATATTTGCTTCTGTGTTTAACTCATAAATCAGGAGACATCTTTTCTGTTGTGATTCACAAACTTGGAACCACAAATTCCATGGGTACCACTGCCTCCAATCCATATACCAGTCGGAATGGAGTCATACCTGTTGTCACTTTGAATGTTGTTCTGAATGACCACAAAGCTTAGTCAAGTAATAAATCCCGATTTTTCTGATTGTCATGCACAAGCTTCTTAAGAATACGCATTGATGTTTTATTTGTACTTTCGGCCTGACCATTCACCTGTGGATGATATGATGTAGACTTTTTATGCATAATCAAATGAGTTCGTGTTAATTCTGAAATTATTTCATTAGGGAAATGAGCACCTCTGTCACTTACCAACTCAATAGGACAACCAAATCTGGTCATAATATTATGATAAAGAAATTTTGCCACACTTGTTGCCTTATTATCTTTCAATGCCACTGCTTCCACCCACTTTGTACAATAATCTATAGCTACTAAAATATATATGTTGCCACGTTGAGTAATTGGTTTAATAGGGCCCACAAAATCCATGCCCCACTTTTGGAATGGATCCAATGGTAAAACCGGATGATCAGACATCCGATCTCAATTGCTTGGTTGGCCCATCTTCTGAAAAATCACACATCTTTTTGCATACTCATGGGCATCCTTTAACACAGTAGGCCACCATAAACCTACTTGTAACACTTTCTTTCCTGTAATGTCCCCAGACAAATGACCTCCTGCTGGACCTGAATGTGCCTGTTGGTTGCTCAAATTCTGGTACACACCTCCTAATAACCTGATCCACCCCTTTTTATATAATGCACTGGCTATGATCAAATACGGTCTGCTTTTAAGTGCAAATTTCTTTCTCTGATTAGGTGAAAATTGTTGTGGTAATGACCCATCCATTAAAAATACCAATAACTGATCATACCAAGAATTTGGTTCAGCAACCTGTGCATTAAACAATTCCGCATCGGGGAATTCATCATTGACACTTAAAGGTGCCTCTTTTGATTCCAACCGACTAAAATAGTCAGCCATTGAATGCTCTTTGCCTGGAGTATGAATAATCACAAAATCAAACTCTTGCAATAAAAGCATCCACCTGGCTAGTCTTCCTGTCAACAAATGCTTCTTAATCAAATATATCAAAGCCTGGTGATCCACATGAAAAACCACTTTATTTCCCAACAAATAATGTTGAAACTTGTTGAGAGAATATACCATTGCTAAAGCTTCCCTTTCAGTCACCGGATAATTCCTTTCGGCTGAACACAATACCCTACTAGCATAATACACTGGTCTATACCATCCTTTCTCCTTTTGCTACATCAAAACTGCTCCAACAGCCACATCAGATGCATCAACAAATATGTGGAAAGGCAATGACCAATCTGGTGGTTGCAAAATTGGTGCCACAGACACCATCTTCTTCAAGAGTTGAAACGCTTTTTCT
Source organism: Ceratopteris richardii (assembly GCA_020310875.1). Lineage (NCBI taxonomy): Eukaryota > Viridiplantae > Streptophyta > Polypodiopsida > Polypodiales > Pteridaceae > Ceratopteris > Ceratopteris richardii. The sequence goes on from CM035416.1 coordinate 138,631,087, forward strand.
TGAGCATCCACCCATACGAATGTAACATCCTTTTTTGTCAAATGTGTAAGCGGTAAAGAGATATTAGCCAAATATCGTAAGTATCTAGAGTGCCACTTAATGTGACCCACGAACTGCATTATTTCCTTCACATTCGTAGGTGCCTTTGTCTTCCTAATAGCTTCAATCTTCTTAACATCTATGGCCATGCCTTGTTCAGAAATGAGATGTCCCAATAAAATACCACTTCTAACTGCAATTACACTTTTAAACGGATTTAACACCATCCTAAACTGTTAACATCTGTCAAAACATAATTTCAGATGCTGCAAATGTTGAACCTTCTTACCAAAGACTGAGAAATCATCCACAAACACCTGCATAAACTCTTGTAAGTAAGGTTCAAACACTTTACATTCCACATAATTAAATGATGGTGGTCCATTCTTCAACCCAAAACTCATAACTGTGAACATGTCAGCACCAAATTCTGTAATAAACATCGTTTTATGCTGATCTTCTTCAGCCACACTAATTTGATTGTACCCTGAAAACCCATCCAAGAAACTATACATTTCATGTCCTGCTACTGCATTCAATACGGCGTCACAAAACGGCATAGGAAAAGGATTAGTAATTGTTGCTGCATTTAACTTTTTATAATCCACACAAATTCTGAGTTTCCCATTTAGGGACTATAATAATAGGAGAAAGCCAAGTCACCTGATTAACAGGTTTAATAAATCCAACAGCCAATAGTTTATCAATTTCTTCTTTCACTTGTTTAGCAAAATTTGGATTCATCCTATACCGCTGCTGCACAACCGGCACTGCATCCGTCCTCAAATTAATCCGATGTTGATGCAAATCCGGATATATGCCCTTTACCTGAGAATAATCCCATGCAAATACGTCTACATACTCTTTCAACAAACAAATAAGATCCTCCATAAACTGACCATCGACTACTTTACTGATTCTCACCATCTTCCTCCTTTACCCTTGCCGAACCTGCATACTTCTGGTCATATACCCGTTCAACCAGACTTATTACTTCTTTTTCCTATTGTTCTAACTTCTGTTGCACTGGAGTTGCCATACGTTTCTCAAACATCCTTTGTATTTGTACTCCTTCAGCCTGTTCACCCAGAACTGGCCCATCTACTTTTTGCACAATCGGATCATCCTTACTCAATACTCTTGCGACATCAACCTCCAATACCGGTACAATCGTTGGATTTGCTTGCAAAAAAATTTCCTCTTCATCGTCTTCTAAATCATCTGCCAAATTAATAGTCTGAGCCATAAGTGGTTTATCCTGCACTGACATATTCCTTCTTCCTCGCATAGGGATTGTCACCTGCTTTTTCCCTTTTATGATCATTACCACATTCAGACCCCAATCTTGCTTGACTTTAGCAACCCTCTACCAAGGTCTTCCTAACAACATTTCATATGGATAAGCTGACTCAGACATCCTAATGACCACAAAATTTACCATAAGTGACATTCCAGAAATAATGATCTACTGCTGCTTCAGAATGCCAACAGGCTGAACTCGAGTTTGATCCGCCATCTTCACTTGAAATGGTGCTAGACCCAATGCCCCTTCTCCCATTTCTTTAAAAATATGCTCAGTTAATATATTCACCCCTGAGCCCCCATCAAGCAACACTTCATCAAATCCTCTTTGCCCATATTGTAGCTAAATTATTGGCACGACAAAATCTACATCCGTTGGATCAATATTATTGGCTGATGTTGAGGGTACCGACCTAAGTGTTGGCTCTGAACACTGACCAATAAGCTTCTTCAATAATTTCTCCCGTAATGTTGGTACCAAGGATAATAATTGGTCTAAAGACAATTGTAATGGTGAGTTAATGATTACCTCAAACCAATCTTTATTAGCATCTTGCTTGATTGGATTCTTGTTTTCGGTTGTTATTGACGGTACCATGCTTGCATCCTGCTCTTCCTTGGCCGGATCTATAAATTTCACCTGTTTATGCTGCTTTTGTTGAACCGGTTTTTGCACTTTGTCCCTAACCTATCATTATTCTTGCCAATTAATAGGACCTTTGTTCTTGGACCTTGTGACCACCAACACTTCCACTTCTTTTCCTTTCCTACACTGCTTACAATCACAGCACCACTGAGAGTCATGCTTTGCATTTACCATTTCCGATGTACTAGGAACTGTCTCCTTTCGACACTCCAGTTCTGGTAACTCAATAACTATAGCATTGGCTTGAGGAGCCTGTTGTCCCTGTTGTAGTTGTTGTCCCTATTGATTAGGCTAATTATACCGAATTATTGGTATGCCCCTTTCTTCTCTATGTTTTACCCATAATGGACAATTGGGTCCTATCCGATCAGGCGCTGAACAATATCTACAAGGCATCACTCTTTGTGGTCGCCCTGCTGATGACCTTGCTAGTTATGTCCTTGTTGATTCCCCTGATCTCCTCATAGAGGTCTTACTTACTGCTGCCTCTAAAAATTGCCTCTCCCTTGCACAAGCTTAGCTTGATTGGCTACCATAGTAGTATTATTCCTATTCTCTTGCTGTGAACTTTGCCCTCTATTCTTGGGGTTGTACCAACATTGGTTTGTTGTATGTCCGTCTTTATCACAAATATCACAAAATCTCCTCTCTTTTGGAGCTACAATGGAATATCCATGTCTTTTTAACTTACTAATCCATGCTTCCTCTTTACTTTGCTTAGCCTTATGCTTGTGATGCTTGCTCCCTACTACTTCTTCATCTTGGGTATCAGAGTCAGAATCAGTTGAACCTTTGTCTGACTCCAATTCTGAATCAGAGTTAGCCTCTAAATTAGAATCAGAATGTCTCTTTTTAGCCCGTCCAAATCTTCTTTCCACGCGTGCAACTGCTAACACTAATACATCAAAGCCATTCGCAATATCCACACTTGCAACTGCATGTCTAATGGTACTTTGTAATCCTTTTAGAAAATAACCTACCAACATCTCGTCAGTAGATCTTTCATTACCTTGCAATCGTTCTATTAAGGTTCTGAATTTCTGACAATAATCTTCCACTAACATGGTTTTTTGCTTAATAGCTCTCAATTTCCGTAACACGTCGAAAGGAGTCTTCTCTTTTCTAAATCGTTGCAAAAATTCTATTTTTAATGCATCATATGTAGCAAAATGAGCAATACCATATTGACTGAACCAGCTCATTGCTCATCCTTCCAATGTGGCAGCAAATTGATGAAGTTTAATATCATCACCATATATAGTTGGGTATCCATTAGCTATCCATTTTATCTCAAATTGAGTCACATGGCAATCAGCATCTTCTTTAGATCCTCCTCTGAAATGAGCTGCTTTGACTTTGGGGTGGGAGGTGGTTGCGCCATTAGCTATGGTTGAGGTGTACGCCTAGTTCTTTGACTAGTCACCCCTGCAAGTGGGTCAAACTGGAGTCGTCTTCTTACTCCTACAGTTGTTTCTATTAGGAATAGCGCTCCGAGTATACCGCCCACTAACCTTACCTCTCCTGCACCTGTTTCTCCCTGTTCTTCTTTTGTTTCCAAATTAGCTTCCTCCTCGGGTTTGTACCAATCGTAAAATTCTAAGGATGACTCCACGTTAGCTGCCTTTGCCTGTGCTCTTGTAAAATACACTTTACCAAATCGTTTCCTTCTTTCCTTCATGCATTTCTTGCTTCATTAGCAGCACAGTAGGATCGCCAAATGTGTTGGGGTTCGCATACAACACATCTCTACTTGTTTCTGAACAATCAAACTTTAGCACTAATCTACTTCACACAAAGAATACGCTTCCAACAGATTTTCAGATTTAGCACTGTTACACTGTGACAAAATCTCTCTTCAACAAACAAAACTCAAAATAGACAAAGATTCATTCTTGCGCTGAATGTATATGAGTAATAACTCCATTAGAGTTCTTCTACATCAGGTATTACATGATGGAAAAGTTCATTAACACTTCTGACTATCGAAAATACATTACGGAAATAGGTAATTGGCGTTGTTCTCTCTGAGGACGCCTCTTCCTCTTCTGGTTTCTTGCGCTCTCCCTCTTGGAGACGCTTCTTCCCCCTTCTTAACTTCCTTCTCGTGAACAAAATATAACTACTCTCTTTATTGCGACATCAACGCCTAACAAAAAAGTAACTGTCTGTTAAAATCCGAGTAAGAAAATACAAACTCAGCAAATTTCCAACTCAGCAACATCCGATTGAGTGATATCTAAGTTAGCATCAGAATTCATATTAACTATTTATCCTCAAGATTCTTCTATCCTCAACAAGCTCTCTATAGCCACACTAGCTCTGATACCATGTCAGGAGGAAGGAGATAAGGAAGAGAGCTCATACACACACTCTCACTCTCAAGGAGAAGCGCACACACAGATTGAGGCAAGGAAGAATGATCTTCTTCTTCTTCTATTACATAAAAAGGAATGTACAAGAATGATCTAAAAACAAGAATACAAGTGCAATATATAAAGATCAGTACATAAGAAAAAACCTAATGTCCGGAAATGAGTGAGCTGGCAAGGAACAAATGTGCCATCACTTTCGATAGATAAATCTAATAAAGCTCAATGAAGTATCCCTAACATATACCGATGTGTCCAAGTGTCCCTCCTAATGTCCCTCATGTGGACACTTTCCCAAGGCTAGTAACATGACTTCTATTCCAATTGAAGGTTGTCATTCACGTACAAATCAAGGTAGCACTTGGAAGAAGTTTCTCCCAATAACAAGGTTCTCATACCTTAGGATAAGGTATGAGAACCTTGTCATTAGTGTCATAAGGTTTGTTGTCATTAGTGTCCATGTGAAAGGCCAAATGGCCACTGGAAACTTCTGTATATGTTCTTTAATAAAACATATAGTGGCCTAGTCAGCCATAGACTCTAATTTTGACTGCATTTGTATGATCTAAGAAATCTCTATTCATGTTCTATGTACTATGTGTTGTTTATGTATTTTCCACCCCCTGTTCTCACTTGTATCAAAGCATTTCGACGCAAAAGCTTTTTTCCTTTTGTGTGAGCAAAGTGAGCACCCATCCGCCCATCCAAGGCTTTCTCCAAGGCTTACGACTAAGGTGGTGTCCAAGGCATAGAACTTGGCATAGCTTGTCATCCGAGTCACCGAAGTCATGATTGACGTCATTGGCTACGTGCGAGGTAGGACCTCAACGATCAAGGAAGACAGAGGTTCTTGGTACTTTGCGAGAGGTCACCCATCCTAAAGTATTTCGATGGTGATGCACCACAGTGCACTCTCCTTCTCAAGATCTCCACAACGATATGCTCGGAGTAGAAAACCGAGCTCCTGAGGCCACATGCGGTACTCCGCACAGAGGCTGTAGAATACACAGAAAAACACAGTACACAGGGAGCACGAAGACAGACTTCTTAGGTCTTACAAATGCAGTCGAACTTACAGTTTGTGACTGACCAGGCCACTATATGTTTTATTAAAGAACATATACAAAGAAGCGTCCGGTGGCCATTTGGCCTTTCACATGGACACTAACGGTAACCATCTCCCACTAAAGGCCAATACGGCTAGAGTAACTATGGGAGAAAAATAAAGAATGATAAAGAATACCTGAGTGTAAGTATACAAATTATACCTCCCACCTAATGGGCATGTTACACAGTGTACAAGTGACTGTGTAAGATCAAGAATCAAGTAATCCCCATCAAGTGACAACAGTGTTGAAAGATATCCTGTGGTAGAGCTTTAGTCAAAGCATCTGCAGCATTATCTCGAGTGTGAACCTTCTCAAGAATAATGCTCTCAATGGCTAAGCAATCTCTAATGAAGTGATACCTCACCTCAATGTGCTTGGTCTTTGCATGATAGACCAGATTCTTAGCCAAAGCCATGCACTCTGACTATCACTGAGCAATCGAGGTACATGCTGAGGTAAACCCATATCACAAGCAAGACGAGAAAGCCACAATGCTTCCTTACATGCCTCACTTGCTGCAACATACTCTGCTTCTGTGGTGGAAACAGTTGTACATTCTTGAAGACGAGATCTCCAAGAGATAGCACCTCCAGCAAAATGAAAAATGTACCCTGATGTAGACTTACAATTGTCTACACAACCAGCATACTCAGAATTTGTGTAGCCAATAATGGATGCTTTCCTTCTACCTAAGCATAGACACTTGTCCTTAATGCCACTCAGATATCTCAAAATCATCTTGACCGCTTCCCAATGTTTCTTGCTATGATTAGAAATATATCTACTCACAACTCCCACTACAAATGCAATGTCTGGTCTCGTAGCTACCATAGCGTACATGAGACTACCAACAGTAGACTGATAGGGAATTTTGGTCATGAATTCCTTTTCCTCATCTGATTTGGGGTTGTCATCCTTGCTCAATTTCAGATATGTGGGTAAAGGTGTACTCAATGCCTTTCCACCCTGCATATTGAACCGGTGAAGTACTTTGGATATGTACTCACTTTGAGACAAGTATATGCATCTTTTACTCCTATCACGAGTAATGTGCATGCCAAGAATATGTTTGGCATCCCCCAAATCCTTCATATCAAATGTCTGACTCAACTTCTTTTTGAGAATCGACAAATCATAAGAGGACTTCCCAGCAATCAACATATCATCGATGTAAAGTATCAAGCATATCAAGCTTCCATCAGAGCATCTCTTTGTGTAGAGACAATGATCCTCATTGCTCTGAGAATAGCCTTGGGACTTCATAAAAGCATCAAACTTTTGGTACCATTGTCTAGGAGACTGTTTAAGTCCATAGAAGCTCTTCTTGAGCTTACAAAGTAGACTTTCCTTGCCAGGAACTACATAAACCTCAGGTTGTTCCATATAGATCTCATTTTTAAGATCTCCATGCAAGAAAGTTGTTTTCACATCCATTTGGACTAGCTCTAAGTCCTCCATTGCAACGAATCCAAGCAACATGCGCAAAGTAGTCATCTTGACCACTAGAGAGAAGATTTCCTCAAAATCAACACCATGTTGTTGCTTAAAACCCTTTGCAACAAGTCGTGCTTTATATTTTGGAGAAGCACTATCTGATGTGAATTTCAGCTTAAATACCCATTTACATGGTAAAGCTTTCCTGCCCTTTGGAAAAGGTACTAAGTCCCAGGTACCATTCTTGTGAATAGAGTCCAACTCACTCTTCATGACACGCTCCCACTTGACATGATCCTCTGTCTGCATAGCCTCTTTGTAGCAAGAAGGCTCACCGACATCTGTTAGCATACCAAAATCTAAACCTGGAACATATCTATCAGGTGGATGTGAGACACGTGCAGAACGTCTCAATGGATGCTGAACAGGAACATGTGCAGACTGATCTGAATGGACATTCTCTTGAGCATCCCTATGTGCAGCATTTTTATGCATGCTAACTGGAGGACTAGTATCCTCAAACGCCATTCTTCTCACTTCAACCTCCTTAATGGGTTGTTTATGCATCTTAGACTCATTAAAAATGACATCACTACTTCTGATCACTGACCGTGTTTCAGGATCCCATAAGCGATATCCAAATTGTGCTTCTCGACCATATCCAAGAAAAATGCATTTCTTTGACTTATGGTCCAACTTTTGTCTAAGATTCTTGGGTATATGAACATATGCTTCACACCTAAAAACTTGAAGATGATCATAATATGGTGGTTTCCCTGTCCATAACTCTTGTGCCACTTTCAGACCTTTGGCAGTACTACGTGAAAGGTTAATCACATGAACTGCAGTCAATACTGCTTCTTCCCAAAAACCTTGTGAGAGGTTTGCATGATGCAACATAGAGACTACTCTATCTTGAATAGTTCTATTCATCCTCTCAGCTACACCATTTTGTACTAGGGTATAAGGAGTTGTAAGCTCTCTACGAATCCCTCTAGACTGACAGAAAAGTCTGAATTCATGTGAGGTATACTCACCCCCATTATTTGAACGTAAAGCCTTAAGCTTAGTTCCTTTTTCAGTCTCAACTAAAGCAAGCCATTTTCTGAAAGTAGGAAATACATCATCCTTTGATTTGATAGGATATACCCAGACTTTTCTAGTAGCATCATCTATGAAAGTGACAAAGTAAAGAGAACCACCTAAGGACCTAGTGGGCATAGGACCACACACATCTCTATGAACGAGATCTAAAGGCTGAATTGAAGAGTTAATGTGCGTTCTATGCACATTTTTGGTTTGCTTTCCATATTGAAAATGCTCACAAAATGAAAAATCAGAGAAAGATAACACAGGTAAGTAGCCAGAACAAGAAAGAGTTTCCATTCCACTACGAAATATATGGCCCAAACGACCATGCCAAATACAAGCCATAGGTTGTTCAGTAACAGCTAACAAGTGTTCTTTCTGTGATACAAATAAAGGATAAAGTGAGCCAACTTTGCTTCCTTTTGCAATAACCATATTGCCCTTTGATATACAAAAGGACTGAGCATAGAAGACCAGCTTGTAACCAAGGTCATCAAGTTGACCAACTGGCATCAAACTGCATAATAACTGAGGTACATGGCGTACATTATGCATAGTAAATTTTGAACCATCAATGAACTGCACAACCACATCTCCAATCCCCACAACATCACACTGATAAGAGTCATCAAGTCTCACGGTACCAAGAGACTTTGCTGCATAATTAGAGAACCATTCTCTATGTGGTATCACATGGAAAGAAGCACCAGAATCTAGCAGCCAGGTGTGGGAAAGAGAATCAGCCATAAGTGCCTCAGATGGCACAGTACTATCAAGTGTCAACATCACAGCATCATCAGAAATAGCAGTAATTTCTTCAATCTTCACAATCGAAGTAGATGGTGCAGGTAACTATTTAACATGCCCATCAACATTCTATCCTTTACCTTTAGCATTCTTTAATGCATAACAGTCTTTCTTCATGTGTCCTTTCTTATGACAATAATGGCATTCGATATCCCTCTTCCTTGATTTACTTCTACTCTTATTCCGCTGACCATTCTTTTCCTTGTTCTTGCTCCTGCCACGTTGCTGATTCTTTCCTTGGTAAGAATCACGAACATTATATGCATCTCCACTCTGAGTGCCAACCATAGATTTTCTACGAATCTCCTCACTCAAGAGTGCTCCACATATGTCATCATAGACGAGTTTACCACCAGGTGCACTGTTGCTAATAGCTGTGCAAAACGTATCCCATGATTATGGCAGGGTGCATAACAGCAATACTGCTTTCATTTCATTATCCATATCCATTTTCTGAGCCTGTAACTAGGATAATATAGCATCAAACTCATTTAGATGAGCAGCAACACTATCTGTGTCCTTCATACGAAGGTCATATAATTTTCTCATCAGATACACTTTATTTGATGCTGTCTCTTTTTCATATGTATTGCATAACTTTTTCCAAAGCTCCTCTGCACTTTCATAGTCTAATACTGTAAAGTAAACATTATCTGCCAGGTGCAATCGAATGGTAGACCTAGCCATTTCATCTAACTCATCCCAATCATCTTCATCCATGTCAGTAGGCTTCTTTGAAATCCCATTTACTGGCTTCCATTGCCTCCTTTGAATCAGCACATCTTTAATCTGATTCTTCCATAGAGCAAAGTTTGTGCCATCAAATTTTCAGATCTCAAAATGGTCTTTGCCCTGCAAGTTATAGCTCCTTCTCAGAACACTAGCACAAGACCCTGATCCACCAGATGTGCCTGAGACCTCTGATGCCATGATGGTAGAGAACTGAATAGAATGATAATGGAGCTAGAGGAGTCCAAACACCAACAAATAAGTGTATCAAGGAGTAAGTCGACCACTATAGAGTTGACTAAACCAAAAATCTGGAAAAATTTTGCTAGAGTATCCTCTGCAAAATTAGCATATGACCAGTGTCAAAGTATCATAAAACTGCAAGTACTATCATGTCTACCTGCATAGTGAATCACTGACTCCACTGCATATAATCAGTTACCTAATAGAAGCCAACTAGGCTTATCGAGCACCTATGAACAACTATCATACATCTCCTATGGCGAGGCTGGGTAAGTCTTCCACCTGCATCACCGAAGAGACCCCGACATCTAGGTGTCTCCCAGTTAAGAAAACCTCACCACAACCCTCTTTATCAAATGTAAAAGGCTTTATGCAAAGAACTTAACCGCTATATTAATGACCACATGGATGTACATAAAGCGGTATCCACAGAAGTGTACATGGTGTGTATGTGCTCAATATATGCAGTAAAATGACACTAAAAGGCTGAATACACAGCCCAAAAACTAGCCAATAACACCTGCAAGTGTCTGTCAACTTCGATGTCTTAGGCTTAAAAAACCTGCATAAATTTGCAGCGGCTGCTCCCACCAAAACTGAAAGTCTCTCGAGAAACCTGTAGTTTTACGAGTGTGGCTGAAAATACAGCCCCAAAGGTTGATGTTTATTGTCTGAGAAGTACAAAGAACACTCTTCTTGATGTTCTTGGACCTGTGTGAAGAGAACTATGTGCGAAAGTACTCCAAAATGGCTCCAAAAGACACCCCAAAAATGCTTCAGAAATAGGCTTTGAAAGCAAAGAATGAGGCTTTGAGGGACCAAAACTTGTTCAAGGTAATCTCAACCTTAGTCTTTCCCCTTCTTCAGACACCATGAGAGTGTAGCTTAGTCGCAAGAGATTGCCACGGTTAAGCGAGCTCTGGGGGGAACAGTACTGGGATGGGTGACCTCCCGGGAAGTACCGAGAACCTCTATATTCCTTGATCGTTGAGGTCCTCCCTCGCGCGCAACCAACGGCACCAACGGTGACTTCGGTGACTCGAATGACAAGGTATGCCTTGGTCGTCAACTTAGTCGTAAGCCTTGGAGAAAGCCTGGGGGAGTGCTCGCTTCGCTCGTACAAAAGGAACAAAGCTTTTGCCTCGAACTGCTCTGATACTAGTGAAGTATTTCGATGGTGCATAACAATAATACTGCTTTCATTTTTTAATCCATATCCATTTTCGGATCCCGTAATTGGGAGAAAATAGCATCAAATTCATTTAGATGAGCATCAACACTATTTGTGTCCTTCATGCGAAGGTCATATAATTTTCTCATCAGATACGCTTTATTTGATGTTGTCTCTTTTTCATATGTATTGCATAACTTCTTCCAAAGCTCCTTTGCACTCTCATAGTCTAATACTATAAAGTAAACATTATCTACCACATGCAAGAGAATGGTAGACCTAGCCATTTCATCTAACTCATCCCAATCATCTTCATCCATGTCAGCAGGCTTCTTTGAAATTACATTTACTGGCTTCCATTGCCTCCTTTGAATCATCACATCTTTAATCTGATTCTTGCATAGAGCAAAGTTTGTGCCATCAAATTTTCGGATCTCAAAATGGTCTTTGCCCTGCAAGTTATAGCTCCTCCTCAAAACACTGGCACTAGAACCTGATCCACCAAATGTGCATGAGACCTCTAATGCCATGGTGGTAGAGAACTAAATAGAATGATAATGGAGCTAGAAGAGTCCAAACACCAATGAATAAATGTATCAAGGAGTAAATCGACCACTGCATAGTTAACAAAGCCAAAAATCTAGAAAAATTTTGTCAGAGTATCCTCTGCAAAATGAGCATATGACCAGTGTCAAAATATCATAAAACTGCAAGTACTGGCATGTTGACCTACATAGTGAATCATTGACTCCACTACATATAATCAATTACCCAATAGAAGCCAACTAGGCTTATCAAGCATATGTGAACAATTATCATACATATCCTATGGTGAGGCTGGGTAAGCCTTCCACTTGCATCATCGAAGAGGTCCCCGACATTGGGTGTCTCCCAGTTAAGAAAACCTCATCACGACCCTATTTATCAAACGTAAAAGGCTTTATGCAAAAAATGTAATCGCTATATCAATGACCACATGGACGTACATAAGGGGTATCCACAAAAGCGTACATGGTGTGTATGTGCTCAATGTATGTAGTAAAATGACACTAAAAGGCTGAATGCATAGCCCAAAAACTAGCCAACAACACCTGCAAGTGTCTGTCAACTCTGATGTTCGGAGAAGTACAAAAAACAATCTTCTTGATGTTCTTGGACCTGTGTGAAGAGAACTATGTACAAAAGTACTCCAAAATGGCTCCAAAAGACACCCCAAAAATGCTTCAAAAATAGGCTTTGAAAGCAAAGAATGAAGCTTTGAGGGACCAAAACATGTTCAAGGTAATTTAGTCTTTCCCCTTCTTTATACACAACAAGAGTGTAGCTTAGTAGCAAGAGATTTCCACGGCCAAGCCAGATCCGAGGGGAACAATACTGGGATGGGTGACCTCCCGAGAAGTATTAGGAACCTCTATCTTCCTTGAGCATTGAGGTCCTCCCTCATGTGTAGCCAACGGCACCAACAATGACTTCGATGACTTGGATGACAAGTTATGCCAAGGTCTATGCCTTGGTCGCCACCTTAGTCGTAAGCCTTGGATAAAGCTTTGGGTGGGTGGGTGGGTGCTCGCTTCACTCGCACAAAAGGAACAACTTGTTTATGTCAAAATGCTCTACTACCAGTGAAGTATTTCGATGGCGATGCACCACAGTGCGCTCTCCTCCTTGAGAACTCCACGACGATATCCTCAAAGTCGAAAATTGAGCTCCTAGGGCAACACACGATAATCCACATAGAGGCTGTGAATACGCAAAAAACCACAGTACTCAAGGAGCACGGACACAAACTTCTTAGGTGTTACAAATGCAGACAAACTTTGCAGCATTTTGGCCTTGAAGACTGTAAACCTATTGCCACTCCTATGGAGGTGGGTTTACGATTGAGTCTTCATGATGTTGGAGATGCATTTGATGTTGTTCTCTATCAATAGGTTATTGGATGCTTGATTTGCTTATGCATTACTCGATTAGATATTCAGTTTGTTGTCTCACAAATGAGCAAGTTTATGCATTGCCTAGGTGTCAAGCATTGGTAGGCGGTTAAGCACATCTTTCGCTACTTGAGTGGTACGTGACTAGTTGGATTGTTTTATCCCAAGGGGGGATCACTACCACCAAATTTACATGCTTTTTTTTTACTCTAATTGGGCTGGTTGCTATGACACTCGTGTGTCCACTAGTGGTTTTTGCTTCATGCTTGGTAGCTCATGCATATCTTGGTTGCACAAGAAGCAGCCTACTATGGTCACTTCTTGTTATGAGGCTGAGTATAGGGCAGCTTTCATAGCGACTATTGAGTGTGTGTGGCTCAGATGCCTTATGGCTGATTTGGGTGTTGTTCAATCTTCTGCCATCACAGTCTTCACTGACAGTCAAAGCACTTTGATGATTGCAAGGAACCTTTTGTTCAATGCTTGCACTAAGCACATTAAGGTGCATTATCATTATATCAGGGAGAGGTTCTCTGTTGGAGAGATCAGCTTGGCATATGTGCCCATGCAGGAGAACATTGCAACCCTTTTCATGAAGGCTCTGCCTAGGGAGAAATCTGAAGCTTTTCGCAAAGCTTTGGGCTTAGTTCCACAGAGTTTGGTACTTCCTTATACATGAGTGCGAGCTCCTTGTTCACTGCAACACTCCTAGGGGGGATTTGTTGATATATTTAGGTAGTGATGTGTGTGAACACACTATAGGAGGTTTTTTTCTCGGCTTGTATATATGCCTATTGCCCTAACATGTTACTTCTCTTTGTACCTTCTAGTGGTACTACATTCAGTATTGCATGCTGTGCTCCAAGCTTCTCCTTCTTCCTTGTGTTGTTCGCATGCTTCCATAGACGTCTAACTCCAACAAGACCATGAACACAAATTTCTTAGATCATACAAATGCGGTTGAACTTAGAGTTTGTGGCTAACCATGCCACTATATGTTTTATTAAAGAACATATACAAAAGTTTCCCTGGACCATTTGGACTTTCACATGGACACTACGATAAGAATCTCCCACTTAAGGCCAATATGGCCAAAGTGACTATGGGAGAAAAATAAAGAATGATAAAGAATACCTGAGTGTAAGTATACAAACTATACCTCCCACATGATGGGCATGTTACACAATATACAAATAACTATGTAAGATCATGAATCAAGTAACCCCCATCAAGTGAAAATAATTTCAAAAGCTATCTTGTGGTAGAGCTTTAGTCAAAGCATCTACAACATTATCTCAAGTATGAACCTTCTCAAGAATAATGCACTTAGTGGATAAGGAGTCTCTAATGAAGTGATACCACACCTCAATGTGCTTGGTCTTTGCATGATAGAATGGATTCTTAACCAATGCAATTGCACTCTAACTATCACTAAGCAAACAAGGTACATGTTGAGGTAAACCCATATCACAAACAAGAAGAGAAAGCAAAAATGCTTCCTTACATGTCTCACTTGCTGCAACATACTTTGCTTTTGTAGTGGAAATAGTTGTAGATTCTTGAAGATGAGATCTCCAAGAGATCGCACCTCCATAAAAATGAAGAATGTACCCTGATGTAGACTTACGATTGTCTACACAACTAGCATAGTTAGAATTTGTGTAACCAATAACGGATGCTTTCCCTCCTCCTAAGCATAGATGCTTATACTTAGTGCCACTCACATATCTCAAGATCATCTTGACTGCTTCCCAATGCATCATGCCAAGATTAAACATATATCTGCTCACAACTCCCACTACAAATGCAATGTCTAGCCTCGTAGCTACCATATCATACATGAGACTACCAACAATAGACTAATAAAGAATTTTGGTCATGAATTCCTTTTCCTATTTGATTTGGGGCAATCATCCTTACTCAATTTCACATATGTGGGTAAAGGTGTACTCAATGCCTTTCCACCCTGCATATTGAACCAGTGAAGTACTTTGGATATGTACCCATTTTGCGACAAGTATATACATCTTTTACTCCTATCATGAGTAATGCGCATGCAAAGAATATGTTTGGCATCCCCCAAATCCTTCATATTAAATGTTTGACTCAACTCCTTTTTGAGAATTGACATTTTATAAGAGGACTTCCGAACAATCAACATATCATCAACATAAAGTATAAAACATACTAAGCTTCCATCTGAGCATCTCTTAGTGTAGAGATAATGATCCTCATTGCTTCGAGAATAGCCATGAGACTTCATAAAAGCATCAAAATTTTGGTACCATTGTTTAGGGGACTGTTTAAGTCCATATAAGCTCTTCCTCAGCTTGCAAACTAGACTTTCCTTGCCAGGAACTATAGAACCCTTTGGTTTGTTCCATATAGACTTCATCTGTAAGATCTCCATGCAAGAAAGTAGTTTTCACATCCATTTGGACTAGCTCTAAGTCCTCCATTACAACGAATCCAAGCAACATTTGTAGGGTAGTCATTTTAACCACTGCAGAAAAGATTTCCTCCAAATTAACACCATGTTGTTGCTTAAAACCCTTTGCAACAACTTGTGCTTTATACTTTGTAGAAGCACTATCTGATGTGAATTTCATCTTATGTACCCATTTGTTAGAAAATAACTGTGCATAAGAATAGAACAATAGATAGAGTTGAGAGAAAAATGCAGACAAAGATAGATGCAAACTAAGAGATAGAGAACTCAGATTCTCAGATTGTCAAGAGTAGTGCAGCTACAATGGTGGTGATGTCCACCTATGTACTCCCAATGTGGAGCTTAGATGGTGATCTAGATAGACTCTAGATGAAGGGCTTACTAGTGCAAAATGCTATGTAAAGCTCAACCTGGGTCATGCTTATATATCTTTTACAAGGCGATTCGATATAGATAAACATAGTCAAGAGATACAAAATAGTCGGTAAAATATCCAATCCAACAATATCTCCATGACTAAAAGTCCTATCATCTTGGCCCTACAGGCCGGGGGATAGGCCCCGTGGACCTTGCAAAAGGGGGCAAGACCCCCTATGCACTCCCTTCATTAAGATTCTATGGGAAAACTGCACAATGCCATATGTGAGTATATCTAACACCATTTACATAGTAAAGCTTTCATGCCCTTTGGCAAAGGTACTAAATACGAAGTACCATTCTTGTGAATAGAATCCAACTCACTCTTCATGGCACACTGCCACTTGACATGATCCTTTGTTTGCATAGCCTCTTTGTAGCAAGAAGGCTCATCATCACCTATTAGCACAACAAAATACATATTTAGAACATATCTATCATATGGATGTCCGACACATCCAGAGCGTCTTAATGGTTGCTGAATAGGAACATTTGTAGACTGATCTGATTAGACATTCTCTTGAGCATCCCTATGTGCAACATTTTTATGCATGCTAACTGAAGGACTAGTATCATCAAACACCACTCTTCTCACTTCAACCTCCTTAATGGGTTGTTTATGCATCTTAGATTAATTGAACATGACATCACTAGTTCTAATCACTAACCGTGTTTCAGGATCCCATAAGCGATATCCAAATTGTCCTTCTCCACCATATCCAAGAAAAATGCATTTTTTTGACTTATGGTCCAACTTTTGTCTAAGATTCTTGGGTATATGAACATATGATTCACACTCAAAAACTCCAAGATGATCATAATATGGTGGCTTCCCTATTCATAACTCTTATGCCACTTTTAGACCTTTGGTAGAGCTAAAAGGTTAATCACATGAAGTGCAATCAATCCTACTTCTGCCCAAAAGCCTTCTCAAAGGTTTGCATGATGGAGCATAGAAACTACTCTATCCTGAATAGTTCCATTCACCCTTTCCGCTGCACCATGTTGTACTGTGATATAAAGAGCGATAAAATCTCTATGGATTCATGTAGATGGACAAAAAAGGCAGAATTCATGTGAGCTATACTAACCTTCATTATTTAAACGAAAAGCTTTGAGCTTAGTTCCTATTTCAGTCTTAACTAAAGCAATCCATTTTTTGAAAATAGGGAATACCTCATCCTTCAATTTGATAGGATATACCCACACATTTCTAGTAGCATCATCTATGAAAGTGACAAAGTAAAGACAACCACCTAATGACCTTGTGGGCATACGACCACACACATCTGTATGAAGGAGTTATAAAAGCTGAATTGAAGAGTCAATGTGCATTTTATGCACATTCCTAGTTTGCTTTTCATATTGACAATGCTCACAAAATGAAAAATTAGAGAAAGATAACACAGGTAAGCAACAAGAAGGAGAAAGATTTTTCATTCCACTATGAGATATGTGGCCCAAACGGCCATGCCAAATACAAGCCATAGGCTATTCAGTAACAACTAACAAGTGTTCTTCCTATTATACAAATAAAGGATAAAGTGAGCCAACTTTTCTTCCTTTTGCAATGATGATATTTCCCTTTATATGCAAAAGGAGTGAGCATAGAAAAAAACCTTATAACCAAGGTCATCAAGTTGACCAACTAACATCAAACTACATGATAAATGAAGTACATGGCGTACATTATGCATAGTAAATTTTTGAACCATCAATGAACTACACAACCGCATCTCCAATCCCGACAACATCACATTGGTTAGAGTCACCAAGTCTCAGAGTACCAAGAGACTTTGCTGAATAATTAGAGAACCATTCTCTGTGTAGTGCTACATGGCAAGAAGCACCAAAATCTAGCAACCATGTGTGGGAAAGAGAATCAACCATAAGAGCCTTAGTGGGAACAATATTGTCAAGTGCATCAACATCATCAAGAATAGCGTTAATTTTGTCAATCTTCAGAGTCAAAGAAGATGGTGCAGGTAGTTGTTTAACATGCCCATCAACATTCTATTAGCAGTCTTTCTTCATGTGTCCTTTCTTGTGATAATAATGGCATTTGATATCCCTGTTCCTTGATTTACTTCTACTCGTATTCCATTGACCATTATTTTCTTTGTTCTTGCTCTTGGCATGTTGTTGATTCTTTCCTTGGTAAGAATCACAAAGATTATATGCATCTTTGCTATGAGTGCCAACCTTAGATTTTCTACAAATCTCCTCACTAAAGAGTGCTCCACATATGTCATCATAAACTAGTTTGCCACCAGTGCACTATTGTTAATAGCTATGCAAAACGTATCCCATGATGATGGAAATGTGCATAACAAAAAAACTGCTTTCATTTCATTATCCATATCCATTTTATGAGCCTATAACTAGAAGAATATAGCATCAAACTCATTTGGATGAGCAACAACACTATTTGTGTCCTTCATGCAAAGTTCATATAACTTTCTAATTAGATACAATTTATTTGATGTCATTTCTTTTTCATATGTATTGCATAACTTCTTCAAGAGCTCCTCTGCACTTTCAGATTCTAATACTATAAAGTAAACATTATCTGTAAAGTAAACAATAATGACCAACCAAAAGGATTATGTGAGAGTGAATGTGCTCGATCCAATAAGTGTATCAAGGAGTAAATAGACCATCGTATAGTTGGCAAACCCAAAAAATCTGGAATTTTTTTGCCAGACTCTGCTCTGCAAAATGAGCATTCATAAAACTACAAGTATTTACATGGAAATCTGCATAGTGAATCACCGACTCTATTGCATATAATCAGTTACCCGAAAGAAGCCAACTAGGCTTATCGAACACCTATGAACAACTAGCATACATCTCCTATGCCAAGGTTGGGTAAGTCTTCCACCTTCATCTCCCTGACATCTGGGTGCCTCAAAGCTAAGAAAACCTCATCATGACCCTATTATCAAATGTAAAATGCTTTATGCAAAAAACATAACTGATATATCAATGACCACATGACGTACTTAAGGAGTATCCACAAAAGCATACATATTGTGTATGTGCTCAGTATATACAATAAAATGGCATTGAAAAGCTCATTTCATAGCCCAAACACTGGCCAACAACACCTGCAAGTGTCTGTCAACTCTATTCTTTAGGCTCAAAAACCTGCATAGACTTGCGGTGGCTACTCCCACCCAAACTAAAAGCTATCAAGAAACGTGTAGATTTACTAGTGTGGCTGAAAATTTTGCCCCAAAAGGTGAAGATTCATCATCGAGGAAGTGCAAAGATCATTCTTGTGATGTTCTTGAACTCATGTCAACATAACTATGCACGAAAGTACTTCAAAATGACTCCAAGAATCACCCCAAAAATGCTTCAAAAGAGGCTTTGCGAGCTCTGAGGGGAACAATACTAGGATGTGTTACCGTTAGTGTCCATGTGAAAGGCCAAATGGCCACCGGACGCTTCTTTGTATATGTTCTTTAATAAAACATATAGTGGCCTGGTCAGTCACAAACTGTAAGTTCGATCGCATTTGTAAGACCTAAGAAGTCTGTCTTCGTGCTCCTTGTGTATTGTGTTTTTATGTGTATTCAGCAGCCTCTATGCAAAGTACTACGTGCGGCCTCAGGAACTCGGTTTTCTACTCCGAGCATATCGTCGTGGAGCTCTCGAGAAGGAGAGTGCACTGTGGTGCATCACCAACCATCATCATGGGATATGTTTTGCACAGCTATTAGCAATAGTGCACCTAGTGGCAAACTCGTCTATGATGACATATGTGGAGCGCTCTTGACTGAGGAGATTTGTAGAAAATATATGGTTGGCACTCAGAGTGGAGATGCATATAATGTTCTTGATTCTTACCAAGGAAAGAATCACCAACATGGCAGGAGCAAGAACAAGGAAAAGAATGCTCAACGGAATAAGAGTAGAAGTAAATCAAGGAAGAGGGATATCAAATGCCATTACTGTTATAAGAAAGGACACATGAAGCAAGAATATTATGCATTAAAGAATGCTAAAGGGAAAGGACAGAATGTTGATGGGCATGTTAAATAGTGTTGAAGCTCAAGGTCAAGCACAAAGCAGGGAAGCGCATCAAGGAAGTGGACACACAAGAAGAAGGAGCAAGTAGGGAGCTCCAAGAAGCACCTGTCCAATTTTCAGATGAAATCCCTATAAAAATAGTGATTATTATCACTAAAAACCATTGTAAATACCATTTTCCATACTTGTAACTCCATTTTGTTCAAGCCGAGGAGTCCTTGAGCTTGAGGAGTATTAGAACTACCATCCTACCGAGTTTCATAATTTTTAGACTCCGTTTGAGCCCCCAAATAAGCCCTGGAACCTATTTTTTAACTAGGCCGGGTCTGGACAGGGCCAAAACCACTCAAAAAACTATAAAAAGGGCTGGAGAGCTCATTTTTGAGGTTAGCTTGTTGTAGATTTCAGCTTTGCAAGAGAGCTCTTTGGTAATCGAAGCTTTCCATTGTTCCACTCTTTGCTCTTACCTTGTGCGCGTGTGTGTGTATGTGTGTGCATGCTTGTGTGCTTTCACTCACGCACTTGTGCACTTCACTTGCTCTTGGTCTTCATACCGGTCCTCACGTCTCCACGGATTGAAATTTATGAGGTGTATCTCCTCACCTTGGTACTCACCATTGTGCTAGAGAAACACCAAATTTGGCGCCGTTGCCGGGGAGAGAGCTTGGAGGACGAGCGTGTGACGGTAAGACGTAGAGTAGCGACGTTGGAAGGTAAAAAAATCATCATTTTCAGTTCAGTTTTGAATTTTCCTTCTTCTTCATCTTCATCATCATCACCATCTCCACCCGCCTTCATCTTCTCAGTTTTTTCCATTTTCTAGAGTACATTCACCTTGTTTTTACTTGTGGTTGTGAGCAAGAAGCTTAGAGAGGGTGCAGAACAGAGGCGCTGAAGAAGTAGCACCAAAATAGCTGAAAATCTGAGTGAACAGCCCCAAACGTGACGAAACCTGCGCCAAGTATCGTGAGTGCAATATCGTGGGTTTGAAGGAAGATTTTGCATCTACAGACACATAGGAGTGACAAGGAGGACACAAGGTACTCATATTTGTAAAATTTTTTGAATTTGGACTCCAAAAAATCCAAGTATCGTGTTTCTCCCGCGGTTGAGGTTTCGCGATACCTGACAAGTATCGTGAATCTCCTGTGGTTGAGTATCGCAATATTTCCGAGGTATCGTGTATCGTCTCAGGAAGATCGCGATACTTGGCAAGTATCGTGTATCTTTTCGGCCAGAGATCGTTTCGGCCAGAGATCGCGTATCGTTCTCCTTGAAAGATCGTGTATCGTTTGGACCAGGTATCGTGTATCGTCTCAGGAAGATCGCGATACTTGAGAAGTATCGTGTATCGTTTCGGCTAGAGATTGTTTCGCCCAGAGATCGTTTTAATCAAAGATCGCGATATTCACCAGCGATCGTGTATCGTTTGGCTTAAGTATCGTGTATCGCTACTTAGAGATCGCGATACTTACCAAAGATCACGTATCGTTTTGTTCAGGTATCGTCGATCGTTTGGTTCAAAGATCGAGTATCGTGGACATCAAGTATCGCGATATTTCTCAAATGTCGTGTATCGTGACAAGAGAAGTATCGTGTATCGTTTCGATCGCAATACTTGTTACTGATCGTGTATCGTCTTGAGCTAAGTATCGTTTTGCCCGAGTATCGTGATAGTCAAGTATCGTGTATCGTTATACAGCGATCGCGATACCTATCAAAGATCGTGTATCGTGGAGTTTGCTCGCGATACTTGTTGAAGATCGTGTATCGCCTACTTCAAGTATCGCGATACATACCAAGTATCGTGTATCAAGTTCCTCAAGTATCAAGTATCGTGTCCTACAAATGTCGTGTATCACCTGATTTGAAGCATTTCCTGAGAGGCCCTGTTTCCCTGTTTTAACCCCCAAAACCCTGAACTGGCATAACTTTCTCATACGAAATCCGTTTGCTGTGATTTTGGTTTTGTTGGAAAGCTCGTGGGGATTACAACAAAAACATTGACTGGTTACGGTAAAATTAATACCAAGATTATTAGATAGGGTATTTTGAAGTTGACCCTCAAGGAAACTAGAAAACCAAGGAGTTCCAAAGGATTTTGAGCAATATAAGAGAACTTTGGGACTAGAAGCCAAGGCTTATGAACCTGAGATCTGGCAGACACTTAGGCAAGGATAGACAAAGCATTAGATCATCTGAGGCTAGTGTCAACCATACAGCCAAGTCTTGGGCTCAACAGCTTAGTGGTTATCCATACACACGAAATTCAGAAACCAGTGACTCGGAAATGTCTTTTAGCATGGAAAGACCCACACGTAGCTCAGGCACTGCCTGTTTACAGACACCAAAAGGTCCCTATAAGACCCAATTGGAGTATATCAGGACCAACCAATTAGGTGCTCGCATCTATGAGGATGGTCTAAGACAATCAGTGGTTCAACTCAAGAATCCTGACCAACCCTTTGGACTTGAACACCCAGTGGTCAAGTTTGAAGAGGGTGCTTACATTGATAAGGAAGGAACCATGTATGTGGTTACCAACTTACTAGATAGGACATATGAGTTTGGAAATATCATTCCTGAGAATGAGATAGGAGACCTAGAGCAAGGAGACCTAGGAGGAGAACCCAAGACCCCTAGAGGCAAGTCAGTCTTGACTAGAGTGATCACTCCAGAATGGATTCCTCAAGATAACAAAAGCATAGAACTATTCGTGAATAGAGAAACGGAGGAAGCCTTTTGGAGATTTAGGCCAGATCAACCCAGCCCAGTAGTCACCATCTATGAATTCAAGGATCCAGAGACACCAGGGAAAGCTGTCTATCTAGATCACACATCTCAGAAATTATTCTTAGTATCAGATCATGACAGACATGCTTACACCTGGCAAGGTGAATCAATTTTCCCTCCACCAAGATCTAATGTTTCCCAGGGCCTCCAGGGAGCCGGATCATCCAAGGCTCATGAAACCCAGAGGGAAAGAACTAGAGAGAGACCGGAGGTAAGCTTTGCAGACACTATGGGCAGAGACAGATCAGGATATGGAACGGAAAGACCTGAAAGGGAGAGACATAGAGCTCATAGGCACCAAAGAGATGAACATGATTTTCCATTGCCTAGACCACGAGAGCACTCAAGAACCCTTAGACCCTCTCAAGTGGTTAAGACAATGAAGAACTACTTTGATGGATTTGGAGATCCTTATGATCATGTGGCAAAGTTCAAACAAGTGCTAAGAGCTGAACAGGTTGAAGACTTATTCACCCAGTTCGAGGCATTTGGTTTGACTCTTAAGGGTACTGCCTTAGCTTGGTTTCAACCTCTAAACAGTCGCAACTATAGAGAGATAGGTCAGCTGCTAGAAGAATTCATTGTGGAATTTTCCAAAAGCGGTATCAGGCATAACACATCATCCTTGATCCACAGCTTCAAGCAGACACCCCAAGAAACAGTGCGACTTGCAGGAAGAAGGTTTACACAGTACTTGGAAAGATGCCCTGTACCAGAATTACCCACATCAGCCAAACAGGTGGCACTGTTTTTAGATGGCCTATTGAGCACAAAATTAAGGTCATATGTATACTTGAAAGAGCCTAGATCCATAGAAGAGTGTGTACGGATATGCATTGACATAGAAGACAACTTGGGTGAGGAGTTAGGACTATCCAAACTCTATAAGGACTCTGATAGTTCTACAAGTCATACCTCTAGAACCTCCACTGAGATAGATGAGATAGCTGAGCAAGTGGCCAAAAAGCTAGGGGTTCAAAATAGACAAATGCCAAGGGTCACTTCAGTGAAGCGATGTTATACATGTGGAGGAGATCACATGGCTAATGTTTGCCTGTTGACGACTCAACCCGAAGGAAACCCTAATGCTCTATATTGCACCATTGAGAGGAAATATACAAATCATACGACCCAAGATTGTCCCTATAACAGGCAAGCTGTTAGACAAAATTATCAGCAACCTTACCAGCAGGGTAGGTATCAGAATCAGTACCAACAGCCATATTATAGGCCACAACCAGTCCTAGGAAACCAACCACCAGTTCCTGCCAATGTGATCCCAGTTAAGTATACAATGGCGGAGGAGAACCCTAATAGAGCATTGGTACCACTAAACCCATTGATTCCAGAAAATGACTCTCACGCTCATGGTTCGAACTACTTCCATGAAGATAGTCCACATGCTTATTACATAGAGTCACCTGAGCAAAGTGAGACTTCTCAGTATCAATATGAGACACCACCTATGGAACAAAATTGGGAGCCAGAATACTCCAATGTCATGTATACGAATCCAAATCCTAGGCCCCAATTGAGACAAGTAAGACCACAATCCCCTAGAGGACCATGCTTTAGATGTCAGGGCGACCATTTCATTCATGAATGCCCCCACCAACCAGCTCTGGGACAAGGGCAAAACATCACAATACAAGGCTTTTGTCCTGAGTGTGGCAAGGAACATCTTCCTAGAGAGTGTCTGAGAAACCCCTCTAGTGCACCCAAGGTTACACCCATCAATGTGGTAGGCTTAGTGGCAGATTCAAGTCCAAGTAGTAGTAATGTGGCTCCTGTACAGGCAGTTACTAGGGCACAGGCTGCACAACAAGCAAAACCATCCGAGCAATCGGAGTCAAGTGAGTCAGGGGAGCCTAGTAAGAGGAAACCAAGAACATGGAAGGATACCAAAGAGAAGGCTAATCGCAAGTGGAACAAAAAGCTATCCGAGCTAGAAGAAAGCCTAAGGGATACCAAAACAAAAATAGAAGACATTGCATCTCAAAGCCCCTCACATACTAAAGCTCCATCCACTCCACCTCATTCCACCCTACCACCCATTGTAAATAACCCACAACCAGGGTCTGTACTTGCAGATCCAACCCCAGAAGGCTTGGACATGATGTTCACGGCCTACCAGGCTCGTCTTCAAGAAGGGCCAACAACTGCAAACTTGGACAAGAGTTACCCAAGAGCAGATTTAGAGATTGAACGGATGAAAATGTGCATGAAAATGGTAGAACAAGCTCAAGCTATACTTGAGACTAGTCAAAAGTTCAATCAGACAAACTCTGTCAAACCGAATTTGCATTTCCAGGGCTTACTAGAAAGATTAGAGCAGTTAGTAAACAAACCACAAGTTTCTTTACCTCCACAGGCTCAACCAGTTATTGAGAGAGGAAGCTCACCACCAATGGGAGCTTATGTTCCTAATTCCACGGATGCTAGAATACCTCCTTCAATTCAACAGTATTCTCAAGAGTTCTTGCGGGAAATACAAGAAGAGAAATGGGCCAAGGAGAAGGGTAACTCCCCTCCTATTCCTGAGATTGATGATCTTCATGATCAATTTCCCCAAGACATCCTGTCTATCTATGGAGATCAAACAGAGCAACAAGAGGATGAGAGATTAGATTTTGAATCTAATTCTTTACAAGAGTTGCCTCATTTCACAGGCCCATGGGAATCTGAATCTCTCTAGATCAGAGCTCCCACAATATTGGTAAGAAATGAAGACTCACTGATTCCAAGAAACACTGATGTTGTGAAGAACACTAAGGTTCAATGTCATCTCACTGTGGAAGAGCTGCTCAAAGCAAAACCTGAGCTCTGGAATCATGTGAAGGATCAGGTTCCAGAACTTGAATCCAATATGCCAAAAGTAGGCTCTAAGCAAAAAGTTCCAGAGATACCTCTCGACAAGATAGGAGACATGAGCGAAGGTGAAGAAGGTAACACTTATCTTCCGATCACCTATCAAGGTTACACAACCAAAGCAATCGTAGATTCAGGTGTTGGTGTTGCTATTGCGACCACCTCCTTGTGGAAGCGATGGGGCAAACCCACCTTAAGACCAACGAGAATGAAACTTCAAATGGCAGATGGTCATTTTGAAAGACCTCTAGGATTGCTTGAAGGGATAACTCTAACCACTTGTGGTGTAGAGTTTGAACATACATTTGCTATATGTGACTTTGAGAAAAATAATGTCTACGAGATGATCCTAGGAAGACCCTTCCTACGACAATTGCAAATAGTACAGGATTGGGGAACCAACTCCTTGTACTTACAGCACTTAGGGGTCACCACCAAGGTCAATCTGAAGGATTACACCTTCAGAGATGTACCACCCCTATAGTGGAATCCTATCCACAAAGCAAAAGAACATTCAATCTCTGTGCATTCTGGAAGTTCACCTGATCCATCCTGGCTGCATGAAGATACTCACTTGTGGATGTGCAAGGTCGCGGAGGAAGAGGAAAAGCGTCTAAAAGCAAGAGAAGAAGGAACTTCCCCAGGAGATAGACCAATAAAAGACCCAGCCTATACATCGATGATATTTCCAGATGAGGAATTTGAGCCTCATGGTTGGGCAGAAATCTTAGCTACCATGGACATTGCAGTCAATGAAGAACAATGGACACCTCATTGTGATGAGGAGGGTTATGATATTTCAGTGTTCATGTGTCAGCCCCTGTTGGAAGAGTGTGATCCTAGTGAGTTCATAGAAGAAGAAGAGAATGACGATGATCTAGAATCCATTGTGATGGATACTTACTTTGACTCAGAGGAACACTATTTAGAGGACATAGGAGTGTTAACCCAAAAAGAAGAAGAACCCCTCACGAGTATTAAAACGATAAATTCAAAGGAAAAAAGTGAAGGAGGTCAAAAGAAAAAGAAAAGAAAAGCAGTGAAACAAGAAGAGGAAGAATCATTGTTTGAAGTACCAGAAAATTTCAAGAAATATGAAGTGGAAGACCGAAAAATTTTGGTACGGATGCCTAAGAGAGAGGCCATTATAGGAGAAGCATATGACAATAAAGAAAAGACCAAAAAAATTGTAGTGACCATTGAAGGGAACGAAGAACGATGTACGTACATAGGAGATGACCTAAGTGCAAAAGAAGAAGTAGAGCTTGTAGCTCTATTAAGGGAATATAGGGACGTGTTCGCATGGCACTATAGAGACTTGAAAGGAGTAGATCCAAAGATTTGCTCTCATACGATTCCGATGACCGCTGATGCCAAGCCCACCAAACAAAAGCCCTACACATATAATGACAATTATGCAGCCAAAATAAAGGAGGAAATTGACAGGCTGATTGAAGCTGGATTCATCTATGAGATTGAGCACACTGAATGGGTGTCCCCCATTGTAGTAGTGCCCAAGAAGAATGGGAAATTGCGAGTGTGCATTAACCTTAAAAAAGTTAATGCCGCTACGATCAGAGATAGTTATCCACTTCCAATCACCGAACATCTATTGGAGCGTGTTGCAGGCAAGGAAGTTTATAGCTTCCTTGATGGGTTTTCAGGTTACAACCAAGTAGCCATTGCCCCCGAAGATCAACACAAAACAGCCTTTGCCACATAATGGGGAATCTTTGCATTTCGTGTGATGCCATTTGGGCTCACCAATGCACCTGCAACATTCCAAAGGCTCATGTGTCATGTCTTCAAAGAGTTCTTGCAAAAGAGCTTAGAAGTATATGTGGATGATTTATGCGCTCATTCCTAAGAAAGAAGTTACCACATCCCTGAGCTTAGACAGATCTTCAACAAGTGTAGAGATTATCGAGTTTGTCTGAACCCAGAAAAGTGTGTGTTCATGGTACGACAAGGTAAGATCTTAGGTCACATTGTTTCTAAGAATGGAATTTCAACAGATGAAGACAAGGTAAGAGCGATAGCAGAGTTGCCAAGACCAAGGAATGTTAAAGAGGTACAAGCCTTTATGGGCCATTGTGGATATTACCGTAGGTTTATCCACATGTATGCCATCATAGCTAAACCTCTTTATGGGTTGTTAACAAATTTTGAGTGGAACGAGGAATGCGAGAATTCCTTCAACGAGCTGAAAAGACGTTTGTGCACAGCACCAATATTGACTACCCCGGATTGGAGCAAACCCTTTCATGTCCATGTAGATGCCTCCAATCATGCAATAGGATGTGTGCTAGCACAACCCACAGGTGAAGGAAACCTAGATTTGCCGATAGCATATGCTAGTAGGCAATTAAATGCAGCTGAACGAAATTATACCACAACGGAGAGAGAAGGCTTAGGCATGGTATATGCTGTGAAGAAGTTTAGACACTATCTATTGGCCAATAAGTTCAAGTTTTTCACTGATCATCAAGCTTTACTATATTTGGTCAATAAACCTTGCAATACAGGCCGCTTGGTGAGATGGTTCCTCTTACTAATGGAATACGACTTTGAAGTTGTTGTCAGGAAAGGTAGAACCCATCTTAGGGCAGACCATCTTTCTCGTATCACTTCAGGAGAGCCACCGCAAGGAGTGTCTGATGAATTGCTCGATGCTTATCTGTTCAATTTAGAAGTTGTTCCTAAATGGGCAAATAAGTTGGTACCAGTCCTAACCTTTGGGCCTGCAAATAAAAATGTGAAAACAAGCAAAGAAGAAATTGTAAGATCACAAAAGTATCAAATATTGGCCGGAAGCATGTACAAACAAGATCCAGAGGGCGTATTAGCTTGTTGTGTCGAGGACGATGAACATACTAGTTGGTTGCAACAAGCCCATGAGGGATTGCTAGGAAATCACTACTCTAAACAACGAACATTGCAGAATCTAAAACATTTAGGAGTGTATTGGCCTAGCATGGACAAAGAAATACAAGAGTGGATCCAGAATTGTCCAGTGTGCCAGAAGAGACCCCCAGTGGAGCATGCCACTCTTTATCACGTGTCATTAATTCTAGATTGGAGCGCTCCACTGGTAGAATTTATGAGATCAGGAACACTAACGAATGAGGCTAGTCTATCAAGAAGAAGAAGCATGGAGCAAGAGGCTCAAGACTATGCCTTAATAGGAGACTACCTATATCGAAGAGGCAAGGATGGTTACCTAAGACTGTGCGTTCATGAATCAAACTATTTGAAAGTCTTAGAAACTGCACATAGTAGTGTTGCAGGTGGACATTTTGGGCCTGACAGAGTAATTAAGACCATTCTATTCTCAGGACTTTGGTGGCCCACTCTTCATATGGATGCACATACTTATGTGAAGAAATGTGACACATGCCAACGTGCCCAATATCCGATAAGAAAAGATGAAATGCCTTTAAGGCCAATGATGGGAGGACGTTCATTTTCGAAGTGGGGCATAGACTTTGTTGGTCCTATTAACCCCCCAGCTAGAAACTCCCATGCAGAATACATTATTGTAGCCACAGATTACCTTACAAAGTGGGTGGAAGTAAAAGCCACGACAAAGAATGATGCTCAAACGACGGCTAAGTTCTTATTCGAAAATGTGTTCACTAGATATGGGTTACCAATAGAGTTGGTTAGTGATAGAGGTACTCACTTCTTGAACGAGGTCATTAACAATATCCTTCAAGAATTCATGGTGATACATAAGAAGTCTGCCCCTTATCACCCACAAGCCAACGGACAGGCCGAGAGCACGAATAAGATCCTATGTAACGTATTAACAAAACTGGTGAAAAATAAACGCTCTGATTGGGACAAACAACTTCATCATGTTGTGTGGGCATACAGAGTTGCCTACAAAATGGTACTCAATGCCACCCCATTTCAGATGGTCTTTGGACAGAATGTTGTGCTACCACTGGACTTCCTAATCCCTGCCTTGAAAGTAGCACAAGAGTACGAGTGGAACGGACACAAGTTGTCCTCCAGGATCTTTGATCTAGAACGCTTAGGTGAGACGAGGCTACGAGCAGCCGCAGGCATCTATGCTGCAAAGAAAAGACAAAAGGCATACTTTGATGCCCATGTGAAGGACAAAGGGTTGAAAGAAGGAGATCTAGTGCTGGTTTATACGCTAAAGCAACATGCCCGAAAATTGGAGAAGCGAGGATATGGACCCATGATCATTAATAGACTCTCCACTAGCGGTGCAGTTCAATTGGCCACTTTAGAAGGTGATATCCTACCAAACTATATTAGCGGATGCCGAGTCAAGTTATATCAAGAACCTCTTACAGAGGAAATGCTCATTAGGCTCAACACTGCTAAGAAGCGAAAAGAAGAGGAGTTAAGGGTTAGAGAAGAAGCACAAGCAGAGGCGAGAGAGCGCATCAGAAGAAATAAGCTACGGCGGCTAGGCCTAGATGTCAACACAAAAGCTCCAAAATATCACATGGACATGTGCCAAAAATCGGGCATAACTACTTCTCGAATAATTGATCGACGACCCTTTGTGACTATAGAAGTAGGACAAGGAAAGAGTGTAAGGACTGTGAGAGCATTGGTTGACTCAGGAGCAGCAACTAGTGCAGTTAGACTTTCATACTGCCAAGACCTGCAATTGAACATCAAACCCATAGAAGCCTATCTCATAGGTTTAGGGGGCGTGGAAACCCCTTTTTTGGGCGAGGTGGAACTTCCCATCTACCTTCAAGATGTTCCAATAAAAGTCAAAATGCTAGTGTGTCATGATGAGGACCTCACAGAGCCACTTGTCTTGGGTCAAGATTGGATTTACGACCATGCTGTCAACTTGAACCTAAGAAGCGAACTTCTTCAAGTTTGGGTACATGAACAATGCATTACATTAGAGTTAGAAAATTGCATGCTCACAAATCCAGATGAAGCACCTCCTCATAGTTCTTCAAGGACTAATCTCAGCAAAAAAGATGTTGTATGTGTCAAGGGCTCGATATTTCAAAAGCACTCAATCATGGAAGAACAGGATCAAAGACAAGCAAACTCCTTCTCTTGTGCAAAGACTAATGTTGTCACCACAACTCAATCAAAGAGGCAAGCACGAGGCTACATGACAATTGCTATATCCAATAGATGAAGATCTTCGAGAGGAAAGTAGTTCCAGACATGAAGAAGATCTGGGTACGAAAAGACGAGCAACCACCAGCCTTGCCAACACAATTCCCACCCAGGCAAGTCAACCATTGGAAGACAAGAACCAAGAACCTACGACATGCTCAAGCACGAAGAATCCAACAACTTTGGGTACCGAAGCAATCGATGAAGGCCGACCACAATAAGGTACAAATCTAGGTGCCTAAAAAATTAGTTGGAGCTCAACAAGGACGATTACAGATGTGGGTACCTAAGAAGCTCTTACATACGCAACAACCTATGCTCCCCACCATACAAAAGGTATCAACAAAGAAGCCAAGGAAAGAAAAAGGTAAGAATAGATCACAAGGACCAAACGAAGATAAAATCAACCCTTCTGCAAAAGTAAGCAGGCAATCATCACGGATATGGGTTTGGAAGCCGAAAGCAACCGCCGCATCCACAAAACCAAAGAGCCAACCACACTGGATACCAACGTTTGGAAAGCATCCAAAGATGAAGTGGTCTGAGGCGATCTCTACAGTACCAAACCCTATTCCAAAATGGGTTCCAATCTGGAGGATTACATCATTTCGAGATCCAATAGACACCTCCAATCACAGAAATCATCAAGTATGCAAGTAACATCAAAAGCCTCGACCAGCAACTTTGGCATAACCCAGTCGTTTGCACCATTCAGGTCATGCATTTCCAAAGTATGCATCAATATAGGGCCACCTTACATGGTCGTGCATAGACACAGTTGAGAAATCCCAGGCACATGAGACACAATTTTCACATGCAAAATATGTTATTGATACTAACCTCTTTCTTCTTGTTTGATGCCATCGTGAACAAAAAAAAAAACAAAAAAAAAGGCAAAGAAGAGGACTATGCTTAGAAATGCTCATCTGCGAACTTTCAGCAAGGACATCCATCAACAAAAAGGACAAGACGATGGTCAAACACCATGATGGAACTACAACACGAAGAGATGAAGATCAACGGACCCTTCACCATGGTAAGCCGTGTATGCTTCAACAACACTATAACCATGATCGATTAGGAAACCTCTTCGTCAGCATACCCTTGAGCACTTAGCTCAAGACCCAATCTCTTGCACCATACTTCTTGCCATGCATTTTCCAAGTACGCATACGTAGGGCCACATTACAAGGCCATGCACAAGGCACATATTTTGTTCAACCCACGCACTAAAGCACTTACCCATCATCCATTATGGGTTACAAGTACTTGGCATGAAAACTGTTGGTGCATGACAATCATCAATTGAAGGATTATGGAGAAATGAAGTCAAGGAGTCAAGAAGAAAACAAAGTCAGATGGTTGAAGGAAGGACATATTCAGAAAACCCAAAGATATGTACACATATGTACATTAGCTGACTTATACCTTTGTTTAAGTCATACACTTGTATATATTCATCTATAAATATGTTGGAAAATGTCGGGCAAATAGAGCAGAAGAAGATTTGAGAATAGGGAGAGAGAAATTAGTGTCATTAGATACATGAAAAGTGAGTGAATGATTCATTCTCACTTAGATGTAAATTTTCTGAGAAATCGAGAAATTTTGCGCCCGATATTTTGCTGTCTGCTCCTTCTGTGTTTAATCTTTTGAGAAATCCTTCTGCACATGTCTAAGTCCATAGCTAATCTATCTATGGCTAGAATTTGAGAGGTTAATTGTAATCAGGCTGAGAGAATTTTGATTAGGAACATTCATATGTAAGAATGTTCTAAGAGTCGTAAAATCTGGCGCACATTTCATCTTCAATGAAATGATCATTGCTTAGTCCACAGTGTAAAGTTTTACACAAATGAGGGCTTAAAATCTAAGTTGGAAGGTAAGCCATCTATGGCTAAAAGATCTTGATCAAACGGGTTCAGAGTTGGGAGAACCAGTGCTAAGAAATTGCAGGTGTCAAAGTCGCCATTGCAGAGAAGCATTTTCAGACATAGGTAAAGTGTTTCACACATTTCTCAGTGTATGCTTAATCTTTTTGAGAGATTTAACTTGGCAAAGTTGCGCAACCTTAAGGCAAAGTGTTGTGCAAAGTTTTATCAAAAACTTTACAGGATTGATTAGTCAATGAGTGACTAATCTGCAGCAGACTTTTCTGAAGAAGCTGAATTTTTCAGAATAATCAATTTTCTGATAAATTGGTGAAAGTTCTCTAAGTTTGGTGGAGTCTAAGGTTAATCTTGATATAGAGGTGATCTAAATTCAAGGTTAACTTGTTCTTTTGGAGATTAACACTCTCCATCAAAAACTATGAAAGCCATCTTTGGAAGAATCAGAGGACATCACAGTGACCACTACAAGAACAAGGGAGCCATCCACCATTGAGAGTTGCTCATAATCAACATTGAACACCTCCTTTGAGCAACTAGTAGTTTTGGAAAACTCACAAATGCACCATCCAGAGGGAATACAAGGCAGAAGTACATACAAAGGGACTTCAAACTGCAAGAGATAACAGTGGCAAGGTGAAGAACCAAACAAACGACGAGGATACATTGGGAAGAGGGATCGCCCCTGTTGGACGCAAAGGACGCTACCTCTCACCGTACTACATGGAACGACCACTACAACAAGGGTCTGTCAGGGACGACAGACTCAAGAGGGGGGGGAGTGTTGAAGCTCAAGGTCAAGGACAAAGCAGGGAAGCGCATCAAGGAAGTGGACACACAAGAAGAAGGAGCAAGTAGGGAGCTCCAAGAAGCACCTGTCCAATTTTCAGATGAAATCCCTATAAAAATAGTGATTATTATCACTAAAAACCATTGTAAATACCATTTTCCATACTTGTAACTCCACTTTGTTCAAGCCGAGGAGTCCTTGAGCTTGAGGAGTATTAGAACTACCACCCTACCGAGTTTCATAATTTTTAGACTGCGTTTGAGCCCCCAAATAAGCCCTGGAACCTATTTTTTAACTAGGCCGGACACTAGGTCTGGACAGGGCCAAAACCACTCAAAAAACTATAAAAAGGGCTGGAGAGCTCATTTTTTAGGTTAGCTTGTTGTAGATTTCAGCTTTGCAAGAGAGCTCTTTGGTAATCGAAGCTTTCCATTGTTCCACTCTTTGCTCTTACCTTGTGCGTGTGTGTGTGTATGTGTGTGCATGCTTGTGTGCTTTCACTCACGCACTTGTGCACTTCACTTGCTCTTGGTCTTCATACCAGTCCTCACGTCTCCACGGATTGACATTTATGAGGTGTATCTCCTCACGTTGGTACTCACCATTGTGCTAGAGAAACAAATAGTTACCTGAACTATCTACTTTGATTATGAAGATTGAAGAAATTAATGCTACTTTTGATGATGTTGATGTGTTGACACTTGATAGTACTGTGTCAACTGAAGCTCTTATGGTTGATTCTTTTTTCCACACGTGGCTGCAAGCTTCTGGTGCTTCTTTCCATGTGACACTACACAGAGAATGGTTCTCTAATTATGCAGCAAAGTCTCTTAGTACCATGAGACTTGTTGACTCTTACTAGTGTGATGTTGTGGGGATTGGAGATGTGGTTGTGTAGTTCATTGATGGTTCAAATTTTACTATGCATAATGTATGCCATGTACCTCAGTTATCATGTAGTTTGATGTCAGTTGATCAACTTGATGACCTTGGTTACAAGGTAGTCTTCTATGCTCACTCCTTTTGTATATCAAAGGGCGATATGGTTATTGCAAAAGGAAGCAAAATTGACTCACTTTATCCTTTATTTGTATCACAAAAAGAACACTTGTTAGCTATTATTGAGCAGCCTATGGCTTGTATTTGGCATGGTCATTTGGTCCATATATCTCATAGTGGAATGGAAAATCTTTCTCATTCTAGCTACTTACACGTGTTATCTTTCTCTAATTCTTCATTTTGTGAGCATTGTCAATATGGAAAGCAAACTAGAAATATGCATAGAATGCACATGGACTCTTCAATTTAGCCTTTAGATCTCATTCATACAGATGTGTGTGGTCCTCTGCCCACTAGGTCCTTAGGTGGTTCTCTTTACTTTGTCACTTTCATAGAGATGCTACTAGAAAATTTTGGGTATACCCTATCAAATCAAAGGATGAGGTATTCCCTACTTTCAGAAAATGGCTTGCTTTAATTGAGACTAAAAAAGGAATGAAGCTTAAGGCTTTACGTTCAGACAATGGGGGTGAGTATACCTCACATGAATTCAGCCTTTTCTGTCAGTCTAGAGGGATCCATAGAGAGTTTGCAGCTCCTTATATCCCATTATAGAATGGTGGAGCTGAAAGGATGAATAGAACTATTCAAGAAAGAGAAGTTTCTATGCTGCATCATGCAAACCTCTCACAAGGATTTTGGGCAGAAGCAATATTGATTGCGGTTCATGTGATTAACCTTTCACCTAGTACTGCCAAAGGTCTGAAAGTGGCACAAGAGTTAAGGATAGGGAAGCCACCATAATATGATCATCTTTGAGTTTTTGGGTGTGAAGCATATGTTCATATACCCAAGAATCTTAGATAAAAGTCGGATCGTAAATCAAAGAAATGCATTTTTCTTGGATATGCTCGAGAAGAACAATTTGGATATCGCTTATGGGATCCTAAAACATGTTCAATGATCAAAAGTAATAATGTCATATTCAATGATTCTAAGATGCATAAATAGCCCGATAAGGAGGTTGAAGTGAGAAGATTGGTGTTTGAGAATACTAGTCCTCCAGTTAGCATGCATAAAAATGATGCACATAGGGACATTCAAGAGAATATCCGATTAGATCAATTTGCACATGTTCCTGCTTAGCAACCATTGAGATGCTCTGCACGTGTCTCATATCCACCTCATATATATGTTCCAGGTTTAGATTTTGTTATGCTATTAGATGCCAGTGAGCTATCTTGCTACAAAGAGGCTATGCAGACAGAGAATCATGTCAAGTGGGAGCATGCCATGAAGAGTGAGTCAGATTCTATTCACAGAAATGGTAATTGGGATTTAATACCTTTGCCAAAGGGCAAGAAAGCTTTACCATGTAACTGGGTATATAAGCTGAAATTCACATCAATATAGTGCTTCTCCAAAGTATAGAGCACGACTTGTTGCAAAGGGTTTTAAGCAACAACATGGTGTTGCTTGTATTCATTGCAATGGAGGACTTAGAGCTGGTCCAAATGGATGTGAAAATTGCTTCCTTGCATGGATATCTTACAGATGAAATCTATATGGAACAACCAGAGGGTTATGTAGTTCCTGGCAAGGAAATTCTAGTTTCTAAGCTCAAGAAGAGCTTGTATGGACTTAAATAGTCCCCTAGACAATGGTACCTAAAGTTTTATGTTTTTATGAAGTCTCAAGGCTATTCTTGAAGCAATGAGGATCATTGTCTCTACACAAAGAGAGGCTCATATGGCGGCTTCATATGCTTGATACTTTATGTCGATGATATGTTGATTGTTGGGAAGTCCTCTTATGACTTGTCAATTCTCAAAAAGAAGTTGAGTCAACCATTTGATATGAAGGATTTTGGGGATGCCAAAAATAATCTTGCCATGCGCATTACTCATGATAGGAGTAAAAGATGCATATATTTATCTCAGATTGAGTACATATCCAAAGTACTTCAAAAGTTCAATATGCAAGGTGGAAATGCATTGAGTACACCTTTACCCACATATGTGAAATTGAGCAAGGATGATCGCCCCAAATTAGATGAGGAAAACGAATCCGTGACCAAAATTCCCTGTCAATCTGTTGTTGGTAGTCTCATGTATGCTATGGTAGCTATGAGACGAGACATTGCATTTGCAGTGGGAGTTGTGAGTAGATATATGTCTAATCCTGGCAAGAAACATTGGGAATCGATCAAGATGATTTTGAGGTCTTCATGATGCTGGAGATGCATTTGTGTTGGTGCAGACCAATCACCAATTGAAGATTTGAGAGACAAGAGATGGAGATAAGATAAAGTCTTGAAGCAAAGAAGGTGGTTACATTCATAGGATGAAGGATATGTACACATATGTACATTAGTGAAGACATAGATCACTTAGACTTTTGATTAGTCATAAACTTGTACATATTTGCCTATAAATATTTTGGAAAAATGTTGGGTTTGTAAAGAGACAGTAAGAAGACGTCGTGAGAAGATGAAATGAGAAGATAGGAATAGAGGAATGAGCAGTTGTAGTGTCATTGGACACATGAAAGTTAGTTGAGATCTCTCTCTCATAGATTTGTAGTCTTCTTCAGAAATATCAAAAAAATTGCGCCCGAAGTTTTCATGTTTTCTCCTTCTGTGGTAAAGCTTGTGTGGAATGCTTTTGTACAAGTCTAATTCTAGAGTTGATCGACTATTGTACAAAGTTTTAGCTTCCAATTGTGTTTAAGCTAAGAGAATTTTGGTTAGGAACATTTGTATTTAGAAAAGTTTGAGTGACTTCTAAAACAGGTGCAGATTTCGAATTCAGGAAAATGAGTAGTGCTCAGTGCATAGTGTAAAGTTTTACACATGTGATAGCTCAAAATCTTAGTTGAGAGATAAGCTATCTACAGCTAAAAGGATTTTACCAAACGGGTTCGACATTGGGAGAACCAAAGCTAAGAAGTTGCAGGTGTCAAAGTCGCTACTGTAGAGAAGGAGATTTACACATAGGTAAATTGTTTGTGTTATTTCTCAAAGTATACTGAATCATTTGAAGAGATTCAAGTTGCAAAAGGTGCGCAACCTTAAGGCGAAGCAACCTACAAAGTTTTATAAAAAACTTTACACAAATGGTTAGTCAATCAAGGATTAATCTGCAACAGACTTTCCTGAGAAGTTGAGTTTTTCAGAATAGTTGATTTTCTGATAAGTTGGTGAATGTTCTCTATATTTGGTGGAGTCTGAAGTTGTTCTTGATATAGAGGTGGTCTAAATTCAAGGTCAACTTGTTCTTTTGGAGATTAACACTCTCCATCAGTGGTATCAGAGCAGGAAGCATCAGAATCGAGGAAAAGGAGACTCCAATTGCTATAGACATACAAACTTTACATCTTGGAAGATCAAAAGGATAAAGATTGAAGAAAGCTTGAAGGAAGACACATTGAAGTTGCCAAAAGGATCAGAAGGAGTAATATTCGAAGTCAAGGTACATTTATTCCTCATAAAGTTTAAAGATCTGTTAATACAGGTGAAGGAAGATGGGAGATTCTCTTCAGATAGAGAAATTGGATAGAGAAAACTATCCTGCATGGTCAATGAGGATGGAAGCTCATCTAATGAGCAAAGATTTGATAGCTTACATTACAGGAGAAGAAGAAAAGCCACAGTTCAGAGATTCTAGTGTTCCAACCAGAGAGGAGTTCTCAGATTTGAAGAATTGGATGAAAAGAGATGCTCAAGCTAGGAGTATCATTTATATGGCAGTCAATGACTACTTGCTACCTCACATTAGAGGTCTTGAAAGTGCAAGTGAAATATGGAATGCTTTGGAGGAGCATTTCCAAAACACTACAAAGTCAAGGAAGGCATCCCTATGGGCAGAGTTTACTACTTTCAAGAAGAAGGCCTCACAGTCAATATCTGATTATGTGACAAAGATGAAGGACATTGCAGATGCATTAGGAGCAGTGGATGAAGACATTGAAGAGGATAAATTGGTAAGGCGAATTCTCACAGGACTAAGAGGTGATGAGAAGTGGAAACCTTTTATTTTGTCCACAGAACTTTCTTTGGATCATTTCACTCCTGATTTGAATCAATTGTTAGGACATATGCTAACTTTTGAGAATGATATATCAAAGGAGATGTTGACAAGAGTGCAGGACATGCAATGTACTCTAAAGACAAGAAGAAAGCTAACAAAGGAAAGCAACAAGCAAATGAAGAAGAAGGCACAACTAGTCAAGCCAACTTCCTAAGAGGAAGAGGAGATGGCAAAGGTAGAGGAAGAGGTAGGAGTAACAAAGATGGATCCAAAGCTTGCTGGATTTGTGGTAAGACAAATCATTTAGCCAATGATTGTTGGCATAACACTCAAAGTAATGGAGGATACAATCAGAACTATAATTCAAGAGGAAGAGGTGGCAGAAATCAAAGAGGTAATTTCAGAGACATGTGAAAGGCAGAGTGAAGATCAAAGAGTCTTCTACATTGACTCAGGGTGTAGCAATCACCTGAGTGGTAACATAGCCTTGATGACTGATTTGGAGAATAAGGTATCTAATCATGTTGTTCAAACAGGTGATAATACAAAGCACAATGTGAAGTCAATTGGATCAGTGAAGGCCAAGGATGGTAGCACCTTATTGAGTAAGGTCTTGTATGTTCCTACAATTCCTAAGAATTTGATAAGTGTAGGACAAATTGTGGAGAAAGGTTATGAAGTAAGGTTCACTAATGAAGGAGTGTTTGTGGAAGACCCTAGCAATGGGTATAAACAAATTGTTTCAGGGAAGAAAGAAGGAAGATTGTTCACATTGAAGATTCAAGGTAATGTTGGTCATGCCTTGTTCACTTATGGAGGACATAAGATCTCTGAGTTAGATCTTTGGCACAAGAGGCTTGGACATTTCAATGAAAGAGGTATTAAAGACATGATTAATAATGGTTCAGTGCTTGGATTGCCTAATGTTGCAGGTCAACATATGACATACAGATGTGAGGCATGTCAATTAGGTAAGGCTCATAAGCAATCCTATTCTAAGCATGGGTTTATGTATTCAGAGAAACTTGAGTTGGTACACACAGATGTGTGGGGACCATCAAAGGATTTCAGTATCAATGGTTCAAGGTATTATGTGATTTATGTTGATGATGCTACCAGATGGATCACTATCTATGTGATCAAAGATAAGTCAGAGGTATTCAATACATTCAAACATTATCATGTGTATGCAGAGAGAATTACAGGACAGAAAGTGAAGAGACTAAGGTCAGATGGAGGGGGAGAGTATTTCTCTAATGAGTTCAGTGATTACTTGTGGAATGCAGGTATAAAAAGGGAAGTTACTTGCAGGTACTCTCCTCAACAAAATGGTGTAGCAAAGAGGAGGAATAGAACTCTTGTTGAGTTTGCAAGATCCATGTTAAAGGAGAAAAATTGCCCAAATTATTTGTGGGATGAGGCTGTAAATACAACTACTTATTTGGTCAATAGGTTACCATGTAAAGCCTTGCAGGGTATGACACCATATGAGGCATGGTGGGGTAAGAGACCTACACTAGACCATTGCAAAGTATTTGGATGTTTGGCCTATGCATATGTGCCATCACAATTAAGGCACAAATTGGAACCTAAATGTCATCACCTGTTTCCACATATCTAGGAATTGGCAATTAGTGCAAACTACTAAACCATTTCGCATGACAAATATGTGATTTGAAGCGACTAAGTCAACATACTAGGCCATTCAATTTTGAGACATCAATAGACATCATATTCATCATATGATGTTGAACCATGAGCAGCTTCTTAGAATCATCTACAATTGTGGATGCATAGTTGTTTTGTTGCCTTCTATTATTTTGATTCTTCAACATGCAACCATATTCAAAGTGTTCAAGTTTACCACAATTCCAACATCCTTTACTGTCATTACTTGAATCATTTCTCTGCAAATTTCTGTAGCCTCTTTGGCTCCCGTTGGCTCAAAACTATCCTCTACCTCTTGCATGGTTCTAATGTTGACCTTGGTCTTGGTTATTGTTTCCTCTTCCGCTTTCGAAACCTCTACCTCTACCTCTTCCTCTGCCAGAGTAGAATAGCTCCTCAAAACTAGGTTTTTCTTGGGAGTTTGAGTCCTCACCAAGATTCTTTTCTTCAATAATCAACCTGGACACCAAATCAGCAAAATTTGAAATATTTTCCCTTGCTTGAATAGATGTTTTGAACTGCTTATATGTAGCTCCTAAACCATGAAGGCACACTTCCACCTTATCATCATCATCTACATTCCTGACAATAGATCCAAGTGACTCACATATGCTTTTGATTTCAAGGTGTAGTCACTTACTGACATGCCCTTTTTCTCCAATGTATGCAGCTCATTCTTGACTTGCAATTTTTGTGCCTTTGTATTGTTCTCATACAATGTGGCTAAACTGCTCCACACCACTTTTGGAGTCTTGGCATCCTGTATGTGTCCAATCATGCTATCATGTATGCTAACAAATAGCCAATACATTACCTTTCATGCTCCTTGATTCCATTCTTCATATGCTCTTAATTGGTCCATAGTTTGATTCCTCTCTAGTAAATGTGAATCATTTTCATTCTCTCCTTCGATGTACTTTCAATAGCCTTTTCCCATCAAGAAATTCATCATTCTGGATCTCCAAGCGTGGAAGTTGTTCTTGTCTAGCTTATCGCTCATAAGCTGACTCATTCCATCTGCTTTTCCATTTCTACAACAATTCACAACACTGCAAAACACTACAAGCAACACTTCTACTTGAACACTATCGCACTATGACATGAGAGTTCAATCTCAAAAAAACACAGTTTTCATGTATCAACAATACATGGAATCACTTGAAATTTAGGATCTGGAATATATGAGTGTTTTCAAATAGGATGCAAGTTGCAATTTTCCAAATTGACCTGATTTTTCTATGCGTCCCACCTTATAGGCTCGAAATGGAGGTTGAGATGGCTCCAAAATAGAAATTTGACAAAAACAGGTGATCCTAAAGGGATAACTCTCGAAAATATTTGAAGGCCTTCTACCTTCACACCAATTTTCGTAGCAATCTGAGGTAGTTTGTGAATCGAGCTTTCTCCACACCTTCCCATGTACTCTTCACCATTGGCCTTCTCCACATGCTCTCTATAGCCACGCTGGCTCTGATACCATGTGACAAGGAAGAAGATAAGGAAGAGAGCTCATGCACAAATTGAGGCAAGGAAGAATGATCTTCTTCTCGTTCTTCTATTACATAAAAAAATGTACAAGAATGACCTAAAACAACAATACAACAAGTGCAATATATAAAGAATGGTACATAAGGAAAATCTTGATGTTCGTGAATGAGTGAGCTGGCAAGAAATAAATGTGCCATCAATCTCGGTAGATAAATCTAGTAAAGCTCAATGAAGTATCCCTAACATATAATGGCATGACCACTATACATATCAGAGAAATGAAAAAGGTGATACGTGTCATTGTGGATCATCACATGTTGAGCTTGATATCTCAACAAATGGTTGTCGTGAGACACGCTCCTCTCTCCCTCATAGGGATGTTTGAAGACATGCACTAGCGTGCTCTTT
Source organism: Ceratopteris richardii (assembly GCA_020310875.1). Classification (NCBI taxonomy): domain Eukaryota; kingdom Viridiplantae; phylum Streptophyta; class Polypodiopsida; order Polypodiales; family Pteridaceae; genus Ceratopteris; species Ceratopteris richardii. Next base: position 138,672,912 of record CM035416.1, read on the forward strand.
ATATACTACTCTCGAGCTACAAAAAACATATGTGGGATAATTAGATTCATCCTCAATAATGGGCAAACTTTCCATTCATCTAATCATTGCATAAGATCTATCTCATTGCAACTATGAACCCTCTCTAGTTAAAATTTAGGAAAACCTTCACATATAAAGCATACAATATTGCATTCTTTTGCATATGAGATAAGCACCATTTCACCATTTCAATGAAGAGGACTACCTCCCCTTTGATGAGTTTTTCATTGGAACATGTTGTATAACCCTTGGATTAGACCTTTAGATAATGACTTTAATTCTTGGGAACCCCTCGTTTATTTATTTGGGTTAAATCTTTGAAGTTAAAGTATCAATTCTTTGTTTTAACCCTTGTAGGAACCCTTGTATATTTATTTAATTTGAGCCCTTGAATCCTTTTTACCCTTAGGATTAACTATCATGAGGTATTAGAACCTTAGCCTTGGGAGAAGTTTCTCCTAAGTGCCACCTTGAATCATACTTGAAGGGAAGGCTTCAATTGAAATAGAAGTCATGTGATTATCCTTAGGAAAGTGTCCACGTGAAGGAAACTTGGAGGGAAAGTTGGAAGTGTCATATGACATGCACCCCTTGGACCTTTGGTGTATATATGGGTGGATTTGGTTGGGTGGATACTTACTCTAACTCTCACAATAATGGTATACAGAGTCATGGTTTTCAATCAAGCATATCCTAGTACATGTTCTTCTTGAATTTTGTGCAAGGTACTTGTTGATATTAGAATTTCATGCCTTTCAAATTACGTTGGTTGTTGTGCACACGTAGAAAATTCATTTTCCTTTGGTGTCTCGGATGCCTTGCTTGCATGGAGTTCGTCATGGTTTTCAATCAAGCATATCCTAGTACATGTTCTTCTTGAATTTTGTGCAAGGTACTTGTTGATATTAGAATTTCATGCCTTTCAAATTACGTTGGTTGTTGTGCACACGTAGAAAATTCATTTTCCTTTGGTGTCTCGGATGCCTTGCTTGCATGGAGTTCTATTATCTCTGTAAAAAGCACTTCTCGAAGGCCGACCAAGAATTTCCATCATTTGAGAGAGCTTGGGAGGAGATTAGGAGGGTCCATAGGACCCTCCTCTTGAAGCAAGAAAAGGGAGAAGGAAACCCAAGCCATCCAGATGATCAGAGACCCCCCCATAGCCTGCCAATGTGATATGAGGTCTGAAAGCCCCATGAATGGAGGCATCACACGAAGGGAATCCTTCCTTCTTCTTGGAATTGAAAGAAAGACACTAGAGCTTTGGCTCTTATACCTCTTCCAAGGCTAAATTGCCTTCATTTATGGGATAAAGAATGATGAATTCGCACAACTTTGTGAGCCCACTCTCTATTCAACTTATCCCTTGTACATTGTGAAGAATCGAAGAGTTTTAAGGTTAGTTGGCAAGGAGTTTTGAAGCATTTCCTCAATTCCTTCCCACCCAAATCTTTGATAATAGGGAAATCACACTCTTGACCACTTTTCAAAAGTTTTTCCAAGCAGATTATCTAGAAAGATAATTTAACTAAGTAGCAAGGGCTCAAGCTTTGTCATGTGTACAAGTCACATGGTTTATCAAGAAGGGTTCTTCACATGAGTTTCTAAGTCAAGAATCACATGGGGATCACTTGAAAATCACATGGTTTCTTAAGTAAGGAGCTCCAGACTTGTACCTACACCCTCAAGGGTCTTGACTTGAATTATTCAAATAATAAGGCTCCCCACAATAGGATAAAAACCTAAGGTTGAAACCACTAGATTGAAATAAAATACCCAAGGGTTATCCAAAATTTTCTCGAGGGTTTCTCTAGGAAATCCAAGGGTCTTGAACCTTAGAATCCATGCAAAAAGCACAATATTGTTTCCACTTTAACATTTTTGTCCTAAAAAATGTGTTCATGTATATGCTACTTTCACAAACCTCAAGATCCATAAAATCTTACATTTTTGTACACTATTCCTTCTTGAAAATGTAAAATTTTAGGAGTATGTGATAGAGTTCCTACCTCTATCTTGCAAAAGGGTCAGAAACTAGATTCATCTTCCATTTTCAAGATAAAGGAAATGAATATTTAGATGTTCTTTACTTAACTTAATCTTCTATAGTCCTTTTATTTGTATTTCATTTGTGTTTGGTAGGACTTGAAAAAAGATATGAACTTAGTATAGTGGATATATTAAGTCCTTGCCTAAACATGCTCAATAAAATGGGGAGAAAGTAAAATCTTCTCATTTCTTGGTAACTTAGATGGACTTATATCAATCATTAAGCATTTCTTAAAACATAATGTTCAAGCATTCTGAGTTATAGATAATATACCCAATTTTGAAAGATCATCTCCTACTAGTGAACCTTGATGATATATTTAGGTAGTAATGTGTGTGAACACTCTAGGACCACCAGGGGCACTTTTTTCCCTCTTTTGGAGGTTTTTTTCCCTTGGCTTGTATATATGCCTATAGCCCTAACAGCTCACATATCTTTGTACATTCTAGTGGTAATACATTCAGTATTGTGTTTTATGTTCCAAGATTCTTCTTCTTCCTTGTGTTGTTTGGATGCTTCCACAGACCTCGAACTCCAACAATTGGTATCAGAGCAGGTCGTCACTTCATCTAGGGCATCATCGACACCCCTCCAGTCATAGTCTTAGAATCGCACAAAATTTGGTAAGCATACTCAAGGTGATTAGGAGATCAAAACAGCTTCGCTTTGTGGTGTCGAAATCGTGATCTGACCTTGTTTTGATAATTTCATTTTCTTGTGCAGATAATTTCATCTTTTTGTGCCAAAGATATATACAGCTTATGGTTTTCTAGTATAAGCATCTCAAAGTCTACTACAGGTTTAGCGAAACGTGTAAGGATAGTTCTGTTCAACTTTTTAAGATACAGTATTTTCTTGCATCAAGGTATTTTAGTTAGTGGCCATGGCTGAAAGTAATGATGTATTCCGTATGTTGGCTATTGAGGATAAGTTGGATGGTACCAATTACCCATTGTGGGCTTATATGATGTGTCATGTATTGGTTGCAAAAGGATTGTGGAATATTGTGCAGTTGAAAAATGTCATATTTCACCTACAGACACAATTACTAAAGGTGATGCAAATGGCATTGAAGATGGTGATATTCTTCATGTTCTATTCATGTTGCAATTCCCACTACACCTTCTATAGAGCAAATTCATTGGGATGGCAGAGATGCTTAGGCACATGCATTGATAGCCTTGTCTGTCAAACGTGCCATTATTCCTCACATTTGCTCTTGCAGAATAGTAAAGAATGCTTGGGATACACTTACCACTTGAGTCCACTACAAAGCACAAATTAAACGGGGAAGTTTTCTTGTGAATTTTTGCATCGTACCTTTAAATTTTATCACACAGACCACTTACATTAGGAAATCTAAGTAAGTTTGTATACGGACTGTGTGTGATGGAAGGGACTTCAAGCCACACCGCTTTGACGAGTAGTACTAGCGTGTCGATGTATGTTTTAGTTCCTACTTTAGTAACATCCTCACTCATGACTAGACCACCAATAGTGTCACATGCATTGCATACATCTGCACAAATGGTTTCAATTCCTATTCATGTATCTGATGCATCGAACATAGATAAGACATCATTAAAGTTAGATGTTGAGGGAACCACGTTGCAAGGGGATATCAACACCACCTTAAACGAGAGGAAAGATCTTGAAGGTAGGATTGTGAGAGTAAAGTAGGACCTTGGGCATTTGTCCAATGTCCCAGTAGAAGTTGTGGAACTTTGTCAATCTTTTGACGGAGTTCAAAGTCATCTTAGGGATATTCTAGACTTACTCCAGAAGCCCAAGGAGGTAGGTAGGGCTACTCTTGGTAGCCATACCGACACGATAGCAACCTTGCTGATGTCTGTTTTGATGGAGAAGGATCCAGCTATATCCATCTCCCAAACAGACTTATTTCCCCTGACTGGTAGCATGATTCATCTTAGTTTGATGACTCTTACCGCTCCATTTTTTGCTAATATGTCAGGGCAAGCAGTAGACAAAGTCGTCTCGTAGATCTTTCCTTAGGAAAAGATATGTGTCCACCTTACTTCTCCGGAGAAGATAAGGATAGGAATAAGGATGTTATTTTGACGTTCTTAGAAAAGTGGCATGTGTCCACCAGCTTAAGAACACCCCCGAGCATGTGAGAGTGGTAGAGGCCAGTTTATCGTTGGGCCCTAAGGTTTATACGTGGTGGATGAGTCTCTTTGAGACTCATAAAAAGCCTTCAACCTAGGTTGAGTTCTCTTTAAGAAAGAGTTTGTCCCCGAGAATGAGGAGGAACATAATTCGGAGGCGTGGGATAGAATTCAATAGAAAGGAAGACCATTATTAGTTTACATTTCAGAATATCGAGACGTTATTCTGAAATTGAAAAACCTAGATGACTTCCATCGGCTTCCTGGTTTTGTCAGAGGACTTAATCAGTGAATCTGTAATTAGGTGAAGAGACACACACCTAAATTGCTTGATGAAGCGATTAAGGTTGCACAGATTTATGAGGATAATTCCTGTTTAGATGTTCAGCAAGAAAGTGGTTATTCTCAAAAGAATAACACTAAGCGCAAGGGCAAAGGGCCAAGATCATCTGAACGTATGTCTAAAAAACTTCGTATTTTTAGACATGAACTTTCTCAAGAAGATCATGCTAGAGCATAAAAGTAAAATTTGTGTTTTAAATGCCTCAAGCCAGGACCTCGCAGTAGGGTCTATCCAGTTGGAAGAGATAATAAGGCCTCTTTGACTGACAAAGGTAAGGGGAAACAATAGATTCATCCGATCCAAACTTTGAACTTGGATGAAAATTCAAGCGCAAAGAAGGTTCAGATCATGCACTATAATAGTACCCATAAGTGCCAAGTCTCCAAAAACATGTGGCAACCTCAAGAATTTGGTCCACATGATTTGGGCAAGTTGCACGGGTCAGTCAAGGATCAGACCATCTGGATTATGGTGGACGATTCGGCCATGCATAATTTTATTAATTATGCACTTGTAAAGAAATTGCCTCTTGCTCAGAGTCCCTCTCCTCATAGATATGTTGTCTCTATGATGCATGGGTAGGACACTCACATTTGGGATACCATGATTTCAAATTTGGAACTAGAAATCCAAGATTATAAAGATAGATTGGACTTCTAAATTATGAACATGGAGCGGGTAGATTTGGTTCTAGGGAGAGAGTGGCTTTGGAGTCTTGGACCTTCATTATCCAGATGCTACTATACAAACACTTTGGAATTACAGCATGATGGGGTGTTGTATAAGATCAAGGGCAAGCACAATGTTCCAAGCACCCCTTTGATTTCACACACAGAATTAAAGAAACGTGTAAGCGACGAAGCTAGGACCCAAGCTTTTTTGGTCCTTAGCACTGATGTAATAGATTCCGATAATATAAATCAAGTTCCTTATGTCTTGTCCTTTATTCCTCATGAAACATATGTTAAATTTAATGAATTAATGAAGGAATTTAAAGATGTGTTCCCTAAGGAACTCCCCCACGGCTTTCCACCCTCTCGTGGAGACATTGATCATGCAATCAATTTGTTTTCGGGAACCAAGCCAAAATCTCAAAACCCTTACCGCCTCCCCTATGTCCAAAATCTAGAAGTCGAGAAATAGATTAAATACTACCCTACATAAAGGATTTATTCGGCCAAGCCAGTCTCCTTGGGTTGTGCCCATCATTTGTGTACAAAAGAAAGATGGAACTTTAAGGCTGTGTGTGGAGTATAGGGCATTAAACAATCTTACTGTAAAGAATAAGTATCTCATGCCGCTGGTTGAAGATCTTTTCGATAGCCTAAAGGGAGCTAAAGTCTTTTCAAAGATTGATTTACGCCAAGGTTATCATCAGGTCAGAATCAAAGATTATGATATTCCCAAGATAGCCTTTCGAACTAAGTATGGTCACTACGAGTTTTTAGTGATGCCGTTCGGGTTGAAAAATGCACCCGCAACATTTATGACTTTAATGAATCAAGTGCTTAAGCCGTACTTGGGAAAATTTGTAGTTGATATATTGATATATTGATCTACAGTACTGATCATGAAAATCATCTAGAGCACTTGAAGAAAATCTTTGAGTTACTTCGCAATAATCAACTTTACGGTAAAGATTCAAAATGTGAATTCTTTACCCCAAAAGTAAAGTATTTAGGCCATATTATTTCTGCAGAAGGAATCAAAGGTTACCCAGATAAAGTCCAAGCAATTCTTAACTGGCATGAGTCCAAGATTGTTCGAGAAATTACAAAGTTTTCTCGGACTCGCTGGATATTATCGAAAGTTTGTGGCTGGGTATGCCAAAATAGTAGTACCTTTGACAGACCTACTCAAAGGGAAACATCAGAAGATAAATTGGAAAGAGGAACAAGCAAAGAGTTTTCAAGAACTTAAACTTGCTTTAGCTTCGACCCCAGTTATACAAATCATAGATCCAAATAAGCCTTTCCAATTAGAAACAAATGCAAGTTCATCTACGGTAGGAGCAGTACTAAGCCAAGGTGGTCGACCAATAGCTTTCGAGAGTAGAAAGCTAAGTCTTGCTCAAGAAAACTACTCTACATATGAGGGAGAGATGTTCGCTATTATAAATGCTATGAAGAAATGGCACCATTACCTGTATGGATCAAAGTTAGCCATAGTCTTTGATCAAGAGAGCATCAAGTGGTTTGCAAACCAACTAGATTTGAGAGGTAGAAAAGCAAGATGGGCCAAATAGTTACAAGAGTTCAATTATGAACTAAGGTATAGAAAAGGAAAGTTCAATGCAGTGGTAGATGCCTTAAGTCGAATGCCTATGTTGAACAACCTAAGTTTTGTACAAATTCAAAGTGAGATTATTTCAACTTTGAAAGGAAGTTGCAAAGAAGATCCAAGTTACAATCAAGAATAGAAAGCAACTGAACAAGCTCAACAGAATGAAGCAAATACTTATGAGAGAAAGTTTAAATACTGTTCTCTGCAAGATGAATCTTTTCTTTATAAAGGTAAGGTTTGTGTCCCAAGTATGTCGGACATATGAAATCAAGTACTTTTTGAATGACATGATGCTCCAAGTGCAGGACATCTTGGTATTAGCCGAACCTATGAGTTAGTTACATCGAGATGTGCAAAACTATGTATCCAAGTGCCATAAATGTCAAGTCAATAAGTTTGAACGACTTAAAGTTGGAGGATTGCTGCATCCTTTGGAAATTCCCAAAGGAAAGTTTACATCGAGATGTGCAAAACTATGTATCCAACTGCCATAAATGTCAAGTCAATAAGTTTACATCGAGATGTGCAAAACTATGTATCCAAGTGCCATAAATGTCAAGTCATAAGTTTGAACGACTAGCCTAGTTTACATCGAGATGTGCAAAACTATGTATCCAAGTGCCATAAATGTCAAGTCAATAAGTTTGAACGACTAGTTTACTGGCCTAGTTTACATCGAGATGTGCAAAACTATGTATCCAAGTGCCATAAATGTCAAGTCAATAAGTTTGAACGACTTAAAGTTGGAGGATTGCTGCATCCTTTGGAAATTCCCAAAGGAAAGTGGGAAAGTATTTCCATGGATTTCATTTCTGGATTACCTCGCAGTCAGAAAGGCTTTGATCCAATCTGGGTTGTAGTTGATCGATTGACTAAACTTGCTCAGTTTATTCTGATCAAGACTACTTATAAGACTCCAAAACTTGCAAAAATATTTATAAATCAACTTTATAGACTCTATGGTCTTCCAGTAGACATAGTTTCTGATAGAGATGCTTGATTTACAAGTCATTTTTTGCAAGTAGTCTTTAGTAGACTTGAAACTAAAGTAAGTTTAAGTACAATTGAACATCCCCAAACGGATGGACAGAGAGAGAAATTCAATCAAATCTTGGAAGACATACTCATATCTTATGTCACTTCCAAATAAACGGATTGGGAAGACTATCTTCCTTTAGCTGAGTTTGCCTATAACAGTGCCAAGAATTCATCAACTAAATTTAGTCCATTCATGTTGATGTATAGGTTCCAGCTTAGGTCTCCATATGCAGTGGGACTTCAAAATGAATGAGTTCAAGCAGCTCAAGAATTCCTTAAAGATATGAATTTTAAACTTAAATTAACTAAAGAAAACTTAAAGAAAGTTCAAGATCGTGCAAAGGCTTATGCCGATCCGAAGCGAAGACATGTTACTTTTCAGGTTGGAAATCAAGTTTATCTTCCTATTCTTGAAAGATCGAAAAAGTTCAAGACTGGTCAATGCGCCAAATTGTCGCTTAATTATTACGGTCCTTTTCCAATCACTAAGAAAGTTGGTTTGTGGGCTTATGAATTACAACTTCCAGACGATAGTTGGATTCATCCAGTGTTCCATGTTAGTCGACTTAGGAAGAGTCTTACAGATTCAGATAATCTAGTTGGACAACAGGTTATACTTCCACTTCCAGTAACTGAAACAATTCCTCATGAACCTGAAAGGATACTTTGCACCCGAGATAGACATACAAGAAGTTACTTGTATGAAGAGTGCTTAGTAAAATGGAAGGATGGAACTGAAGAAAATTCAACATGGGAGAAAATGTCCACAATCCAACGATGTTTTCCAACTTTCAAGTTTTAAGTTGGTCCCAAATAAAGAAGTTTTTCTACTTTCAAGTTTTAAGTGGATAAACCGATCATGTTCTTCAAGATCTAGAACATGATAAGGTTTTTTACTTTCAAGTTCTAAGTAAATAACCTATTTGAATGAATGCATGTTCTTCAAGTTTTAGAACATGAGGCTCGGGGGTTGCCTACAATATACATAGCTCTAATTTTTGAGGACGAAAATATTTTCCAAGGAGGGAAGAATGTAATAAAGTAAGTCTATGATATAAGGGTCCGATCAGTTCAAACAGATATGAAATCGGACACTGTTTGGTCATCTGTATGTGTGACCAAAGATCTCGAGTCTAGACTTACTAGAAGGTCATTTACCCTTGTAACCAAGTAATCCACTAAGCCTAGTGGTTAAGACTCAAGGGTGTGAAGGCGAAGGTCTTGGGTTCAAACCCCATGGGCTACATGGGGAGAGTGTTTTTCCCAAAGAGCTCTAGAACCTTCTAGAAGCATCCACTTGAGTTAAGTCTGGCTAACTGGGACACTTGGCGCACATGTAGTTACATGGATGACACTTGGATTATTAGAATCCACCTACCCAAGAAGACAAACCCCTAGAGAGAGCTATACATAGAGGCATATGGTTGGGAGGAGAGTCGTTCATTCATGAGCTATTCCTGTGACTACACTGTTGCAACCATTGGGGCACTTTTTTTCCCTCTTTAGGAGGTTTTTTCCATCGGCTTTCATATATGCCTATTACCCTAATGGGCTACTTATCTTTGTACATTCCCTTGTAATACATTTAGTATTGTGTGTTGTGCTCCGAGCTTCTTCTTCTTCCTTGTTTTGGTTGTGTGCTTCCATAGACCTCAAACTCCAACAATTGGTATCAGAGCAGGTCACCGCTTCATCTAGGGCATCGTCGACACCCCTCTAGTCATAGTCTCAGAATTGCACAAAAATTGGTGAGCATACTGAGGGTAATTAGGAGTTCAAATTAGCTTCATTTTGTGGTGTCTAAATCGTGATTTGAGCTTGTTTTGGCCTCGGAACACACCATCATAGTGCTTACGTAGGCAATTTTGTCTTTTTGTGCCAAAGATATATATAGATTTTGATTTGCTAGTATAAGCATCTCAAAGTTTGCTGCATGTTTAGTAGAACTCGATAGGGTAGTTCTGTTCAACTTCTTGAAATACAATCATTTTTCTACATCAAGGTATTTTAGTCAGTGGCCATGGCTGAAAGCAGTGATGTATTTAGTATGTTGGTTGTTGAGGATAAGTTGGACCTTATTAATTACCCATTATGGGCTGATATGATGCATCATGTATTGGTTGCAAAAGGAATGTGGAATATTGTGCAGGGTGTTGAAAAACGTCCTATTACACTTGCAAACACAGTTGGTGAAGGTGATGTAGACGGTGTTGAAGATGGTGATATTCTTTAGATTCTTGTTTGTGCTAATGTTCCTGTTGCACCTACTATAACGCAAATTTGTTGGGATGGTGGAGATGCTCAGGCACATGCGTTGATAGCCTTGGCTGTCAAATGTGCCATTATTCCTCACATTCACTCTTGCATAAAAGCAAAGGATACTTGGGATACACTTACCACTATACAAGGCAAGGAATGAGGCTTGTGTTGCTTACCTCCAAAAATAGTTGGAGAGTGAGCACATGAATGAAGGGGATTCCATGAATAGTTTTTTGACAAAGATTTGAAGGAGCAATTGATTTCTATTGATGAAGTCTTGCCTGACAGTTCACTTGTGCAGACTGATGTGAATGGTCTTCCATATTCATATCAGAGTTGTGCTTCTACTCTTTGATTGATGATGAAAGGCAATCCAAATGCCTTAACATTTGAGGAGTTAGTCTCTGTTTTGTTGCACGAAGATCAATCTAGGCAGAATAGATCCATTATGCATGTTGCAGATCAACCTTTCCTGGCTAGTCAGAAGGGCAAAGGTAAATTGAGCTCTTCTCCTAGTAAGCAAAAATATGTTAATTTTGCACAATCAAAGAAGGATGACAGAGATGAGAAGAAAACAGAAAAGAAGAAATTGTTTTGCAAATATTGTAAAGCCAATTATCATTTCATAAAGAGTTATCCCAAACTCGATGCAAAAGAGGCAAAGAAGAAAGAGGATGGAACGGTTGTTGTAGAGGCCTCTACATCAAAAATAGAGTCTGCTAATCTTATGTAGAATGAAGAATGTGCCTTTACCACTGTTTGCAGTTTTGACCCATCTTCTCATGAGTAGTGTATGTCTACAATAGACTTAGATGTTTGGTACTTTGATAGTGGGGCAACCAAACATATTACCTTGCAGCACAGTTTCTTCACTTCACTTGAGCTTGCCCCTATAGGAAATACTATCACATGTGCCAACAAGTCCTCTTATCCTGTTATGGGAGTTCCTAAGATCATTCTTACTATTGTTGATGGTAATTCTTTTACATTGTCAGACGCTTTATTTGTGCCAAGAATCAAGAAAAATCCATTATCAGTTTCAGCATTAGCCAAGATTGGCTTGGTCGTGAAATTTGTTGATGATAGATGTACAATTCATGATCTGTCAAATGGAAACATCCTCCTGTCATTTTATGTTGTGGGATATATAAGCTCATAGATTATGCAAAATATGTGAATGATTCAGCATGTCCAACTCAAGATTCTCAATCAATGTCACATGGAAAGCTTTGGCATACATGCTTTGGTCATTTGAATTTTGCTAGTTTGTTATGCTTGCAGAAATCTAAAATGGTGTCCTCTTTGCCCAAACTTAAGGCACCCGATGAACATGTATGTGAAGGCTGTATTTTGGGCAAAATGCAGTGTTCCTCCTTCCCAAAAGATGGTTCAGTTCGAGATACTTAGAAATTGTAGCTTGTTCATAGTGATGTTCGTGGTCATATGCAAACACCTTCTTTTGGGAACTATCTTTACTTTGTGACTTTCATCGATGATTTCTGCTAGCATGCATGGGTATATCCATTGAAGCAAAGTCAGAAGTGTTTATGTGCTTCAAACAGTTTCTAGTTTTGGCTGAAAATTTGTCAGCATGTAAAATGGGCACCCTCCATTTTGATTGAGGGGGAATATATATCTTCTAATTTTAATGCATTTCTAGTTGAACGTGGATAAAACATCACTGTACAGTGTCATATACACCTCAACAGAATGGAGTTGCTAAAATGAAGAATAGGTCACTCATGGAGATGGCGAGGTGTATGGTCAAGAGTCAAGCTTTACCACATAGTTTCTAACTTGAGGTTGTTATGTATGTAGCATATGTACTTAATAGGTGTCCCACTAAAGCATTGTAGTCTATCACTCCATATGAGGCTTGTCATTGTCATAATCCATCTGTTGCTCACCTATGTGTTTTTGGTTATCTGGCATATGCATTAGTGGCTGAACAACAACGCAGGAAATTGTATGATAAAGCAGTGGTGTAGTTTTGTTGGGCATAATTCTGAAAGCAAAGGCTATCATCTATATCATCCATACACTAAATGCATTTTGGTTAGCCATGATGTTGTTTTTGTGGAAGATGTTATTCAGCCATTACTTTCATGTACTAAAGAGACATGTATGACACTTTGCTGCCTCTTTTTACAGGTGGATAGTCTAGTGTTGGTCCTAATGAGGTGACTTCTCAGCCTTTATAGGTTTCATGTGATGATGCAAATAATTTTATTTCTAATGCAGATTTACATGATGCACTTGTTGATGAGATAGCTGATATTAAGGAGGCAAAAACTATGCCAAAATGGCAAGTGTAGACTTTGCATGATAGCAAAGGAGATGCAACTCTATCATATCATACTCATTCAAGCTCTCATAGTTCTTCTTTTGCATCAGATTTCTATGCTATGGCTGCCTTGAGTTTTTGTGATGAGAATGAGCCAGTTTCATTTGATGAAGCACAAAATTCAGAAAATTGGATGGTTGCTATGCAATCAGAATATGATGTTATCATGAAAAATGGTACCTAGCTATTGACAGGATGCGGGAAGAAGCAAGTATGGACACACATGCAGATCTAGCACTGAGGCAACCCTTCATTTTTTTCAAAACCCTCACATCATTCTAAAGTGATTCTCATCACTACAAACCCTTGTAAATATCATTTCACCTTTTTGTAGCTCCATTTTGTACAAGCCGAGGAGTCCTCGAGCTTGGGGAGCCTTAGATATAGTTGCCTGTCAATTTTCATAATTTTTAGATCTCGTTTGGGCCCTCAAATAAGCCCCGGAACCTAATTTTTAACTAGGCCGGACACTAGGTCTGGACAGGGCCAAAGCTTGTCAAAAACTATAAATAGAGCTAGAGAGCTCATTTTTGGGGCTGGCTTCTTGTAGTTTGAGCTTGTATGAGAACTTTCTTGCAATAGAAGTGATTCCATTGTCTTACTCTCTTTGTTCTTACTGTGTGTGCGCGTGTGTGTGTATGTGTGTGCATGCTTGTGTGCTTCTCACTCACGCACTTGTGCTTCCACTTGCTCGTGGTCTTCATACCATCCTCATGTCTTCCCGGATTGACATTAAAGGAGGTGCTACTCATCACTGAGCTACACCAAATTTTGGCGCCGTTGCCGGGGATCGAGCTTTGAGGACGAGCGTGTGATGGTAAGACGTAGAGAGGACGCGTTGGAATGGTAAGTAGTAGGTAAATTTCTGATTTTTCTCCATCTCCATCTTCATCTCCATCTCCATCTTCATCTCCATCTTCATCTCCACCTCCACCTCCTTCTCCACTACATATTCCCTCTTCCTTATCATTCCCTCATTTGTTGTGTGCGAGTTTGAGAGAGAGCGATTGTGCGTGCTTGTAGTTGTGTGTTTTTTTGCATGTTTCTTGCAGGTGGCAGCTCCATCATCATCTCCAGCAAGCTCAGCAGGTACAGAAATTCTCTGCACAGTCCCCGAGGCGTTGAGCTCGAGCTATCGCGACACTCCGAAAATATCACCCAATCACGATTCTGAGTGCACCACGACACTACGCAGGCCTAGAGCTCCCAGGAACACTAGATAGAACAGAAAAATTTGCCATATCCGGAGCTATCGTGACACTTCGAGGTATCGCGACACTCCACGACCTATCGCGACACTTCGAGGTATCGCGACACTCCCCACCTATCGCGACACCCCCAGCTATCGCGACACTCCGAGGTATCGCGACACCCCGACCCGACCTATCGCGACACTTCGAGGTATCGCGACACCCCGTGACCTATCGCGACACTTCGAGGTATCGCGACACTCCCCACCTATCGCGACACTTCGAGGTATCGCGACACTCCCCACCTATCGCGACACTTCGAGGTATCGCGACACTCCGAGCTATCGCGACACTTCCCACCTATCGCGACACTTCGAGGTATCGCGACACTCCCCACCTATCGTGACACTTCGAGGTATCGCGACACTCCGAGCTATCGCGACACTTCCCACCTATCGCGACACTTTCCACCTATCGCGACACTCCGAGGTATCGTGACACTCCGAGCTATCGCGACACTCCGAGCTATCGCGACACTCCGAGGTATCGCGACACTCCGAGCTATCGCGACACTTCGAACTATCGCGACACTTCCCACCTATCGCGACACTTCCCACCTATCGCGACACCCCGACCCGACCTATCGCGATACACGGCCTTTAACGCAGGAAAATTGAGAGTTAATTTTTGAGTGATTGAAAGGGTAGTTGAGCTTGACTTTAGACATATTGGTATAACTTAGAACCTTGGAAGTGGGTAAAAGGCCTAGAAACCAGAGATAGGTGGAACTAAGTGAATCTCAGAGTCAGGGGGTGCAGTGAGCTACCCCAAGGGGATTAAAATTATTGAAGTGTGTCGTTCAAATACTTGTGGCAATAAATCTATACTAACTGGTGAGTTTTTGCAGGAACTTTGTGGGCACTCAAGGCAATCAAAGCAAGCTAGCAAGGGTGAGTACCGAGCTTGGAAGAAGGCTTCCTGGGCTTGCGTAGCTGTCTGGTCAACCAGCTGATTGAGGTTGGAAGATCTCATAACCCTCCTTTGTCAATTCCTAGCCTAGGCTAAGTACGACTTAGGTGTGGTAATTAACTAGGGCAACGTTAGGCACGAATCAAGTCCAAGAGAATTAATCAACCAAGTGCAAGAAAATAAATAGGTCTTAAGTGCAAAAACCCTAAGGGACAAAAGGTAAACGGGAATCGATCACTCATCAAGTGCGGAAATTCACTTAAGTACTCCTGACGACGCAATTTCAGACAAGACCATAAACATAATATTCAACTAAAAAGAACAAAGTGATTGGTGCAAAATCAACCTGCAACGAGAGCGTGCTTGGGTTCCAGAGGGTAAATAAATCAGGCATATGAACCTTAGATCAGGCAGACACTTAGGCCGAGACAGACGAAGCCTCAGATCTTCTGAAGCTAGTGTCAATCACACTGCCAGGTCTTGGGCCCAGCAGTTGAGTGATTACCCATACACTCCCAGATCAGAAACCAGTGATTCTGAAATGTCCTATCACATGGAGAGACCAGTAGGTAGTTCAGGGTTGGCTTATCTAGAAAAGCCAGAGGGGCCTTATAAGACTCAATTGGAATATATCAAGACGAATCGTCTAGGTGCTCGCATCTACGAAGACGGACTGAGAAGATTAGTGGTCCAGATTAAGAACCCCGATCAACCCCATGGAATAGACCACCCGGTAGTCAAGTTTGAGAATGGAGCATACCTAGATAAAGAGGGGACTATATATGTAGTCACCACTCTTCCTGATAGAACTGATGAGTTTGGAAATGTGATTGCGGAGACCGACATGGGTGATATAGAGCAAGGGAACTTAGAGAGAGAGCCAAGAACTCCCAGTGGTAAGTCTGTCTTGACCAGAATCATGACTCCTGAGCGGATTCCACAGGATAATAAAAGCATAGATCTGCTTTTAAATCGAGAAACCGATGAGGCTTTTTGGAGATATAGATCTTCTCAACCTCAGGAGGTGAATGCCCTCACAATCTACGAGTTTAAAGACCCTGAGAGTCCAGGCCAAGTAACCTACCTAGACACTGCATCAGAGAGAATCTTCGTGGTCACTGAGCAGGGCAGACATGCCTACACTTGGAAGGGTGAATTTGTTTTTCCCCAACCAAGGTCTAATGTGTCCTTTGGTCACCAAGGAGTTGGGACCTCCCAATCTCACGGAGCTCAAAGAGATAGAAGTAGAGACAAACCTGAGGTAAGTTTTGCCAACTCCCTGGGAAGAGAAAGAACGGGAACTGAAAGGAATAGAGTAGAACCGGAGAGACATAGAACCCCATGGAATCACCGGGACATTGATGATTTTCCTTTGCCAAGGCCGAGAGAACACACTAGGACCCTACGACCAACCCAACTGGTGAAGTCCATGAAGAATTATTTCGATGGCACGGGAGACCCTTATGACCATGTGGCCGAATTTCGACAAGTGTTGAAAGCTGAACAAGTGGAGGACCTATTCACACAATATAATGCTTTCGGTCTAACCCTTAGGAACACTGCCCTTACGTGGTTCCAACCCCTGAATGAGAGGCATTTCAGAAACATAGACCAACTCTTAGAGGCATTTATTGTTGAGTTTTCTAAGAGTGGAATCAGGCATAACACCTCCTCACTAATTCATAGCTTCAAACAAACACCTCAAGAGACGGTCAGACTAGCTGGAAGAAGATTTAGACAGTACCTGGAGAGATGCCCTATGCCGGAGTTACCCACACCAGCCAAACAAGTGGCCTTGTTCCTAGACGGATTGTTGAGCACTAAGCTCAGGTCATATGTGTACCTGAAGGACCCTAGAACGATAGAGGAGTGCGTGCGCATGTGCATAGACATTGAGGACAATCTAGGTGAGGAGTTAGAACTATCAAAAATCTATAAGGATTCTGATAGCTCTAGCACACAGACATCTGGTCAATCCACATCCATCGAGGAACTTGCAGAGAAGGTAGCCCAAAAACTAGGTGTCTCTAGCAAGCAAATTCCGAGATTTGCCCCAGTTAAGCGGTGTTACAATTGTGGCGGTGAACATATGGCAAGTGTATGCCCCATTATGGCCCAACCACAGGCGAATCCTAGTAGCCAGTACCGCACCATAGAGCGCAGGTACACCAATCACACGGCACAAGACTGCCCATATAACAAACAAACTGTTAGACAAAATTATCCTCAGCCATATCCACAACATGGTAGATACCAGAATTAGTACCCATCACCACAATACAACAGACCACAGCAAACTTATCGGCCATCTTATCAAGGGCAGCAGAGGCCTCAACCAGTCCTAGTACAGCAACCCCCTGCTCCAACCAATGTGATCCCAGTGAAATATGCATCTACTGAAGAAAATCCGAATAGAGCCATAGTCCCAGTCATCCCATTGCTATCGGACAGTGATCCAAGTGACCATAGTTTTGACTCCGCACATATTGATAGCCCACAGGCCTACTACATGCAGTCACCCGAGCATGACGAGTCATACTATTATGAGGACCCAAGTGAAAATAGTGGGGAACCTGAGCATTCTAATGTCATGTACACAAACCCCAACTCTAGACCTCAACCTAGGCAGGTACGACCCCCATTCCCTAGAGGGCCATGTTTCAGATGTCAGGGAGATCACCTTGTACGTGATTGTCCACTACTTGTCCCTACACAACCTCAACCAGTAACCATTCAGGGCTTCTGTCAAGATTGCGGGAAAGAGCATCTCCTACGAGATTGCCCGAAGAACCCTAATAACATGCCTAAAATCACTCCTATCAATGTCGTTGGGTTAGTTGTAGACTCCACAGGGAGTGTGACTTCCACTGCACCTGTGCAAGTGATCACAAGAGCCCAGGCACTTCAACAACACCAAGGTGTTGGTCCCGAAAAGAGCCCCGAGGTGAGTGAAACAGAGAGCATACCCAAAAAGAGAACTAGCGCCTGGAAGGATAGTCGTGAAAGAATGAAGAGGCAATGGGCAAAAAAGATAAACGAACTAGAAGAAAGCGTGAGAGAAACCAAGGCAAAAATCACAGAGATCGCATCTCAACCGCACTCCCACACACTTCCACCACTACCATCCCCATCACCCTCCATTTCTCCACCCTCTAACACACCCCTCGTACCCCACCCACCACCCCGAGTAGGATCAGTATTAGCTGACCCCACTCCTGAAGGCTTGGACATGATGTTCAAAGCCTACCAGGCTCGACTTCAAGAAGGGCCAACAGCTACAAACCTAGACAAGAGTTACCCTAGAGCAGATTTAGAGATTGAACGGATGAAAATGTGCATGAAAATGGTAGAACAAGCTCAAGCTATACTTGAGACTAGTCAAAAGTTCAATCAGACCAACTCTGTCAAGCCGGATTTGCATTTCCAAGGCTTACTAGAAAGATTAGAGCAGTTGGTAAACAAATCACAAGTTTCTTTACCTCCACAGGCTCAACTAGTTGTGGAAAGAGGAAGCTCACCACAAATGGGAGCTTATGTTCCTGATTCTACGGATGCTGGAATACCTCCTTCAATACAACAGTACTCTCCAGAGTTCTTGCGGGAAATACAAGAAGAGAAATGGGCCAAGGAGAAGGGTGATTCCCCTCCCATTCCTGAGATTGATGATCTTCGTGATCAATTTCCCCAAGACATTCCCTCTATCTATGGGGATCAAGCAGAGCAACAAGAGGACGAGAGATTAGATTTTGAATCTAATTCTTTACAAGAGTTGCCTCATTTCACAGGCCCATGGGAATCTGAATCTCTCCAGATCAGAGCTCCCACGATATTGGTAAGAAATGAAGACTCAGTGATTCCCAGGAACACTGATGTTGTGAAGAACACTAAGGTTCAATGTCACCTCACTGTAGAGGAACTGCTCAAGGCAAAACCTGAGCTCTGGGATCATGTGAAGGATCAGGTTCCAGAACTTGAATCCAATGCACCAAAAGTAGGTTCTAAACAAAAAACACCCGAGGTACCTCTCGACAAGATAGGAGACATGAGCAAAGGTGAAGAAGGTAACACCTATCTTCCGATCACCTATCAAGGTTACACAACCAAAGCAATTGTGGATTCGGGTGCGGGTGTGGCGATTGCGACTACCTCCTTGTGGAAGCGATGGGGCAAACCCACCTTAAGACCAACGAGAATGAAACTTCAAATGGCAGATGGTCATTTTGAAAGACCTCTCAGATTGCTTGAAGGGATAACTCTAACCACTTGTGGTGTAGAGTTTGAACATACGTTTGCCATATGTGACTTTGAGAAGAATAATGTTTACGAGATGATCCTAGGAAGACCCTTCCTTTGACAATTACAAATAGTACAAGATTGGGGAACCAACTCCTTGTACTTACAGCACTTAGGGGTCACCACCAAGGTCAATCTAAAGGATCACACCTTCAGAGATGTACCACCCCTACAGTGGAATCCTATCCACAAAGCGAAAGAAGACTCTATCTCCGTGCATTCTGGAAGTTCACCTGAACCATCCTGGTTGCATGAAGATACTCACTTGTGGATGTGCAAGGTCGCAGAGGAAGAGGAAAAGCGCCTAAAAGCGAGAGAAGAAGGAACTTCCCCAGGAGATAGACCAATAAAAGACCCAGCCTATACACCAATGATATTTCAAGATGAGGAATTTGAGCCTCATGGTTGGGCAGAAATCTTAGCTACCATGGACATTGCAGTCAATGAGGAACAATGGACACCCCATTGTGATGAGGAGGGTTATGATATTTCAGTGTTCATGTGTCAGCCCTTGTTGGAAGAGTGTGATCCTAGTGAGTCCATAGAAGGAGAAGAAAGTGACGATGATCTAGAATCCATTGTGATGGATACTTACTTTGACTCAGAGAAACACTACTTAGAAGACATAGGAGTGTTAACCCAAAAAGAAGAAGAACCCCTTGCGAGTATTAAAACGATAAATTCAAAGAAAGGAAGTGAAGGAAGTCAAAAGAAAAAGAAAAGAAAAGCAGTAAGACAAGAAGAGGAAGAATCATTGTTTGAAGTACCAGAAAATTTCAAGAAATATGAAGTGGAAGACAGGAAAATTTTGGTACGAATGCCTAAGAGAGAGGCCATTATAGGAGAAGCATATGACAATAAAGAAAAGACCAAAAAAATTGTAGTGACCATTGAAGGGAACGAAGAGCGATGTACGTACATAGGAGACGACCTAAGTGCAGAAGAAGAGGCAGAGCTTGTAGCTCTATTAAGGGAATATAGGGATGTGTTCGCATGGCATTATAGAGACTTGAAAGGAGTAGATCCAGAGATTTGCTCTCATACGATTCCAATGACTGCTGATGCTAAGCCCACCAAACAAAAACCCTACACATATAATGACAATTATGCGGCCAAAATAAAAGAGGAAATTGATAGGCTGATTGAAGCTGGATTCATCTATGAGATTGAGCACACTGAATGGGTGTCCCCCATTGTAGTGGTGCCCAAGAAGAATGGGAAATTGCGAGTGTGCATTAACCTTAAAAAAGTCAATGCCGCTACGATTAGAGATAGTTATCCACTTCCAATCACCGAACATCTTTTGGAGCGTATTGCAGGCAAGGAAGTTTACAGCTTCCTTGGTGGATTTTCAGGTTACAACCAAGTAGCCATTGCCCCCGAAGATCAACACAAAACGGCCTTTGCCACAGAATGGGGAATCTTTGCATTTCGTGTGATGCCATTTGGGCTCACCAATGCACCTGCTACATTCCAAAGACTCATGTGTCATGTCTTCAAAGAGTTCTTGCGAAAGAGCTTAGAAGTATATGTGGATGATTTGTGCGCTCATTCCCAAGAGAGAAGTTACCACATCCTTGAGCTCAGGCAAATCTTCAACAAGTGTAGAGATTATCGAGTGTGTCTGAATCCAGAGAAGTGTGTGTTTATGGTACGCCAAGGGAAGATCTTAGGTCACATTGTTTCTAAGAATGGAATATCAACAAATGAAGACAAGGTAAGAGCAATAGCAGAATTGGCCAGACCAAGGAATGTGAAAGAGGTACAAGCCTTTATGGGCCATTGTGGATATTACCGTAGGTTTATCCACATGTATGCCATCATAGCTAAACCTCTCTATGGGTTGTTAACAAATTTTGAGTGGAGTGAGGAATGCGAGACTTCCTTCAACGAACTGAAGAGACGGTTGTGCACAGCACCAATATTGACTACTCCGGATTGGAGCAAACCCTTTCACGTCCATGTAGACGCCTCCAATCATGCAATAGGATGTGTGCTAGCACAACCCACAGGTGAAGGAAACCTAGATTTGCCGATAGCATATGCTAGTAGGCAATTAAATGCAGCTGAATGAAATTACACCACAACGGAGAGAGAAGGCTTAGGCATGATATATGCTGTGAAGAAGTTTAGACACTATCTATTGGCCAATAAGTTCAAGTTTTTCACTGATCATCAAGCGTTACTATATTTGGTCAATAAACCTTGCAATACAGGTCGCTTAGTAAGATGGTTCCTCTTACTAATGGAATACGACTTTGAAGTTGTTGTCAGGAAAGGTAGAACCCATCTTAGAGCAGACCATCTTTCTCGCATCACTTCAGGAGAGCCACCGCAAGGAGTGTCTGACGAATTGCCCGATGCTTATCTGTTCAATTTAGAAGTTGTTCCTAAATGGGCAAATAAGCTGGTACCAGTCCTAACCTTCGGGCCTGCAAATAAGAATGTGGAAACAAGCAAAGAGGAAATTGTAAAATCACTAAAGTATCAAATATTGGCCGGAAGTATGTACAAGCAAGATGCTGAGGGCGTATTAGCATGTTGTGTCGAGGACGATGAACATACTAGTTGGTTGCAACAAGCCCATGAGGGATTGCTAGGGAATCACTACTCTAAACAACGAACATTGCAGAATCTAAAACGCTTAGGAGTGTATTGGCCTAGCATGGACAAAGAAATACAAGAGTGGATCCACAATTGTCCAGTATGCCAAAAGAGACCCCCAGTGGAGCATGCCACTCTTTATCACGTGTCATTAACCCCAGATTGGAGTGCTCCATTGGTTGAGTTCATGAGATCGGGAACATTGCCCAATCAGGCGAGTCTTGCAAGAAAACGGAGCATGGAGCAAGAGGCTCAAGACTATGCCTTAGTAGGGGACAACCTATATCGAAGAGGCAAGGATGGTTACCTAAGACTGTGCGTACATGAATCAGACTACTTGAAAGTCTTAGAAACGGCACACAGCGGTGTTGCAGGTGGACACTTTGGGCCTGACAGAGTAATTAAGACCATTCTATTCTCAGGACTGTGGTGGCCCACTCTTCATATGGATGCACATACTTATGTGAAGAGTTGTGACACATGCCAACGTGCCCAATATCCGATAAGAAAAGATGAAATGCCATTAAGACCAATGATGGGAGGACGTGCGTTTTCAAAGTGGGGTATAGACTTTGTCAGTCCCATCAACCCCCCAGCTAGGAATTCCCATGCAGAATACATTATTGTAGCCACAGATTACCTTACGAAGTGGGTGGAAGTAAAGGCCACGACAAAGAATGATGCTCAAGCAACGGCTAAGTTCTTATTCGAAAATGTGTTCACTAGATATGGGTTACCAATAGAGTTGGTTAGTGATAGAGGTACACACTTCTTGAATGAGGTCATCGAAAATCTCCTTCAAGAATTCATGGTGATACATAAGAAGTCTGCCCCCTATCACCCACAAGCTAACGGACAAGCCGAGAGCACGAATAAGATCCTATGTAACGTATTGACGAAACTTGTAAATAATAAACGCTCTGATTGGGACAAACAACTTCATCATGCTGTTTGGGCATACCGAGTTGCCTACAAAACGGTACTCAATGCTACCCCATTTCAGATGGTCTTCGGACAAAATGCGGTGCTACCATTAGATTTCCTAATTCCAGCTTTAAGAGTAGCACAAGAGCATGAGTGGAATGGACATGAGTTGTCCTCTAGGATCTTGGATCTAGAGCGTTTAGGTGAGACGAGGCTACGAGCAGCAGCAGGTATCTATGCTGCAAAGAAACGGCAAAAGGCATACTTTGATGCCCATGTGAAGGATAAGGGCTTGAAGGCAGGAGATCTAGTATTAGTCTACACATTGAAACAGCACGCAAGGAAGCTAGAAAAGAGAGGCTACGGACCTATGATCATTAATAGGATCTCCACGAGTGGAGCAGTACAACTAGCCACTTTAGAGGGGGATGTCCTCCCAAACTATATTAGCGGATGCAGAGTCAAGCTGTATCAGGAACCCCTCACGGAGGAGATGCTAAGCCGACTCAATATTGCTAAGCAACGTAAAGAGGAGGAAAAACGAATTCGAGAAGAAGCACAGGCAGAGGCCTTAGAGCGTATCAGACGAATGAAGTTGAGGAGACAAGGAAGGGACGAGCCTATGACTGACACTCAAGAGTCTCCAGGCTATCACATGGCCATGTGTGAGGCTTCAGGTGAACGCACCCACAAGATAGTAGATCGACGACCTTTTGTGACCCTAGAAATAGGGCAAAAAGACAGCACAACAAGCGTGAGGGCTTTAATTGATTCAGGAGCAGCCACAAGTGCAGTTCGGCTTTCTTATTGCCAGCAACTGCAATTGGAGGTAAAACCCATAGAAGCCTATCTGATAGGATTAGGAGGTGTTGAAACCCCTTGCATGGGAGAGGTGGATCTTCCCCTCTACATACAAGAGGTCCTCATGCCAGTAAAAGTGCTCGTTTGTGAAGACGAGGATCTGACCGAACCGCTTATCTTGGGCCAAAACTGGATCTATGATCACGCAGTCAACCTGAACCTAAGAAGTGGACTTCTTCAGGCTTGGGTAGGCCAAAGTCGTCT
The DNA here is from genome assembly GCA_020310875.1 of Ceratopteris richardii. Taxonomy (NCBI): domain Eukaryota; kingdom Viridiplantae; phylum Streptophyta; class Polypodiopsida; order Polypodiales; family Pteridaceae; genus Ceratopteris; species Ceratopteris richardii. The sequence goes on from CM035416.1 coordinate 138,696,421, forward strand.
CATGATTGAATTAGAAAATCAAGCGCTCAAACCAATAGAACAGGCACCAACTCCTGGTCCCTCCAGGAATCCACACGAAGATAACCACGTTGTGCTTGTCCAAACTTCTATGGTGCAGAGGAATGTCAATCTTACTGAAGGTTCAGAAGTCAAGAAGGAGCTCCTAACTGATCCAAAGAAGATTCTAAACGAACGGGCCGAACATCACTCTACACGAAGGAGGCCACTGATCAAGAGGCAGGAGCGCCAACCCGCACAACATGGAGCATCTCGTGGCGTGAAGCAGATCTGGATACGCAAGGATGGGAAACCCACAGCTCCAATAGCAGATTCTCAAGGAGACAAGAAACGAGCCTCACCATCAAGGAACAAAGTGAGGAAGCCCCCTAGGATAACCCCTAGGCATACCATTTCTATTTGGGTTCCTAAGCGGTCAATGAAGGCCACCCCTAATGCTAGACAGATATGGGTGCCCAAGGCTTGCTTACAAGCCCAAAGTACTTCACCTTCAGGCACTAGGATGAAGCAGCTTTCACAAGCACTCTTGGCCAACAACTCAGAAAGTGACAAGATGCCTATACCTCTCACTTTCCCCACTCCCATCAACCCCAGGAATGTCTGGAAATGGGTACCCACAAGGTCCCAAATACATCACACTCTCAGACCGAAATCTTCACCTGTCCTTAGCTCTAAGAGCTACTACTCCTCTATCAAAGTGTGGAGAATTAAACTGTGTACTAAACCCCCTGACCCTATTCTGTAAATCCGTCCACACTAACACAGGAGCATTTTGAGCCATTGCATAACCAAAGTATACATCTAGGATGACACTGACCTTTAATCACCACTCACACATATCATAAACACCTCACCACTAACCACTGACCTCCGGGTTTGTCATGTTAGTATTGTGAAGGGAACACCATTACATCTTGTTTCCTATGCAACACTAATGTGCCTTTCGTCTCCCAGTAGATAAGCAACCTACTCTCATGGCAACAGCGGCAGGCACAAGCTCTCAGGCAGGATCTGGTGCTCCTATCAATTGGGATGCCATGCCAGTGGAAGCTCCACCAACAGCTAGGCCTGAAGAATTCCTGAATGTGCGAAGGATTCCTATTCCAGATCCACCCAGTGGACTAACAGAAAGAGTAAAAGGGCACTCCCATTGGTTCAATGAAATGCCAGGGGACTTGGGAGACGCATATCACATCTGGGAGTCCAAGATGGAGTGTGGAGGGGTTTGGTGGACCTTCCAATTCTTTTCAAGAGAATTTTAAACCTTACAAAATGCAGCTCCACTTCAAGATATCTGTCAAAAGGCAGGACTTCAAACTTACTTCAGTGCAGCTCTACCTAAACCTGACAACCTCAGGTGCTACTACTTGATTGCTACGTTGAAACCTACCGGGGATAAAGATCATTCAGGCACCTTCTGGGTGCCCTCCTTATCTAATCTGGAGGAGATGAGGAAGTTTGAATTAAATGTAACGTTAATCAGGGAAGCCCTTCAAATGTATGGAACTCATGTGCCTTCAGATCGCGACCCCTTGATACCAGAATCAATGAAAAGCAATAGAGTCAAGAAGCTCAAAGAAATGTGCGCCCTCACCCCCAACATCGCCATACCTCTGCGGATGTGCCTCCAGCACTTCGCATTTCCCGCTCAGGACCGTTTCACTCAGCCTCACAAGAAGATATGGTACGGATTGTATTTAGCAGAGACCGGAAGCTTGCCCATTAAAATGCCGGTATGGATCTTAGATCAGGCGTATGAAGCAGGCAAGCGGGGGGTGAGGAAGCCCACTTTACATGGTTGTTGTGCGTTGACGAGAATCATCTACAGATGTCTGGCGTATGATGTACCAGTTGCTCGAGCCCTAAAGTATGCACACCTGGAGCTGTTTAAAGGGCGAAAGTCAGGGAGTCAGCCTGCAAAAAGAATGCGTGGATCCCTTTCACAGGTCCTGATCCCTCCCATATCCACCGCCGAAGTCTCCACTAGAGAGGAAGCCCAGGTGGCACCTATCACAATCCATCTCCAGGAGTCTCAACCAAGAGAGGTAGTACAACCCACTCCTTCTGCCCCTCCGCTACCTACCGATGCAGAATTTGCAGCGATGGCCACCTTCACCGAGGACCCAAATTTTGATTTTGAAACATTTCTGCAGACGGCTCATCTATCAGACAGTGAAGGTTGCCCTGACAACGTCGATCCGGGGGCATCAACCCAAAGAGAACATGCACGAGGCGAGACAAGCAGTGTACAGGAGATAGGAGTGGCACAACTTCCTCAAGGACTAAGCGCACAAGCTCAGGGAAAGGCACCAAGAGATAACCCGGAAGAGAGTGAAGAAGAAGCCCCTGCATATACGGCACAGCTCAAACGACGATACCAAACAATCAAGCAAGTACAACGACGCCATAAAATGTCAGAAGAAGCAAATAGGGCCCTAGTAAACCAGATGTTGCAGTCAGAGCATATCGACCCCCATTTTGTAGAATCGCTAAATCTTTTGGCGGACACTTGTGGCATCAGTGAAGCAATGAGAACCTTGGTCTATCAAGACAACCCTGCTTATGATCAAAGAAGAATTGATACACGGCCTCGACAAGGAAAGATGATTCAGATGGAAGTATCTACCGCGTTAGCTACGTCCACATCAGAAGATGTGCACATGATTAGCCCTAGGCCCAATGATGAACCGGAGGAAATTACGCATGCCCCTTCTCCCCCATCATCTCCTATCCCACCCTCAGAGCCTCTCTCCACGTGTCTTTCTACACAACCATTCTCCTCCTATAGTGAGACCATTGTACACACCCCCGTTTCCACTTTCCTTCTTTCACCCTCATCCATCTCTGTCACTCAGATTTTTGAACCCCAACTAGGTCACCCTTCCTTCCCCCATGCCTTTGGACAACCATCTGTCACTAGTCAGACTCTTTCCATTTCTTTACCCTCCACCCCTCCATTTCCTCCCTCCCAAACTCTACCTACCCCATCCCTTGTAACTGCCTCGGGTACCACACTAATCACCCAACCCTCCTTCTGGACCCAACTTGTAAACATTCTTCAACAGGTTGATGAACATAAGAAAAAGTCCCTTCCCCAAATTCACTTCCCCACATTCACAGCCACCACTAGCACACCACCCACCATCCCGGTGTTCACATTTCACGAATCACACTCTCTCATGTCCGATCCCATGGACATCTCACCATCCGCTGGGTCACCCACTACCACTGTTCTCACAACACCATCACAGGTTATTACACTCACATCACCACTTCCACACACGATAGGCACAACATCGACTTTTCCCATTCCCACTTCCCAACCCCCTGCATCTTCCATCCTTACCCCCGCATCCACCTCATTTAGTCTTGCACTCGACACGATGCTTGAAGCTGCCACTCAGCTTAAGCAGGAATATACATTATTGGAAGAAAATAACAAAGGGCTTTGCACCCTCTCAGCAACACTCCAAGAGCGTGTCAATGCTTTGGAGTTCATTCATACGGAGTCACAAAGCAAGATATCCGCCCTCGAACAGGCAAATGCGCAACTCAAAGCGAGGCATATAGAAGAGAGCAAAGCCATGGAGGAACAGCTGCGAGATCAAATGGGCCGCAATGCAAGGCTTCAAAGAAACATGGCTTTGCTACGACGACATCTGGCAGCAGCGCAAGAAGAGAATAGACGGCTTCAACAACAAAACCAAGAGAACCTCGAGGCGGCCATGGAGAACACCCCGGGAGCACCCATAGACCCGGTTAAATTTCAAGCTGTTCCCTCAGAAAGCATACAACAAATCTTGGAAACTTATGCCAATCTTTTAGAAGCACATGATCAGCTTACCGACCAGCTGAAGGACCTACAGAGACCCCAAGAGTCTACACCACACCGACAGGAACCTACAGAAATGACCCACGCTGCTACTTCAACCGAACCTGAACATTCAACGACCAACGACGTACTGGAGTTACGGCAACAGATCGCAGAATTAAAATTGAAGTTGATGCAGTACGAACGACCTCCTTCCCCACCAGAGCAACCGTTAGAAGAAGAAGCAGTTACTATCCCAGTGGAGGAAGCATTCGACGACACCTACGAGCCTCAACCATTCCCAGGAGGACGCGTAACAGAAGAAGGTCAAGATACCTATGAGGAACCCCCATCGGCATGGATGAAACAGGTAGAGGAAATGGGGCAAACTCATCAGGAACAGATATCCACTCAGATGCTGGCAATGAAGGCCATTGAGGACACCATCCTTCACTCAGAGTACTTCAGGCACATTGCCCCTAGACGCCTTATCACTAGCTCAGAATTACAATACAAGCCCTATTTTGTATTGTTGGCTGACTACAATGCAGAAATCAAAAGGGTCACCAACAAATGCCCAACATTTGCCACACAGTTCGAACCAGAAGATATACCAGAAGCGGCACGAAAAGGGGCCATATTCCAACCAACGTGGAGGCAGAAGTTACTCGAAACTTACCCAGAAATGCTTCGAACATGGGATCATGCCCCCATGCATTTGAAGTACAATCCGTGTTTTGGGCCAGTGCAAAGACGCAGATCATGGAAAGCTTTTGCCATCAAGGTTCAGAATAACACAAACTGTAAAGAATGGCTCAATTACCCCGCTATCGCCCCCCCAACCGGTACTCCCACAGTGTCATACATGATTGCAACCATCAGACATTGGATACCACGCCTCCACCCTATGCCAGATGTGGCTGCCCAGATGATGCTCAAGATCTTCGATATGATGCAGGTCGTACTCAAAACTTTTTGCAATGTATGCCGTATTCAACCTCCTATTCCCGGGTTTATTAATGGTAACTACGACCTGCTATATGATATGAGCACAACCCCGAGCATACGAGTGGCTTACGCATGGCATGCACGCATAAGATATCTCCCTGCCTGCTACAAGCAAACATTCGACGATATGTTCACCACGGGGTTTTGGGAAGCACATTCAGAGGTATTTGCGCCACGGCCTACGCATTTACTCCATCTCTTTGCATGCGAGCAAACAATGCATTCCGAGCTTTACACGATGCCACAACCTGACATGCCTGGTACAGTTGATTGGGAGGCTTTGCAACGAGACCTAATCAGAGGTTTAAGAATCAAAGAACAAGAATTGGCAACCGACCTCCTGCAAAAATACATTGATCAAACGGTGGAAAAGAGGTCTGTCAGAGGCGACAGACCCTAGGGGGGGGAGAGTGTTGACAGGATGCGGGAAGAAGCAAGTATGGACACACATGCAGATCTAGCACTGAGGCAACCCTTCATTTTTTTCAAAACCCTCACATCATTCTAAAGTGATTCTCATCACTACAAACCCTTGTAAATATCATTTCACCTTTTTGTAGCTCCATTTTGTACAAGCCGAGGAGTCCTCGAGCTTGGGGAGCCTTAGATATAGTTGCCTGTCAATTTTCATAATTTTTAGATCTCGTTTGGGCCCTCAAATAAGCCCCGGAACCTAATTTTTAACTAGGCCGGACACTAGGTCTGGACAGGGCCAAAGCTTGTCAAAAACTATAAATAGAGCTAGAGAGCTCATTTTTGGGGCTGGCTTCTTGTAGTTTGAGCTTGTATGAGAACTTTCTTGCAATAGAAGTGATTCCATTGTCTTACTCTCTTTGTTCTTACTGTGTGTGCGCGTGTGTGTGTATGTGTGTGCATGCTTGTGTGCTTCTCACTCACGCACTTGTGCTTCCACTTGCTCGTGGTCTTCATACCATCCTCATGTCTTCCCGGATTGACATTAAAGGAGGTGCTACTCATCACTGAGCTACACTAGCCTTCATAAGACTTGCCTCCTGGCAAGAAGGCCATTGGCACTAAGGGGTATACAAGCTGAATCGTAAGCTTGGTGGAATAATTGATAGGTATAAAGCTAGGCTTGTTGCAAAGGGTTATGCTCAGGAAAGAGGCATCTATTCTAATGAGACCTTTGCACCTACATGCCGAATGACTAGTATTCATAGCATCTATGAACTTGCAGCTCATCATGGTTGGAACGTACATCAATTGGACATTAAAAATTGCATGTCTGAATGGTTACTTGCATGAGGAAGTGTATGTTTTTCAGCCTCATGGTTTTGTGCAGAAAGGGCATGAAAACAAAGTGTGCAAGTTGAAAAAGGCATTATATGATTTGAAACAAGCATCACGTGCTGGGTATGAAAAGATACATGCCTACCTGATTGCACATGGTTTTGAGAATAGTCCAACTAAGAGCACCTTATATGTTAAGCATGCAAATGATGTGCTTCTGATCATTGTTGTCTATGTTGATGACATATTGCTCACTGGTCCTCATGAGAAGCATATTGCTAATTTTAAGCCTGACTTGCATGCCTCATTTGAGATGTCAGATTTGGGGCATTTCCATCATTATTTGGGTACTCAGTTTATGCAATTCGATGGCAGAATAGCTTTGTGTGAAAAAAATATATTGACACATTATTGCAGCATTTTGGCATTGAAGACTACAAACCTATTATCACTCCTATGGAGATAGGTTTACGATTGAGTCTTCATGATGTTGGAGATGTATTTGATGTTTTTCTCTATCAGTAAGCTATTGGATGCTTGATTTACTCATGCATTACTCGACCAGATATTCAATTTGTTATCTCAAAGATGAGCAGGTTTATGCATTGCTTAGGTGTCAAGCATTATTAAGCAGTTAAGCGTATCTTTCACTACTTGAGTGGTACTCAGGTACTTGGCTTGTTTTATCTCAAGGGGGGATCACTACTGCTAGATTTACATGCTTTTTCTGACTGTGACTAGGTTGGTTGCTATGAAATTCATGTGTCCACTAGTGGCTTTTACTTCATGCTTGGTAGCTACAGTATATCTTGGTTGAGTAAGAAGCAGCCTAATGTGGCCACTTCTAGTTGTGAGGCTGAGTATAGGGAAGCTTTCATAGCGACTGTTGAGTGTGTGTGGCTCAGATGCCTTAAGGCTAATTTGGGTGTTGGTCAATCTTTTGCCACCACCATCTTCACTAATAGTCAGAGCGCATTGGTGGTTGTGAGGAACCGTGTGCTCCATGTTGGACTTAGATGTTTGTGGAAGCACACGAATAGCACAAGGAAGAAGAAGAAGATTGGAGCACAACACACAATACTGAATGTATTACTAGAGAATGTACAAAGATAAGTAACCCGTTAGGGCTATAGGTGTATATAAAAGCCGGGGAAAAAAACATCCTAAAGAGGGAAAAAAGTGCCCCAGTGGTCCTAGAGTGTTCACACATATCACTACCTAAATATATCAACAAATCCCCCCTGGGAGTGATGTGGTGAACAAGGAGCTGGCACTCATGTATAAGGAAGTGCCAAGCTATGTGGAATCAATCCACAAAAGGAAGTAAGCCCAAAGCTCTATAGAAAGCTTCAAACTTCTCCCTAGGTAGAGCCTTCGTAGAAAGCTCTGTAATGTTCTCCTGCGTGGGCACATAGGCCAAGTTGATCTCCCCAACAGAGAACCTCTCCCTGACATAATGATAATGCACCTCAATGTGCTTAGTGCAAGCATGGAACACAGGGTTCCTCGCAACTGCCAATGCGCTCTGACTATTAGTGAAGATGGTGGTGGCAAAAGACTAACCAACACCCAAATCAGCTATAAGGCATCTAAGCCACACACACTCAACAATCACTGTGAAAGTTGCCCTATACTCAACCTCGCAACTAGAAGTGGCCACAGTAGACTGCTTCTTGCTCAACCAAGATATACATGAGCTACCAAGCATGAAGCTAAAACCATTGGTGGACACATGAGTGTCATAGCAACCAGTCGAGTCAGAGTTAGAAAAAGCATGCAAATCAGGTGGTAATTATCCCCCCTTGGGATAAAACAACCCAAGTATTCAGGTACCACTCAAGTAGCGAAAGATGCGCTTAACCGCCTGCCAATGCTTGACACCTGGGCAATGCATAAACTTGCTCATCTGTGAGACAACAAACTGAATATCTGGCCGAGTAATGCATAAGTAAATCAAGCATCCAACAGCCTGCTGATAGAGAATAGCATCAAATGCATCTCCAGCATCATGAAGACTCAATCATAAACATGTTTCCATAGGAGTGGCAATAGGTTTATAGTCTTCAAGGCCAAAACACTACAATAATGTGTCCATATATTTAGTTTGACACAAAGCCATTCTACCATCAACGTGCATAAACTGAATGCCCAAATAGTGATGCAAATGCTCCAAATGAGACATCTCAAATGAGGCATGCAAATAAGCCTTAAAATCAGCAATATGCTTCTGAGGACAAGTGAGCAGCATGCCATCAACATAAACCATAATGATCAAAAGTACATCATTACCATGCTTAACAAATAAGGTGCTTTCAGTTGGACTGTTCTCAAAACCATGTGCAATCAGATAGGCATGTATCTTTTCATACCAAGCATGTGGTGCTTGCTTTAAACCATATAATGACTTCTTTAACCTACACACTTGGTTCTCATGCCCTTTCTGCACAAAGCCATGGGGTTGAAAAACATACACATATTTTCAGCCAACACCAGAAACTGTTTGAAGCACATAAACACTTTGGACTTTGCTTTGAGTTTGATATACCCATGCATGCCTGGAAAAATCATCAATGAAAGTCACAAAGTAAGGATAATTTCCAAAAGAGTGTGTTTGCATAGGACCACAGACATCGCTATGAACAAGCTACAATTTCTAAGTAGCCCGAACTAAACCATCTTTTGGAAATGAGGAATGCTGCATTTTGCCCAAAATATAGCCTTCATATACATGTTTACCGGGTGCTCAAGTTTGGGCAAAGAGGACACCATTTCATATTTCTGTAGGCGTAGCAAACTAGCAAAGTTCAGATGAGCAAAGTGTGCATGCCAAAGCTTTGCATCTGACATAGCCTAAGAATCATGTACTGCACATGCCAAATCATTCACCGATTTTTCATAGTCTATGAGCTTATACAACCCATGACATAAAATGCCAGAAGCAATAATAACATCGCCATTTGACAGATCATGAAATGTACATATGTCATCAACAAATCTCACAACCAAGCTAATCTTCACTAATGCAAAAACTGATAACAGATTCTTCTTGATCCTTGGCACAAATAAAGCATCTAACAAAGTTAAAGAACTACCATCACCAATAGTCAGAATGATCTTACGAACTCCCATTACAAGATAAGAGGAGTTGGTGGCACATGTTATAGTATTCCCTATAGGGCCAAGCTCGAGTGAAGAGAAGAAACTACGCTACGAGGTATTATGTTTGGTCGCCCCACTATCAAAGTACCAAACATCTGAGTCTACTGCAGACATGCACTGCTCATGAGAAGATGGGTCAAATATGCAAACAGTAGTAAACACCCATTCTTCATCCTTCACAAGGTTAGCAGACTCTGTTTTTGGAGTAGAGGCCTCTACAACAACCATTCCAGCCTCTTTTTTCTTTGCCTCTTTTGCAGCCAGTTTAGGACAGTTCTTTATGATATGATCATTTCCTTTACAATACTTGCAAAACAATTTTTGCTTTTCTAATTTCTTCTCATCTTTGTCTTCCTTCTTCGAATGTGCAAAATTAGCAGATTTCTGCTTACTAGTTGAAGAGCTCCATTTTCCTTTGCCCTTCTGACTAGCCAGGAAAGCTTGATCTACAACCCACATAATGGAGCTGTTGTGCCTCAACTGATCTTCCTACAACATAACACAAACTAACTCCTCAAATTACAAGGCATTTGGATTGCCTTTCATCATCAACCAAAGAGTAGAAACAAAACTCTGATATGAATTAGGAAGACGATTCAGAACGGTCTGCACAAGTGAGCTATCTGGTATAACTTCATCAGCAGAAGTCAACTGTTCCTTCAAGTCTTTGATCTTTGTTAGAAAATTGTCCATAGAATCACCTTCATTCATGTGCTCACTCTCCAACTGTTTTTGGAGGTAAGCAACACGAGCCTCATTCCTAGCTTGGTACAATGTGGTAAGTGTATCCCAAGCATCCTTAGTTGTTCTGCAAGAGCAAATGTGAGGAATAATGGCACGTTTGACAGACAAAGCTATCAATGCATGTGCCTGGGCATCTCTGTCATCCCAACAAATTTTCTCTGTAGTAGGTGTAGTAGAAACCGAAGCACAAATAGGAATATGCAGAATATCATCATCTTCGATACCTTCTGCATCAGCTTCAGTACCTGCAGTTGTAATAGTTGCAGGTGTGATAGGACTTTTTTCAACACCCTGTACAATGTTCCATAGTTTGTTTGCAACCAATACATGTCGCATCATATAAGCCCATAATGGGTAGTTGGTACCATCCAACTTATCCTCAACAACCAACAAACGGAATACATCATTGCTTTTAGCCATGGCTGGTGACTAAAAATACCTTGATGCAAAAAATTTATTGTATCTCAAAAAGTTGAACAGAACCGCCCAAGCGAATTCTGCTAAACCTATAGCAGACTTCGAGACGCTTATACTAACGAACTGAAACTGGTATATACCTTTGGCACAAAAAGACAAAATAGCCAAGCACTATAATAGTGCATTCGAAGGTGGAAACGAGCTCATATCGTGATTTTGGCACCACAAAGCAAAACAGTTTTGATCTTTGAAACACTTTGAGTATGCTCACCAAAATTCGTGCGATACTGAGGCTGCAACCGGAGAGGTGTCGATGATGCCCTAGGTGAAGTGTTGACCTGCTCTGATACCAATTGTTGGAGTTAGACATCTGTGAAAGCACACGAATAGCACAAGGAAGAAGAAGAAGCTTGGAGCACAACACACAATACTCAATGTATTACTAGAGAATGTACAAAGATAAGTAACCCATTAGGGCTATAGGTGTATATACAAGCTGGGGGGAAAAAACCTCTTAAAGAGGGAAAAAAGTGCCTCGGCGGTCCTAGAGTGTTCACACACATCACTACCTAAAAATATCAACGTTCCATGCTCCCACTAAGCACATTGAGGTGCACTATCATTATATCAGGGAGAGGTTCTCTATTGGAGAGATCAGTTTGGCATATGTGTGCACACAGGACAACATTGCATACCTTTTCACAAAGGCTCTATCTAGAGAGAAGTTTGAAGCTTTCCACAAAGCTTTGGGCTTACTTTCTTTTGTGGATTGATTCCACATAGCTTGGCACTTCCTTATACATGAGTGCCAGCTCCTCATTTTTCTTCTTCCTTGTGTTGTTTGTGTGCTCCCACAGACCTGAAACTCCAACAATTTCTCTAAATGAAAAATTAGATTATTTTCTTATTCTTGCATGGTTTAATCCTTCTTTGAAAATCTTTGACCTTCATGACTTTCTCGATTCAAAGACTAAAATTATTTCTTTAGGGATTTTAATTACTTCATAGATTATCCTTCAACCCAAACTCTTTGTTCATCACAGCTCATTTGGATCTTTGAAATAGCAATAATACTAGCTATCTTGAACCAACTTTGGTTCATACCATCCATAATCAAGTATACTAACCTCAAAGGTCTCCAATGTTTTGAGAAGATGAACACATTGTTTCTTGCTTAACCAATTCCTTCAAACTCTCAAAATAATTGAGGAATGATACTTATCAAGCCATCAAGATACCTCCTTTCTAAATTTTCCATCTATTATATTTATTCAATTTTTCTTTGCTTTTTAGTTCCAAGGCCTTAAAAGAAAAGATACCTCTTTTTGTGCATCATATCCGAGGCCCCTCTAGGAACTTAGTGAACATTCTTGAATCACTTTTTTTTGTCATCCAAAGATTCAAAGAATTAACTTTTAGAGATCATTTTATCATTCAAGGTTGTTGATCTTTGGATCCCATAGATGCACGTATGCAGAGGATGGTACAAAAACAAAATCTCACAAAAATACTCAGAGAATAGAAAGAGACAAGAGAATTGACACCAAATTGGGTACAATCTCCTCCCACATACTTTGATGGACGAGTCTATCAGAGTATGCATATTTATAGGTATTTCTCATGAGGGTAGCGCTTTGAAGATACATGAGGGTAGCGCTTTGAAAAGCGTGCTTTTGCTTTATTCACAAAATTGCAATCTACTATTTTTACAAAATCATCGCTTTCTAAAGCCATCTATTGTTTTTTACAAAAAAAACTAAAATACTATCTTCTAAATATTCTTCTAAATACCTCCAAAAATATTTGAATAAGTCCATGCGCATTCACACCATCATGAGTCTTCACCTGCTAAATCAAAACACAAATCACATTAAAACCCTCAAAACAATAATAAACATATAACATTCCATTATTCCATAAATTATAACATGCCTCCCAGTTGACAAGCAACTGACCTCAATTGATAAAAATAAAATAGACATGGATGGCCATTCACATGTCCCATCACTGAACAATCATAAGCATGTCCCATGTAAAAAACACATGCATGGAATTGGACAACTGGAAATTAATGTGACTGTGGATGATATGCAAGGCTAAATTCTATTTTGGAACCTAATTTTGGAAATAATATAACCCAAAAGTGTCTACAAAAACAATCACCTCGATTTAATAGAATAACTTTTTGGAAAACCATGATGCAGAAAAATAAATTTAATAAATAACTTACCATGATGAAAAAATACATTTAATAAATAACATTTAATAACATACCAAACTCTCTATATATGGGTAGGGTCCATAACCTGTTACTAACATGTGAAAATAATGTTAATAATATCTAAGTTAAAATAGAAAAGAAAGGCTTTTGTGTTGGAAATATATAAAATGAATAAATAAATAAAAGAATAAATAAAGTAAGTGAATAAATAAATAAATAAAATAAGGTTAAGAGAGTTTTAAAAGGTATGTTAAATATTTATTAAAAGGAATGGGGTATCAAAAAGAGAAAATAGGTGAGTGGATAAAGCTTATCTCATGGAAGTATGAGATTGTGAATTCGAATCCCCTACATGCTAAATAAGTACTATGTAGGCTAACTAGGGAAATAACTAAGCACTTATTATCACTCATAAGTTAAAATTGGTTTGCACATAGCCAACAGAACCAAAGGGAACCAAGAGAACCATGAGCGCCAGAGAAGCCAAAGATGCCAAAGTTATGCCATAGTTCTATGCCTTAGTAGATGCCTTGGAGTAAGCCGAAGGAGTAACTGAATGATAAACAAACTTGATAAACAAATTTGATAACTGAATTTGATAACCGAACCAAACTCAAACAGTGAGCACAGGTGTAGAGGGAGTACAATGAGTAGAGTGAGCACAAGGGGTATAGTGGGTACAGTGAGCACAGTGAGCACAGGGGGTACAGTGTGATAGTGAGCACAAGGGGTATAATGTGACAATGAGCACAGTGCACATGCAAAAAAATTCAAAAAAACTAATTGGTGAACCAAAACAAACGAACTTGATACATGAAAACCTAGATTGGATGATTGAGACAGTTGCCGATTAATGAGGAGATGCACGAATCATGACCGAATGCCAAGAGCCACCTCCATAGATGCACCTTAGCTCTGATACCACTAGTGACTTTTGGATCCCATAGATGCACATACGTAGAGGATTGTACAGAAACAAAATCTCACAAAAATACTCAGAGAATAGAAAGAGACAAGAGAATTGACACCAGATTGGGTGCAACCTCCCCCCACATACTCTGATGGATGAGTTTATCAGAGTATGAGGGTGGCGCTTTGAAAAGCGTGCTTTTGATTTATTTACAAAATCATGATCTACTATTTTTACGAAATCGTCACTTCCTAAAGCCATGTATTATTTTTTACAAAAAAAACCAAAATACTATATTCTAAATATCTCCATAAATATTTGAATAAATCGACGCGCATTCACACCCTCATGAGTCTTCACCTGCTAAATCAATACACAAATCACATTAGAACCCTCAAGACATTAAAATCCATACAACATTCCATTATTCCATAAAGTACAAGCCTATTCAAGGTTCAAAATTTTTAGAGATTTTAACTCAAAAAACTCCCTAAAAATCTTATTCTCTTATTCATCCAAATCTATTGTAGCATCTGAAGTTGGCTATGTGTTCTATTGAAAAGAATGCATCCTCTTAGTAGGATAAAGGATAATCTTTTCTATGGTAAATATTATCTTAATCTATTTACCCTCTTGTAAATACAAGCAAATGTATTTAATTGGTTTCAGGAGATACATCGCTACACCTCTTAATGAACCTAAGACCTTACTTCCAATGTTTGTATCTTTAAGGCTTGTGCCAATGTTTCCCATTGGTTCTTGAGTCTATCTCCTCTCTAGCCATCAAAGAAGAATTATCAAAGGGATCAGTTCACACTATCCCATATCAATGAGTTCTTTCTCCAATTTGTAGCACTACAACCTTTATCTTCCTAGCTTCTTTGTCCTGTCAAGGCGCTTTGAACATTTCCTATGATCTTGAATTCCATATTTGAATTCCTTGGTATGATATACATTAGACGAAGGACTAAGGTGTCTAATTCTCATGCCAATTAATCTTATGTCCCAAAGATTTCTTCAATCAACCTTTCCATAATTCCTCTATATAGGTTAATTTGAGGTAGGACCAAGTCTTTCTCCTTTCGAATCCCTTCTTCATTGATATTTACCCATGGTATTTTCTTGGGATCTTTAACTCATACCTTGAAGAGTTTACATCTTGCCTAACTCTTTAACTTCCTGTTGATGCTCTCAATATTCTTCTTATAGGGATCAACAATTATATGTCATCCCTTTGACTTAAGCAAGTTGTCATACTTACCTACTGTTGCAGAGCTAAAGAGCGCACAAAGCAGAGAAAAAGACGGGTCCCAAAATTTTTCCGATTTGGACACACAACTTTTGTATCATAACCACTCTTGTATATATTTTCCGTTGTAAATGCACTAGAGGAGTCCTCTAGATGCATCCCCACAGAAGATTAGTGATTTACCCATGTACAATAGTAGGAAATTAGTCTTTTAGTGAATAAAGTGCCGGTCTCTTGTGTGAAAGGACCAAACTTAGGGCACTAGTATATAAGTCAAAAGTGACTCTTTGTAAAGAACTTTTTGTCATTGTGAAGAAGGAGCACTTCTGAATTTTCGAGTTTGCCTCTTTCTTGCTGATTTTGATCTTCATTTTGCTCTTGTATGTGTGTGTGATGCTTGAAATGCATGTGTAGGACTGTTGTCTACCCCTTCCCCTTTGTTTTGAGCTGTTGTAGTGCGTGCGTAAGCTAGGAGAAGCTGTGGCGCGGGTGTTTGTGACTCCCGTAATTCACTGTTTTTGCCATAACTTGAAGTAGAGTGGTCGGAATTGAGTGAAACCACCACTGTTGGATGCGTCTCGTCGAGAGCTTCGAAAAGAGTAGCCTATTGCCTATGTTCGGAGTTCTGGGCTGGGAGAAAACCTCAAAATACCAAAACTGCTGAAAAGAGGCTTGCGGCAACACTTTCAGTATTTCAGTAGGTGTGAGAGGTAGTAGTCTTTTCTCATGCGTGATTAGCTAAACCACTTCATTTTCCATCACGTGTGCACACGTCTTCATACACTTGGTAAGTCGTTCCTTAGGATTGACATTTAAATGTGTGTTAAAGATCCCACTATATGTACTTGTGTGGCAATTGAGGTATAGTCTCATTGGCACAAGTCCTTGAGTCTTCGTGGCTCAAGTACACACGTTTTTGGCGCCGTTGCCGGGGAAACACCCAACCAAGGTGCCTTCGTGATAGTTATAGAGCGAGTGTGATCGAATCGTACTTGTAGACGCAAATTCATGCTTTGGCAAGTAGTCCATCAGTTCAGCACTTGTCACTTCTCATCTTCGAGGTGTGTGTGATAAGTTTTAGGTTTAGGTTTAGGAGGAGGGAAGAGAAGGAGGAGTTAGGGTTAGGTTAGAAGGAGAGGAGAAGAGGAGTAGGAGTAGGCCAAAATCACCAAAAATCACCAAAAATTACCCAAAATTCAAGTTCTGTCCAAAAAAAGTATAAAAACCAAAAAAATTGATTCATTCGATACTTCACTGCTCACTGGTATCGTCAGAGAGCAGCGACCGGTATCGTGCGTGCAGTATCGTGTGCTTCAGGCCTTCAGAGCTTGTGTGAGAGTTCAAAGAGCAAGCAAGAGCAGATAGAGGTAAGATTTTGACAAGAACATTTACCTAAAACTCTCTAAACATGCACAAACAAGTGATTAAAAGGTATGTGCAGTATCGCAAGGGGGAAAATTTTTGAAGGATTGCATTTTTTGTGAGAGACAAAGACCTAGGAGTGAGGAGAGGGGTGAGAGGTGCAAGGGGTAATAAAAATTTTCAAGTTTGGAGACCTTTTGGCTTGAGTATCGCGATCGGTTGAGTTTTGGTATCGTGATACCAAAATTCCCTTGTATCACGACACTCGTCAGAGGTGTCGTATCGTTGGATACCCGCCTTGGTATCGCGACACTATTTCGGTATCGCGACACTGAGTTGGTATCGCGATCGTATCCGGTCCCTGGTATCGTATCGTCCGGTACTAAAACTTGGTATCGCGATACCATTGTGGTGTCGTATCGCCTAAGTTTTTAGTATCGCGACCTCACTTTATCGGGTGGTATCGTATCGCTTGATACATTGGTATCGCGACACTACTTTGGTATCGCGATCGTACCCTCCCCAAGTATCGTATCGTTGGTTACTTATCTTGGTATCGCGACACCGTAGTGGTATCGTGTCGCCAAGGTTGGTATCGCGATCGTGCTTACCACGGTGATATCGTATCGCCTTGAGTCTCTAGTATCGTATCGTCGATCTTTGTCAGTATCGTATCGCCATATTTTCCAGTGAAGTATCACGACACTATATCTGGTATCGTATCGTCGGTCTTTTTGAGATCGTATCGTGTCCCTTGTGAGATCGTATCGTGTCTTGAGAATTCTGATATCGCGACACCACTGTGGTATCGTATCGTCACCACTGTGGTATCGTATCGCCTGTTTATCAGGACAGTATCGCGACACTGTCATTAGTATCGTATCGCCGAGATTTTCAGGTATCGTATCGTACATAGCTGAGGTGTCGTATCGTTGTTTTCTAGGATAGTATCGCGACACCAGATTGATATCGTATCGTCTGGGTGTCTGGTATCGTATCGCATAGACCTCTGGTATCGTATCGCGGTCAGTGCAGTATCGCCGAGAGCAGTATCGTCAGGAAGTGGTATCGCCCAGATTAACCCCTTCTTTTGGCAGACAAATTGTGTCATTGGGAGAGCTACCCAAGGGGAATCTAAGAAGCATAAAGAGAGGCTTGGGAGAGTGAATGAACTTGAGATCAGGAAGAGTGTTAAGTAGTAGAAGAAGTGTCATATCTTCGGTAGGAAGTGCTGCCCAGGCTAGTCACCACTCCATCTACTCAGAAACCTCTAGTGACTCGGAAGAGGAATTACACATGGCTTCGGAAGACATGCAAGGTCCCACACCAACGAGAAGCTTCATGACTACTGTGGAGGGAGACTACCGTACTTCCTTGCAGTATGTGTCCACCAATGCCCAGGAGATTCCAATCTACCTGGATGGCTTAAATAGGTCTGTGGCCAGGATGGTAACTTCCCAGAATGCCACAATTGTACCCCGACCAGCTGTCAAATACGAAGGAGGCGCATATGTTGACAAAGTTGGCCAAACCTACATTGTAACCGAATTCCCGGAAAGGATCAATGAAAGAGGGGAACTCTTAGACCCTGAAAACCTAGGAAGGACACAACCAGAAGAGTTTGTGACCACCCCTAGAGGCAGATCCTGAGTGTCACGTGTCTTGAGAGGTGACTTGATACCTCAAGACGACTATTTGTTAGAAGTCTATATGATTCACGGATCAAACTTATTGTTGCAAACCAATTCACCTGTTCCAGGGAGAGAAGAAAACCCCATGACATTCTATGAGCTGAAAGACCCGGATGACGAGACTAGACTCACATACCTGGATAAAGATCAAAGGAGGTATTGGCCTGTGAGTGTCTTAGACAGGTCTCGATTAAGATATATGGGTACACCTGTGTTTCCTCAGAGAGAGCAGGCAACAACCTCACAAAATCCATTTGCAAATCAAGAAGAAACAGAAAATACTGCATCAGGACAGACCAGCCATAGGAGCGTACCTAATCATGCTCATGTACAATTTGCCACGCCAGGAACACAAGCACATTATCAGACCCAGCCAGGGATAGGAAATCAGTACCGACCACTAGTAAGACCACAACCACCGATAGGAAGACAGCCTGGAATGCCACCAATACGACCAGCTGTCCCTATTCTTCCTGTGATGCCAAGACCACCTGAACCGATTAGAAGGCTGAGGCCTATTCAAGTGGCAAAGTGTGTACGAAACCCTTATGATGGATCAGGAGAACCCTATGATCACATTGCAGAATTCAAACAAGTCCTAAGAGCGGAACAAGTGGACGACTTCTTTGTACAGTATGAGGCGTTTGGACTTACCCTCATAGGAACAGCTCTGACCTGGTTCCAACCCTTAGATCCCAATCAATTTGGAAACATGGAACAATTTTTTCAAGAATTTATAGGAGAATTCACTAAGAGAGGAATCAAACACAATTCAGCTTTGTTAATTCACAGCTTCAAACAAAATCCTAATGAAACGGTGAAGAGTGCTGCCAGAAGGTTCAACCAGTACGTGGATAGATGCCCAGTGACAGAGAGACCGACTCAACAAAAAATGATTTCATTATTTTTGGATGGGCTCACTAACGGAACCTTAAGAACACTAGTGTACGTGAAAAGACTACAAACTTTGAGTGAGTGTCTTCAGGAGTGTATTGATTTGGAAGATAACTTGGCCGAGGACCTCAATAGCAAGTCCAGCCACACTAAATCGGACAATTCAAGGAGTACCATCTCTTCCAACTCCAGTCATGTGGAAGAATTAGCAGAGCTATTAGCCAAGAAATTAGGGGCTCAGTGGCAAAGAGCTTATCAACACCCAGCTCAAAGATTGCCTATGCTACGGAGATGTAGCTTATGTGGAGGAGATCACCTCACTCACCTGTGTGTTTGAGGAGGGGGCAGTGCACAACCAGCTTATCCATACAACAGGCAGCAACAACAAGGGACTTCTTGGTACTGTCACATAGAACAG
Organism: Ceratopteris richardii; assembly: GCA_020310875.1. Taxonomy (NCBI): domain Eukaryota; kingdom Viridiplantae; phylum Streptophyta; class Polypodiopsida; order Polypodiales; family Pteridaceae; genus Ceratopteris; species Ceratopteris richardii. Next base: position 138,715,574 of record CM035416.1, read on the forward strand.
AAATACACTAATCACACTACTGAGAACTGTCCATTTAATAGGCAAACATGCCCTTTCCAACCACCTCAGTATCGACCGTATGGATATCCACCTAGAGACCCGAACAGAGAGATCCCAAGATACAACCCTTATCCAACACATACGGGAGTACCTAGACCAATTGAACAGATACCATACCCACCACCACAACCAGTGCTAGGACCCCAACCGTCGCAACCTCAACAAGTAGTATCAGTAAAGTATGCGCAACCAGAAGAAAATCTAGAAAGAGCTATAGTACCAGCCACGACAATGACCCAGATAGAACCAACAAACCTTGGATACGAAACCCTACCCAGTGAGTACTATCCGTATGAAGCCTACATGATGGAATACGAACCGGCATATGAGACAACATACTATGGGTATGAAGGCTATGATCAGACTTATGGAGCAGAGACTTCCACTCTAATGTATACAGCTCCTAAGGCACAACAACCCATGAGACCACCCAGCAGACCACCAGTACAGAGAGGACCATGCTATAGATGTGGAGAAGACCATTTCATTAGAGAGTGCCCTCGACCATACAACCCTCCACCACCTAGAATCTGGGAAGGATATTGTAGTGATTGCGGAAAGGAACATCTTTTTAGGGATTGCCCTAAGAACCCTGTAAAAAACCAAGATTCTGCACCAATCAATGTAATAGAGGTCATAGAAGGATCTGGAAGTAATAAGGAGTACACAGTGCCACTAAAAGCGATCACCAGAGCCCAAACAAAACAACAAAGAGAACAGCACTCGGAAGAGGAACAAAGAAATAACAGGAAAATAAGCCCTTCAACTCAGATAGTGGAAGATTCTGAGGACCCATGTGAAAATTCCCGCAACACGAAAGCTCATAAATGGAAGGAAAGACGAGAGAAACTCAAGGATAAATGGGCAAAGAACAAGAGTACAAACAGTAAAAAGCAAATCGAAAAATCAAATAAACACAAAGAACAAGAGAAGTCTAAGGAGACTCCTGAGCTAACCGAACCTAGCTCAGATAGGGAGAAGCCCGGATCAATTCTAGCAGACCCAAAGCCAGACGACTTGGATATGTGGTTAAAAGCATACCAAGCTAGAATCAAAATGGGACCGAACATAGAGCAACATGAAAAAATCTACCCTAAAGGGGAATTGGAAAAAGAAAGATTGACCATATGCAGAAAACTCATAGAAGTAGCACAAGCAACCCTAGAAAAGACTATCCCAACGCTACCAGAGACAAGGATTGCACAGGAACCTTATGAAGAATACATCAAGCCAAAGGATAAAGAACTTAGAAAAGAAGATTCCCAAGGTGAACAAGAGACAGCACAAGATGGCCCTGTGCCAACCATACCAGACTTAGAAGCAGATTGGCCCAAGGACTTGTGGGATAGAATCAGAGAGGAGCAATGGAAGAAGAATGGTGTCGATCCACCACCATTTGATGAAATAGATGTGGAAGACTGTCAACCCCATCCTAACCTCGAGGAAGTCTACGAGGAGGTCTCAAGACTCGATAGAGGAAGAGAGGAGGCCATAAGCATTTCAACATTGCCTAATTATATGGGAGAGTACGAAAGAGAGTCAGTGATAATACGAGCACCCACGGTGCATGGAAAAGGAAAAGGAAAAGAGAGTTCGCATAACCTAACGGAACTAAAGAAAACCAAAGTGCAATGCCAATTGACGGTGGAAGAATTGCTTCGATTTAAACCCCAGTTATGGAAGCAATTGGCAGACCAATTAAAAACACGACCAAAGAATGGAGGATCAAAAGAAAAAGAAATGGAAAATAAGTCCACAATACAAGTTGTAGTCGATAAAGTAGGAGAGTTCAGTGAAGGGGATGAAGGGAATACCTGTTTACCTGTCATCTACAATGGGTACATGACCAAAGCTATCTTAGACACAGGAGCAGGGGTAGGAATTGCAACAAAGGAGATTTGGGAAAAGTGGGGAAAACCAGCCTTACGACCCACTCGTATGAAACTCCAATTAGCAGACGGTCATGTGGAGAGACCCCTAGGAATATTGGAAGGAATTAAGTTAACAACATGTGGAGTGGAATTTGAACACACACTAGCCATATGTAAATTCGAGAAAGCAAACAACTATGAGATGATATTAGGACGACCCTTCATGAGACAAATGCGGGTAGTGCAGGATTGGGGCAGAGATTCATTATATCTACAACATCAAGGAAACACCACCAAGATAAATTTGCACACATTCGCTTATCGGGATGTCCCTCCATTACAATGGAATCCAGTCCACAAAGAAGAAGATGACCTATCCATTCACAGTGCTGGATCAAGTGATCAATCTTGGATGCACGAGGATGCCCAGTTGTGGATGTGCAAAGAAGCAAAGAAGGAGGAGTGTAAAAAACAAGTGTGGCCAATAGGACATCCTAACTATCGATCGATAGAAGACCCCGATTACATGCCTCAAATTTTTTCAGATGAACTCTTCGAACCACACGGTTGGATGGAAATTCTAGCCACATTAGATGTGTGTGTGAATGAGGAAGTATTGACGATGAACGATTGTATAGACGAGGAAGGATATGACGTGAACCTCTACATGGTTGTCCTCCAAGAAGTAGAAGAAGGGGAAATTGTAGAGAGACAGTGGAAAGAAGAGTACGAAAGCATAGAAATGGAACCAGAGTTTGATTCTGAAGAACAATATTTAAAAACTATGCAAAAAGAATCAAAAGAAAGACCAACAAAAGTCTTAGCAATCGAAACCATCCCAATAATACATGAGCATAGAGAGGACACGAGTAAAGTGGAACCGGAACCAGACCGTTTCGAAGTTCCAGAACATTTTAAAAGATACGAAGTGGAAGAAAGAAAAATAGCCACTCAAATGCCTAAACGAGAGGCCCGGGATGGAGAAGCCTATGACAACAAGGAACAAACCAAGAAAATTGTTGTAACGATAGAAGACGGAGAAGAGAGGTGCACATATATTGGGAAAGATGTATCGGAAGAGGAAGAAGAGGATCTCATACGACTCATCCGAGAATATAGAGACGTGTTTGCCTGGACGTACAAAGACTTCAAGGGTGTAGAACCCAGCATATGCGCTCATCGAATCCCTATGACATCAGATGCAAAACCTTCTAAACAACGCCCTTATACGTATAATGAAGTTTACGCAGCAAAAATAAAGGAAGAAATTGACAAACTACTAGCGGCAGGATTCATTTATGAGATTGAACACACAGAATGGGTATCGCCACTAGTAGTAGTGCCTAAGAAAAACGAAAAACTAAGGGTGTGTATCAACTTGAAAAAGGTAAATGCAGCAACTATACGTGATAGTTTCCCATTACCCATCACAGACCATCTTTTGGAAAGAGTTGCCGGCAAGGAGGTCTATAGCTTCTTGGATGGATTCTCTGGTTACAACCAAGTAGCTATTGCAACTGAGGACCAGCATAAAACCGCATTCGCGACTGAATGGGGAGTCTATGCATTTAGAGTAATGCCTTTCGGGCTCACTAATGCGCCAGCCACCTTCCAATGACTGATGTGTCATGTATTCAAAGAATTTCTGAGAAAAAGTATGGAAGTATACGTAGACGACCTATGTACATACTCAAATCAACGACCAGACCATATACCGGAACTGAGAAAAATATTCAATAAATGTAGACAGTACAGAGTTTGCCTGAACCCTGAGAAATGTGTCTTCATGGTGCGACAAGGAAAAATCCTAGGACACATCGTTTCAAAGAATGGAATATCCACGGACGAAGAAAAGATTAAAGTTATCTTAGAGCTACCAAGACCCAAGAATGCAAAGGAAGTACAAGCCTTTATGGGACACTGTGGATATTACCGTAGGTTTATTCACATGTATGCCATAATAGCTAAGCCTTTATATGGTCTATTGACTCAGTTCACTTGGACAGACAAGTGTGAGAAGGCCTTCAACGAGCTTAAGAAACGGCTGAGTACAGCCCCAATTCTGAAATCACCCAACTAGAGCAAGCCTTTTCATATTCATGTTGATGCTTCGAACTATGCCATTGGATGTATCCTAGCTCAACCGGTTGACGAAGGGAAGCTTGACCATCCAATCGCTTATGCGAGTAGACAATTAAACCAAGCAGAAAGAAATTATACGACTACTGAAAGAGAAGGCTTAGGAATGGTTTATGCAGTGAAGAAGTTTAGACACTACCTCTTAGCCAACAAATTCAAGTTCTTCATAGACCATCAGGCTTTGTTGTATTTAGTCAATAAGCCTTGCAACACGGGAAGATTGGTACGATGGTTCTTACTATTAATGGAGTTCGACTTTGAGGTAATAGTCAAAAAAGGAAACACACATGTAAGAGCAGATCACCTTTCAAGGCTAACGCATGGAGAACCACCTAGCGGAGTACCGGATGATTTACCAGATACGTATTTGTTTAATCTTGAAGTATGTCCAAAGTGGGCGGAACGACTAATTCCTATACTCACCCATGGCCCTCAACACCCAATAAATAAGGATAGCAAAAAAGAGATTCTTCAAACAAGAAATTTACACACATTGTTGCTGGAAGCATGTATTATAAGGAACCCAACAGTGTCTTATTAAGATGTGTCGAGGAGGACGAACAAAAGCAACTAATTCAGCAAGCACACGTAAACAAGTGGAGAACCCATCAAGGGATGCATGGAACAATTCGGGAATTAAAAAGGTTAGGTGTATATTGGCCTGACATGCCAAAAGACGTTCACGATTATGTAATTAATTGCGCAAAATGCAAAGAGACTATCCCGGAGGATCACATGTCCTTACCTTTTTCGACCATAGCGCCTAATTGGAGTAAAACATTAGTACAATTCCTCAAAACGAAAGAGCACGAAATAGGGGCTAGTTTAGCAAGAAAGCGATCCCTAGAGGAAATGAGCAAGGATTATGTGATAATGGGAAAACAATTGTTTAGAAGAGGAAAAGACAATCAACTCAGATTGTGTGTGCATGAAGGAGAATACCTTCCCATATTAGAGATGGCACACACAGGAGTTGCTGGAGGACATTTTTTAGCAGACAGAACTGTTAAGATGATTCTCTTTGCAGGCTTGTGGTGGCCAACTCTACATATGGATAAGGAGACATATGTGAGAAGCTGCGAAACATGCCAGAGAGCGAAATATCCCATTCGAAGAGACGACATGCCTTTAAGACCCATGGTTTGTGCAAGAGCCTTTACCAAGTGGGGTATTGATTTCATAGGACCTATCAATCCACCGGCAAAAGGATCACATGCGGAGTACATCATAGTAGCCACCGACTACTTAACCAAGTGGGTAGAAGCAAAAGCCACTAGAAAGAATGATGCTCAAACTACAGCAAAATTTCTCTTTGAGCATATTTTCACATGCTTTGGACTACCGATCGAGATTGTGAGTGATCGAGGAACGCATTTCCTAAACGAAGTCATTGAATCGCTAATGAATGATTTTTTAATGATTCATAAAAAATCAGCCCCATACCATCCTCAAGCTAATGGACAAGCTGAAAGTTCCAACAAGGTACTATGTACTGTATTGACAAAGATTGTCAATAACGGAAGGTCAGATTGGGACAAACAATTGCACCATGCAATTTGGGCATTCCGAGTTGCATATAAAACGGCCATTGGAACCACACCTTTCAATTTAGTGTATGGGCAAAATGCAATTTTACCAATTGACTTCTTAGTACCTACATTGAAAGTGGCCCAGCAATATGAGTGGAACGGTCATGAATTGTCCCAGCAACTAGATCAAATTGAGAAGTTGCATGAGACTAGATTGCAAGCTGTAGCGGGCATTTATGCTGCTAAACGGAGACAGAAGGCATATTATGATGCACATATAAAGGACAAAGGACTTAAAGAAGGCGACTTAGTCCTAGTATACACCCTAAAACAACATGCAAAGAAGCTACAAAAACGCGGATATGGACCCTTGATTATAAATCGAATCTCTACTAGTGGTGCAGTCAATCTCGCAACACTAGACGGAGACATTCTTCCCAACTACATCAGTGGATGCAGGGTAAGACGATTCATGGAGCCCTTGACTGATCAAATGCTAGCGCGACTGTTAGGTGCTCAAAATAAGAAAAAGGAAGAAGAGCGAATTCGAGAGGAAGCTCGACAGGAAGCACTAGAACGCATTAGGAAACGGAAAGAGTGGATCAGGCAGAGAGATGAACGCTATCTCCAAGGAGAAGAGCCCATCCCTATGGCAAACTATCAGGTCAAAAATCATGATACAACGGGTATGTGTAAAACGCAACCTTACCTAAACCTAGGGATTGGCAAAACAGAGTATAAATTAATCGATGCATTGATAGACTCAGGAGCAGGCCTTAGCTGCATGCGAAAGAGAATAGCAGACGAGCTGCAATTAGCACTGAATCCCACGAAAGCCCAATTAATAGGAATTGGAGGTCATACCATAGAATGTATTGGAACCACGAATGTATCCCTCCACCTAGGAAATTCCTCCATGGAACAAAGAGTCCTAGTGTGTGAGGATGAAGAATTGATAGAAGACTTCATTCTAGGACACGACTGGATCATTGAGACGGAGGCGTGTATCCATCTAGCTCAAGGTTATATTTCAGCTACGATAGGGCATAAGGAGATTTTCAGCTTACTTGAAGAGAAACCATGTAACCAAACCATGTTAATGCCAAGATCAGAGGAGGTTCAAAAAACGACAGAAGAAAGTATCAACTATGCTCAACATTCGGAAACCAAATGCATAGAAGCTGAAACTTCAATCCTAGCGACGTCCACAATAGAGTCGAAGTTATCCAATGCAATTGTGGAAAAGTCAATCATTGAGGAGACGTGCTCTCCCACGCAGGCTCGAAACATCCAAAGATCGCACTATTGGAAACCAACAAGCAGATACTCGAATCAAGACCCACCCAACTATAAGTGGGTACGCAAGGATCAGATACAGAGTCAAGAAATGTCCGCACCCACTCTGAGGAAGGAAAAAGGATTCACCAAGCCAGCTTCACAAGGATCATTGCAAGTATGGATTCCCAAACCCTTGCTTGAAGCTCAAAGATCGCGACATCAGATATGGATTCCCAAAAAGGTCATACAAGCAGCTAAACAGGCTGTAAGGACAAAGGAGGAAATACCACATCAGACAAGGCAAAAGTCAACAACACATAAGAGTCATCAGAGAAAATCGAAGAGCAATGCCAAATTCACTCGGGCAATGGATAAAGCAAATGAAACACAAGCAGCTGTACGAATCGAGAAAACCAAGCGACCTCTCTCAGTGTTCTCAAAATGGATCTGGAAACCAAAGCTACCACGAGGAGCAGAGGATCGAGGAGATAAAGCATCCGATTGCACTCATGTAGTTTCTAATGCACCTCAAGTAAGCATGATAGGGCCGCAATATAGGGCCAAGCATTCGGCACAGGATGTACATTATCAAACTAGTGGTGCACGATCTCCAAGTGAGACTAGATCTTAACCTGATAGGAATGGACATACTATGTACATAAACCGTGCTTCGGCTATTCTAATGATTGTCTTCTTTCAGGAAAAAATATAAAAAGAGGCGGTAAGAGATCTCACTCATGCAATAATGGGGAACGGAGTGACGAGCGACCATAATTACAACAATACACTGCATGGTCTCATAAAGGCCTTTCGAGCTAATGCAATTTTCCTTGTAAGTGCAGATGGCTTCTGAAGACTCTGAAGCTACAATCCAAGAAGAGGTCCAGGAATTTCCTCCTCAATGTCTTACGAAAGCAAAAGGGCATTGGTTCAGAGATGAGCAGCCAGTTGAGGAATATCTCTTCTTGGCCAACATAAAGATCATGGACATAGAGCATCACTTTCCGATCATGTCCCAGGACTTCAAAGTTTTACATGGACTGCCATCCACAATCGACATCATGAAGAAAGCAGGAATTCATAAGTATTTTGAACTACCTATCTATAAACCGGATTTCCAACACTGTACACAAGTCATGAACACCCTACGACCAGCACTATATGACCCATTGGTACCAGAAGCCAATGTGATGGATAAGAATGGAGAATGGGTGGTCATTCAATTTTCCCACGACTTAATCAAAGAAGCATTTGGATGGGCAAAGGATGGTGTCAACACGGTCAAGGAAGAGAGTCGTGGAGCAAAAACAAGAACTTTCGTTGACATCAATAGGGTGGACATCGAAGAAGAAGTCAGATTGATTCACCAACACTTCTGCTTCCCAAGCATGAATAGATACACGGCCCCTCAAAAAATCATTGTGCAATTATTGTCTCATGCCATAAAACAGATAGGCAATCAGGTTAACCTCACACCCTATGTGCAAGAAAGATTATTTGAGGCAAAGAAGAAATGGGATAATAAGAAGTTCCTCAACGGAACTACTGCGCTAACGATTATGATTTACCACGCATTGGGCATGCGCGAGTACTTACAGGAGATGCCATCTTCAATGGAGTTGGCTCAATTTGTCAAAGCAGCTACTGTACCGAAACAGAAGAAAGGAAGCAAACAAATAGAAGAAGCAGAAACAAGCTCCCAACCCGAATGAGAGGCACAATGAGAGGCACAAAACGACCTCGAGAAGTCCAACAAGTAGAAGAGGAAGTACCAAAAACAAAGAGAGTTCATGTGCTTCCCACAACCACCACTCAAGGGACTAAAAAGATCACGAAAGAAGAATTAACTCAAGCACTGGAGGTGACTCACAAATATACAGAAGGACAAATCAATCTGCCAATGCAGGGTCATCACTATCAACAGTCACGACAAGCTACAGACCCGAGAAGCAAACTCACCAAAGTACATAGATATCGGGAAATTGGGCTAGATAACTCTAGTTCTGGATCCGACGGCCAAGAGAAGCCCAATACATCATTATTGGATGTAGATATTCAAAGTGAATCGAAGGATGATGGCCAGTGGGCCGAATTAAATGAGGTAGACTATGGCGAAGACCAAGCAGGCCACAAGGAAAAAGCTCAATCACCACTGGTAGACCAAAATACAACCAACAAGAAGGCACGAGAAGAAAAACAGCACCCCATTCGACCAAAAGATGCCTCCACTACCCACACCAAGGAGGGCAAATCTGATGATGAGGAACATTTAATGATATCAGAGGATAAGCCTCAGGAAGAAGGACAAGAAGACGAAGAACCCTTCACTCCACTAAGGGTTGTGGCAGAACCATCCCCCATGGATGTAACTTTTCAGGGAAGTGCCACTAAAACTACCGTCTTAAATGAAAAAGAAGACGAACCACAAGTACAACTACAGGTCCGACAACCACATAACGAAACGATCCACGTCGAAAAGGGACAAGATGTACATACAGGAGAAACCCCAAATGTACCAAAGACATGGCTGAATGTTGATATAGCTCAACTCAAGCCTGTAGTGCAGGATATGATTCGAACCGCACTAGACACTCAACAATTGATGCTTGATGCTGATGAAGATTTCGACCAAGCCATGCTCGAAAAGCAGGAGCTTCAAAAAGAAGGTATGAATCTGGCTAAAAAATTATCAAAAGCAGAAGCTCAAGTTTTAAAGAAACACGAGGAAATAAAAACGACCAAAACACAGTACAGAATATTAGAAACGGAAAATGCCAAACTAAAAGAGCAAGTTTTGGAGCTCACGAAGAAACTAGACATGACCGAAAAAGAGAAAACAAGGATCCATGCTCGTAGTAAGGTACTCGAATCACAGCTCAAGGTATGGAGGAAGCAGACCACTTAAGGGACAGGAACAAGGAGCTCATGACAGCTCTCCTCAGTGATCAACCACCGGCAGATACTAATAAATCAAACGAGGATATAAAAGAAATGGAAGAAAAGATGACCAAGATGGCAGATCAGCTCAAACAGGAGCAAGAAATCATCGCTGATTGGGAACAAAGGTATATGAATGACACTGCAGCTCTACGCAAGAAATGGAAAAAAGCAGAGAAAGATTATTTCCAACAGTGCAAAGAAGACACAGATCACATGAACATAGTTGCACAGGAATTAATCAAACATCAGGAAAAGATTACAAAGGCTGAAGAAGAACTTAAGAATAAGGATGAAATCATCAAACGGCTTCAAGAGCAGATAGAGCTAAAAGGAAAGCAGGGGATACCAGTAGTTCCACCAGAGACCACGGCTACTGTGGAGGAAGAGGTACGTCCTCTCTCTCCCCCCTCGTATCATTCACCAATAAGGGCGGAAAAGGAGGTTCCATTAGAACCTAACACACGAGAAATTGCAGAATTAAGCCGACCAGAAAGGGCACTACTGGTGTCCCAGCTCACCGCTGATTTTGAAGATCAAATTATCCAGATAATGAAAGAAGCTCAGATAGAAAACAAACAATTAGATCAAATTTTGAAGCCATTCAATGTACCATACGGTCTACTTAAAGAACAGACGAGGATGTATATAAAGTCTGCAACGAACAAAGATCCGGACCACAACCTTCAATTCCAGCATGACACTTTCAATTATACTCAAGAGGAATTTGAGAAGGCGGATCCGATATGGCGAAGAAAAATTTTGGAGAAGAATCCGACATTGCGGGTACAGTGGGAAGCATCACCATATGCACTTCAGGTAAATCCATCTTTTTGTCCTATACCCCGCAGACGCTCTTGGATGCAATTTTGGGAAGGATAGTGTCAAGGCAATATCAATAATCAGTGGCTTAACTATCCGTTACTACCTAGTCCGCCACATAATTACCTACCTACCGAAGAATATATGGTAAAAACAATGGAATTTTGGATTGCAAGATATGCTACAGTTCCGGACTTAGCCGTCAAGATGACCAACAAAATATTCAGCATGCTCATTATAGTGTTGAAGGTGCTCCAGCATGCTAAATATACATTTTTGAATTTCATCGGCATTACGCAAGGCTTAGAGGCCTTGATTTTTGATTTATCTACAATTCCCAGCCGACTTACCATTATGACCTATTATTCTCGCCTCATGTTTTTGCCATCGACATATATGCAAACTTTCGAAGAAGCATTCTTTACAGGCTTCTTTGAAATGGATTCAGAAATTTTTGTCAAAATGACTTCCAACTTGAATGCAAGACTGGTGGCCTACGAAACAAGTTTCTTTGCTGATCATAGACAGGCGCCAGAAGACGGAGTAAAGTCAACGCAATGGAAGGAATTCATGTTATGTCACGCAAATCTGCTGAACCAACGAGAGCAAACCGCCATTCAAACGTACACACGTCGCCACAGAAAGCCTGTCGAGGACGATAGAGTTCAGGAGGAGGGACGTGTAGAGGGACAATCAAGCAAAAAGAAAAGAAAAAGAAAATCAAAGTCTAAAACGGTACAATAGATACATATCTCTGCAGGAAGCCCCGCAGGGGCGCATTACCCATCTCTGCATAGAGCCCCGCAGGGGCACGCATCAGGCAAAAAGAGAAATCATCCAGGTCATGCACGGTGGAAAGAAGTAAACAGCCTCAAAGCAATACAACAGGGTCAGATGTGTGCAACCAGGACAAATCAGAGGACCAAAAGTTATAAAGGGGTAGAGGCTGAAAAGTTTAAGAGGGTGACTAAGAACAGCACATTCCTAGTCACTGGTGGCGTGCGTGGCAACCCAAGTCAACAGGCAAGACAAGTGCAACAGGCTCTCGAGTAGTAGAGCTTGAATCAAGAAGGCCATCGAATCTGCATGTCTGTTTAACTGCAGACAACACTAACCAAGGGGAGTGTGCGGAGAAAAGCAGGGCGCCTCTAAAACGTAATGCAAGATCAAGAATCAGGCAACACGGACCACTGGACGCGTGCGGGAAGCAAAGTCTGTCAAGGGACGACAGAGACGAAGAGGGGGAGAGTGTTGCAGAGCTAAAGAGCGCACAAAGCAGAGAAAAAGACGGGTCCCAAAATTTTTCCGATTTGGACACACAACTTTTGTATCATAACCACTCTTGTTTATATTTTCCGTTGTAAATGCACTAGAGGAGTCCTCTAGATGCATCCCCACAGAAGATTAGTGATTTACCCATGTACAATAGTAGGAAATTAGTCTTTTAGTGAATAAAGTGCCGGTCTCTTGTGTGAAAGGACCAAACTTAGGGCACTAGTATATAAGTCAAAAGTGACTCTTTGTAAAGAACTTTTTGTCATTGTGAAGAAGGAGCACTTCTGAATTTTCGAGTTTGCCTCTTTCTTGCTGATTTTGATCTTCATTTTGCTCTTGTATGTGTGTGTGATGCTTGAAATGCATGTGTAGGACTGTTGTCTACCCCTTCCCCTTTGTTTTGAGCTGTTGTAGTGCGTGCGTAAGCTAGGAGAAGCTGTGGCGCGGGTGTTTATGACTCCCGTAATTCACTATTTCTGCCATAACTTGAAGCAGAGTGGTCGGAATTGAGTGAAACCACCACTGTTGGATGCGTCTCGTCGAGAGCTTCGAAAAGAGTAGCCTATTGCCTATGTTCGGAGTTCTGGGCTGGGAGAAAACCTCAAAATACCAAAACTGCTGAAAAGAGGCTTGCGGCAACACTTTCAGTATTTCAGTAGGTGTGAGAGGTAGTAGTCTTTTCTCATGCGTGATTAGCTAAACCACTTCATTTTCCATCACGTGTGCACACGTCTTCATACACTTGGTAAGTCGTTCCTTAGGATTGACATTTAAATGTGTGTTAAAGATCCCACTATATGTACTTGTGTGGCAATTGAGGTATAGTCTCATTGGCACAAGTCCTTGAGTCTTCGTGGCTCAAGTACACACCTACCCAAACTTTCACGATACATCTTATACATTCTCAAGTACCTTGCTATGGATATGCTTCAATCATTTGCATAGCCTATACTTTGGTTACTACCTTCATGAACTCCATTCTTGCATATCTAGTTCTTAATTTGTTTGAATTTAAATCTCAAACACACGTAAGTATTTGATATCAATCTTACTACTTAATTTTCATAGAAGAATCAAGGAGTATATCTATTGCTTAAAAGTATGATATTAATGATACCTTTCTTTCCACATTTAAGAGTTTTTATCCTCAAAATTGTGGACTTTAAGGAAATTGACATTTCCTCAATTTTCTAGGTATAAACCCAATCAAAGCTTTTTTAATGCTTAATCCTCTTTTTTGCCAAATTGATCGAACAAGTTGTCAAATATCCTTGAGTTGGAACTTCCACTATCCTTAAATATGACATCCCAAACCATCGACACTTTATTGATAGTGTAAACTTAGATGTCCCATACCACCCAATTTACGCTTTCACCTTAGTCTAGATAACTTTACCTCTTACTCTTGGGATTGTTCATAGGAAAAACTATTTTTTTCTATGTCTTATCAAGTAAATATACTTGTAAGTTTTTATTCTTACCAAGTGTTTTCTATACTTAAGATTTTCTTTGTTTAAATATTTATTGAACCATTTCTTTGTCCAAATGCATCCAAAGATCCTTTTCTATTTCATTTGATAATAGAAGTAGCTTTTTCACACTAGATATTATCTTTTGACATAGCTATGAAACTATCTCAAAGGAAATATTTATGATCCCATCCTTAACTTAAACAAATGGTCATATTCTTAACCATGTTGGACAAATATACAAACTAGGGGAAAAAGATCTCCTAAAGAGGAAAAAAAGAGCCTCGATGGACCTCAATGTGTTCACGCACATCACCACCAAAATATATCAGCACTCTATAGATTCTTCTTGTGTCTATCCTCAAAGATTCCACATCAATTTCAACTATATTTATTGTTCCTTTCCCTTTACCTTTGAGAATGCCATTCTAATCGTCTACTTTCTTCACACAAAAGATATGAAATTGTGTGTCCTTTCTTTCTACAATAGAAGCATTATACTCTAGTAGTTTTTCTTTTTGTTCATTTTCTCTTTTCACCATAACTTTTGGTTGATGAACTTGTTAGATGTACTCAATACTCCACCCTCAAGTGACCACAAATGATCCATGGTGCTCTAAGTTGTAAGGCCCCCATTATGATGAGTATCCATTGTGGGAGCCTGAACATTTGTGGAACCCTAACATCCAAGTTAGATGAGGTCTATGTGTGACCGTTGATGGTAATAGATGATCTTTGTGAGCCTAGCCATTAGGTTAGTTAGGGCATAAACTTCTAGGCCATTGGGTTGTCATTCAAGGTGAAAATAAAGGCCTTGTGGCATCGCATGGTTTCCTCATAGAAGCTTAAAGGGAGGGAGTGTAGAGTGGGACTTGCCCCCTTTTGTACGGTCCAAGGGGCCTATCCCCTCGGACCATAGGACTGAGATGGTATGACTTTTGGTCATGGAGATATTGTTAGATTGTATATTTTGTCGACTATTTTGTATCTCTCAACTTCATTTATCTATACCAACTGACCAAAAACTCCACATTGGGAGCACATAGGTGGACAACACCATTGGTGTAGCTTCATTACTCTTGGAAATTTGAGTTCTCTATCTCTCAAGCTACATCTATCTTTGTTTGCATTTTTCTCTCAACTCGGTCTATTGGTCTATTCTGCTATGCTATTATTTTGTTACATGGTATCAGAGCTCAAGAGGCTCTGAGTGGTGTAGAAGCAAAAACACAAACATTGCAGAGGTTTCAATGACAAAAGAGAGAAGATGTGAAGTGGTGCATCGTCATCTACAACAAGGAATCAAGGTTGTTTGTCAACAGGAGTAGGTGGAGCACATGTTGGAGAAGCAATGATTCCAGTCATTCCACCCTTGCAGATACAAACACCAACCTTCACGAAAGGTAAACTTGATGGTACAAATTACACCCTATGGAATTTTAAAAACACTTACATCCTTGAGTCAAATGAGCTTTTGGAGATTGTTCTTGGGACTAATCATGAGCCCCAATAACACCTTATCCAAATAATTGTGGTTGAATGATTCCTCCTAATTTTGACCTTTTATGTGCTTGGAAATGTAGAAACACAGATGCACTTTGTGCTCTAGTTACAAGTACAACTGATAGTGTTCTAACTCTCATTTAGCATACTAGTAAGGCGTGTGAAGCATGGAACATATTGAGAAATCAATATGAAACTTGTAATTAGAAACGGATTCAAAACTTGGAGAATCATCTAGCAACAAAAAGGTTTGTTGATGTGGAGAATGCAGAGGTGTTTATCACTCACATAAAGAATCTATGAGATCAAATGGCGGGAGCAAGTGTATGAAATTCAAGTGAGGAGCTAGCTCGGAAAGTGTCTTCAAATCTCTCCACCAAAGTTTAATGGTTTGGTAATTGCTCTTAATACTCAAATCGGACCTCAACCTCTAAATTTTGAAGAATTCAATCCCTTACTCATGGAGGAGGAGTGTGGCTCAGGGCAAGGAGTGGTAATAGAAAAGGAGATGCTACATTCACAAGAAATGCCAAAGGAGGCAATGCGGAATCTTCAAAAGATGGAGACAAAAAGAAGAACAACAAAAAGAAGTTCAAGGGAGAGTGTTTCCACTACAAGAAGAAAGGCCACAGAATCCAAGATTGTTGCATCAAGAAGGCAGAAGAGAAGAATGGATCTTCAAAAGGTGGCAAGGGCAAGGAGTTTTCCAACACTACAGAAACAAAGCTTGAGTTATTTGTTATGATAGAGGAGGTATGCTCCTCAACTGAAGATTTAGGAACAAATGAATCATGGGTGTTGGACAGTGGTGCCTATCATCATAGGATGAGTAGAAAAGTCCTTTACAATTCCTTACAACCTCTAAAGAAACCCATCACAGTAAAGGTAGGCAATAATGCAATATATCCTATAGAGGGCAAATGTATGATTTTTTTCATTAACTCTAATGGGGATGTCAAAAAGCTTTCACATGTGTTGTATGTTCCACAAATCAAACAAAATCTATTTTCAATAGCTTCTATAATTGATCAAGGTCATCAAGTATCTTTTAGCAAGAAAGGATCTAAGATTATGGATAGTAACAACAACATTGTTGGGACTGGCATAAGGAGGAACAACCTGTATGAGTTGTTTGCTCTTACAACCACTACAAGTGTGGGCACAAGTAAGCTATGACATGAGAGATTTGGCCACATTGGATACAGTGTACTAAAGGAGATGTATCATAGGGGTATGGTTACACACCTACCATTGATTACGGGAATGAAGGAAACATGTGAAGCTTTCATCATGGGCAAGCAACAGAGGAAGATGTTTCCACAAGAAAGCAAGAATAGAGCAAGCTATCCTCTAGAGTTGGTGCATGCTTACTTGTGTGTAAAATGCCTACACAGGCCTTGGGTGGATCTTCCTACTTCATGTTACTTATCAATGACTACAGCAGGCAGATGTGGGTGTACTTCCTTCATGATAAGACTCAAGCTTTTGGCAAGTTTAAAGAATGGCTTCAGCTTGTTGAAACTAAAACAAGAAAGAAGATGAAGGCATTCAAGACAGACGACGGTGATGAGTTCACATCAACAAATTTTGAAGATTTCTGCAAGAGTAAAGGAATCAAGCATCAACTCACAGTGGTGCATAGCCTTCAACAGAACAATGTTGTAGAATGTCAAAATCAAACCATCATGGATATGGCAAGATGCATGTTGAAGGGAAAGGCTTTTCCAAATAAATTTTGGGCAAAGGTTGTCAACATTGTTGTCTACATATTGAATTGAAGCTACACTAAGGCACTTGACGACAAAACTCCACAAGAGGCCTACACTGATAAAAGCCATTTGTTTCCCAATGCAAAATACTTGGAAGTGAATGTTATATACATGTTCCAGATAGGGAGAGAAACAAGCTTCAACGAAAAAGCATTAAATGTATCTTCTTAGGGTATAGTGAAGATAGGAAGGCTTATAAGCTTTATGACCTTGAGGCCAAGAAGATCATGACGAGTCATGTTGTGGTGTTTAAGGAGGAAAAACCACATGCAGTGGAGGAGGAAAAGAGAGCTTCCATTTTCTCATAAGGTCAAGGGGAAATTCACTATGAACATGGCCCAATAACTATTCCTTCTACACAAGAGAAGGAAGCATCATCATCATATGATGAGTATGAAAGTCACCAACCTATCGTCACTCAAACAGAAAAGCCATTGTCACATTGGGTGAGGAAGCTCTATGATTTTGGAAACCCCATACCATAGTCACTAGAACATGTTGCAGATGGACTGAGGCGATCAAAAGGGGCAAGAAGCCATATCGTAAACACAGCCCTGATGGCTGAGCTCATTCAAGAACAAGCAAAGGAACCAACCAATGTGGAAGAGGCACTCCATGATCTGAATTGGAGGGTGCCCATGCAAATAGAATACAACAACATAATGAAGAATGGAAGTTAGGAGCTAGTGGATCGACCCCCTAAGCATAAAGTCATTGGCACCAAGTGGGTCTAGAAGCTAAAGTACAAGGTTGATGGTACTCTAAAAAAGTACAAAGCAAGACTTGTTGCACATGGCTACTCACAAGTTGAAGGCATTGAATTTTGTGAATCATTTTCCCTGATTGCAAGGATGACTACTATCTGAGTAGTACTAGTTGCGGGTGCACACAAGTGATGGATAGTATATCACATGGATGTCAAATCAGTGTTCTTGAATGGAGACTTCAAGGAGGAGGTATATGTGTGTCAACCACTAGAGTTTGAGGCTCCCCATTTAGAGAACAAGGTATGTAAGGTGAAGGAAGGCATTATATGGGCTAAAACAAGTCCCCAGATCATGGTACTAGTGGTCTAGAATTTCAGAAGATGTGCTTTAGATGCTAACTTGTATGTTTTATAGAGAGGAGGGAAGGCCATTGTGCTTGTACTCTATGTAGATGAACTTGTGATCATAAGAAATTATGATGCTCTTTTGCAACAAACGAAAGATGCCCTAAGTTCAGAATTTGAAATTACAAACTTGGGTTTAATGCGTTATTGCTTAGGCCTTGAAGTTTGGTAGTGTTAATCTTCTATGTTTAATCTAAATTATTAACCAATCTATATGTGGGTTCTTGGGATGGTCAGGGGTCTATAATATAGAGGCCCTTTATGTATTTTCCCAGTCACTGATTAAGTTCTAGCTATTACCACAGATTCAACTACTACTTCCAATGCATAACAACTTCTTAACAATCACCGTAACCACATGCGCAGAACTTCTATTATTTGTTTAGTATTATTGTTATAATCGCGCTTCATTCACCATACAATTAATTGTTAACGTAGTACCTTATTCATTCAATACTGAATCTTTAACAACACAAATAACACCACGGTTTAAATAATCTGCGACAGAATTAACTCCAACCGATCACCCAGACAAGACAGTCCGGAGATTCGTATGTCGTCTCTTCCACACATTGCTTCTATTAACCAGGAAAACATTACAAAATTTTGCGCGACACCCTTTCAGTGTGCGACTTTTCTTACTTACAATTATTCTTCTAAATAATATTCTGGTGGCCTGACACTGGCACGCACGGTGGACTCGAACCTAGCAGGGTAATTACAAGAGTTAAGAATCATCGATGATTCCTTGGATATACATGGTTCGAGCTAACTTAAAAGTACGGGAGATTTTTTGCTTGAGGGATTCTAGCATCTCCTGCAAAATTTGAGGTTTGACTAGGTGTGCATCCGTCCATACAGAGCTGGAAGCGATAACTTGAGAGAGCAATACTTCAGCTTGATTCTGCAAAAAAGCTTCTTAGAGATAAAAATCATTAGCGAGTGCAGCATCACGGAATACTTTCATTTCTTCCATCTTGGCATCAATGCGAGATAACGTTGTTGCTCGATACCAAGTTGTTTTACCCTTCCTTCAAGCTCTTGTGACTGAAACTGCATTTTTTTGAAAAAATCCTGCCTGTCTTTCTGGATGGCTTCAACATCCTTCTTCAGCTTAAGATTTTGGCCTATTTCCTCTTCTAGTGACCGGATTTTCTGCAAGAGTTCTTCTATGACTTTCTTTAATTCCATTTCTGCTTGTAAAGCTTGCTCAGCCATCTCTTGACCCTTCTGTTCAACCGTAAGGAGTTGAAGTCACGTTGTTTCTAGCAGATCACCCAAGGCCTTCAGTGCATCCTCCTTATCAGTCACTGACTGAGTCAGTTGTTTGATCTCATCATCGCGAGCTGCAATGATGGCATCCTGCTCGGTCAACTATCCTTGGAGAATATGGAGTTGTTCCTATAATGAGCTTGCATCTGCTTTCTTTGCTAACACCTCTTCCTGGAGTGGTGCAATGTCCGCTTCAAGGAGATCAACCTTAGATTGATACTCCGTACGTAGGAATTGATGGGTAACTTGTAAGTGGTGAGGGAGATGCTAGGAAAGGTGGATGAGTTTATTCCCAATTTGGGCTAATTGAGCCAAGGAGTCAAGGACGATGGTGGAGAGAGATTGAGAGGTATTAGCCAAGATTGTGGTGAAAGAAGAAGGGGGCAAATAATCAGGGAAGGAAGGGATGGGTTAGGAATGGCCAAGGGCTACCGAATGTCATGGTGAAGGAGGAGGGCTAGGTGGCAAAGGTACTTTGGATGGAGAAAGGGGGAGAGGTGGGTTTTTGGGTGAAGATGGTAAGGCAAGAGTTGTTACCGTAATAGGTTGGATATCCGATTGCACAATCACTTCCTCCGTTTGCACTTTCTCCGTGAATTGCACAATCTCCGTGACGGTGTGGGGTGCTTGCTCTTGAGAGTGAGGCTGTGGCTGCACGACCGTATCACCGGGATGAACGTCTTCCATTACAGTGTCTAGAGCGGCTTGATCCTTAGGGGATGGTGAAGCAAAGAGGATCTGTGCGGAGGAGGCAAAATCCTGCATTTGGACAGTTGATGACGGCTAAACTTGACTCTGGGAGGGACTCAGTTTGCGATGCTTCCCCCAGGAAAACTGTAAGAGGTCATCGTTGTCTTCAACCTCTATTAACTGCACGGATTCTTCATGAAAGAGAAGGGCATCCATTGGAGGAGGCTGCGCTTGTTGAATTATCAAGAGAAGGAAAGTCAATAGATGAGGTAATCGGGTGCGAGGGATGTCACCCTTCGTAAGCTGTCTGGAAATTGCCTGACATTCGCGGTGAATTCGTCGGAAGAAGAAGAGGGCCCAATTAACCGCTTCTCATCCAGTGGCGTAGATCATGGAGTAAAAGGGTTGTGAAATACCATAAGTGCATTTTTGGAGGTGAGTGCAGCCACCAGAAATTGTAGGGCTGAGCGCTCCGGTTCAGGACGCCATAGAATCGCGAATTCATTGGATGATTGATGCGGAAAGAGTTGCTTCATGGTAGTCATGGGAAGGAGGGGCATGTCTACACTACCTTCGTGGGGGAGATGGAAACCCTCGGCTATGGTGTTGAGGTTGATGACAATGCACGGGTCAAGACAGGCGAGCGGCCAACAAGTTTTGATAGCGAGAGTATCAGTTATGGAAAAGATGATCTGCGCAAAGAAGGGGTGGCATTCGACCGAATGCCATTGCAATTCAGCGAATGCTAAAAGTCTGCGGGTGCACAAAAAATCGCGCAATTCAGGAGCAATGCCAGTATGGAAGGTAGCAATATTAGCTAAAGCTTCCATGGCGAGCAAGATAGCACAAATGCGGATGAGAACACGGAGCACTCGGAGCACAAAAATACAATAGTGGGAGAGAGGAAGAAGAACGAGATTAAGTAAAAACATCGAATGGAAACGCGGGAAGAAAACATAATCATCACCAGTTATTGGGAATATGCAGACATAATGTCGACATGCACGCATTAACGGAATACTAGACACATAGTGCAGTGGCTAATTATGATTAGGTAATAAAACGAGAATTTTACGGTCAGTCGATCAACCGGAACCACGGAAGGAAAAGAGAAATCTGGCAAAAACAGTGACATAGACCGGATGGAGAATAAAATTACCAATAAATAATCAAGATGAGGAAGGCGGGGCATAATACGTACAGAGTTTTGATCCATTTATGGATTTAGGTAGAAGAGTACCGGTTGAAGTGGATAACCAGAATGTAGCGGGTCCAACGTGATCTATAATACGGTAAGGACCAAACCACCAAAGTTTGAACTTGCCCACTGAACGATTAGACTTAGCATTATAGAACATAACTAATTGTCCTTTGGTAGAAACGAGAGTGCAAAGAAACGGATCATGTTTCTTAGCTTGGCACAATTGCACTTCTTGCAACATCGGAAAACTTTCTAGGCGCTGTTAATCCAAGGACCGCAACACATCCAGCTGAAAAGGAAAGGATTCCTCCGGCAAGAGCTTATGATCCAGTGCCACCCTTAGGCTAGGTACCACCACCTCCATGGGTGCAATGGCCTCCAACCCATATGCCAATTTGAAAGGGGTATTGCCTGTAGCCACTTTGTAGGTAGTACGATAAGCCCATAGGACCGAAGGAAGGAATTGATCCCAACACTATGGACATTCCAGAACTAGTTTCTTGAGCATGTTAAGTAGGGTTTTATTGGTACTTTCAGCAAGACCATTGGCACGAGGAGAATACGGGGAACTAAATTTATGAACAATCTTCAGGGTGCAGGTAAGCGCTTGCATTAAGGAATTAACAAAATGTGTGACCTGATCTGAAACAATCTCTAAGGGAAGACCGAACCGAGAGAAAACATCAATCATCAAACATTTGAACACCATTGACACAGTTGTGGACCGTAAAGCCAAAGCTTTAGCCCACTGAGTAGCATAATCAGTAAAAGTAAGTATATATCGATGATTAGTAATCGTAGTAGGAGGTGTAATGGGACCAATGAAATCCAAGCCCCACTTGTGAAAAGGTTCAAGGGAAGCGACACGCTGCAGTGGAAAATGATTTCATTGTAAAGGTTTTCCTGATCGTTGGCAAGCATCACACTTTTTGACATAAGCAGTAATATCAGGCTGCATAGTGGGCCACCATAAACCACTAGGTAGAATTTTTCGATAAGTAAGATCGACCAAAAAATGAACACCGCAAGGAGTAGAATGAGCCATGTCAATAACCGAAGGGATACACTGTAATAGTGCACTAGAGGGATCCATGTAATACAATTGTCCTACAATGATTCGAAACCGTCGACTATACATTGCCAATTTATGGTGAGCCAAAGTAGGGGGGCTTCCACTGGTGAGAAAGGTCAGAACAATCATAATACGAAGGTGTCACCGGGAGCTCTTGACAATCATCCTGGACCGAATCAGTCGCATAGATAGCAGGGGTAGTATCATCAATTCCATCGAGAAGTTCACTAGAATCAAGCCGAGATAAGAAATCAGCTAGCGTATGTGCTGAACCTGGACGATGTACAACCACATAATCAAATTCTTGCAGTAACAACACCCACCTGGCTAATATGCCCCCTAAATGTTGCTAGAGGACAAGATAAACCAGAGCAGCATAATCCACATGAAAGGTAAATTGGCGTCCTAGCAAATAGTGCCGGAATTTCTTCACCGAATAAACCAAGCCTAGACATTCACGCTCAGTGATGAAATAATTCCATTCAGCAGCAGCTAATTGTCCACCAGCATAATAGACAAGACGGAACCACTTATCCTATTGTTGCATGAGCACACTACCGATGGCACTGTCCGATGCATCCACAAAGACATGGAATGGAAGCTTCCAGTTTGGTGCTTGTAGTATAGGAGCCTGGATTAAGAGCGTTTTCAATTGATCACATGCAATTTGGCACTCCTCAGTCCACACGAATTGTCAAGGATTGCTAGTGATCAACCGATTGAGGGGTATGGCTAAATGTGCGAGCCACCGTAGATGCCACCCATGCCAGCGTATCTAGCCTAGGAATCTCATAACTTCCTTTAGTGTCCTAGGGGTAGGTGCATGCAATACGGCTTGCACTTTATATGGATCCACTTGAATGCCTTGCTGTGAAATAATATGACCAAGCAACTTGCCACAGGAAACCGAAAAGACTGACTTGTTGGGATTTAAGCACAAACGAAACTCTCGACACTTAGAGAAGCAGCATTGTAGGTGATAGAGGTGAGTCGATGTGTCACCCAATAACGAAAAATCATCCAGATACACCCGCATAAAGGTAGTTAAGTACGGGGGAAAATTTTCTTGCATGCATCGTTGGAAGGTACTAGGAGCATTGCGAAGACCAAACCACATCACCGTACATGCATAGACACCACAATTTGTAATAAACGTAGTCTTTGGTATATCCATTTCAGCCATGCGCACTTGATTATAGCCACTATAACTCTCCAAAAAGGAATACATTTCTCGTCCGGTAACATCACCGAGCATTGTATCCAAAAAGGGAAGTGGGAAGGGATCTGGCACGGTCGCCGCATTTAGTTTTCAATAATCCACACAGCTACGTAACTGCTTATTTTTCTTCGGCATGATAACAATAGGTGAAATCCATTCTGCATGCTCAATGTGGCGATGAAACCTACTTTCAGCAAGCGATCCAATTCCGCTTTCACTTGAGCAACATAATTGGGGTTCATGCGATAACTGGGTTGCTTGATTGGATGCGCATCCAGCTTCAGCATCACACGGTGTTGATAGATGCGAGGTTCCAACCCTTTCATATCTCGATAGTCCCACACAAATACATCTTGAAACTTTGTCAACAACTGTAGTAGCTCATTTTGAAAAGTTTTCGGTAACCCAACCTTAAGCGTGACCGATCGTGATGTACCCTCATTTCCCAGATTGCAAGTGATAAGCTGATCTTCCAGTACATAAAACTGTCGTGGCATGGATATATCCTCAGGTGACTGGAATAAGTGGTGGAAACTCTGGGCATTCACTGCTTGATCCATAATTGGATCCCCTTCTTCTGTAACCAGAACTACCGAACAAACGATATTCCAATTATCTGCAACCGCTTATAAGTCGACTGTACCCAGGGCGAGCAAATCTTGGTTAGCATTGAGAAAAGCTTCTTCTTCATCATCTGAAAGTCCATCCAACATATGCATAGGTTCGGCTACATAGGGTCGAGCATGAAGGTCACACAGCTTCATCTCATCCAACGATACTACATATTTTGATGATTACTTTTGAAAATAAGTTCGTGTGCATACCAGTCCTACAACACTTTGGCTTGTTTCAACCAGGGCCTCCCGAAGAGTAAGTTGTAATCCAGGCTTGAGTCAGGTAATTCTAGAACAATGAAAGTCATTTTGAACACTGCTCCTTGAAGAGCAATGGGTATATCTCGCACCAAGTCCACTGGATAGACCCTTGATTGATCAGCCATTCTCACGAAAAACTGAACATGTTCAATCTGAGTCCATCCTAATCTTTTACAAAGTGCAGTTGTAGCAATATTCACATCGAAGCCTCCATCAATTAATACTTGAGTAATTTTGTGGTTTTTATACCATACCGTAATTAAAGGAACAACATGATCCACCATAGAATCAGTTTCTGGACTAATAGTGGCCGTAGTAGGTGTACATAAAGATCCTAGACAAACTTGTTGCTGGGATTGTTGTCGTACACCCGGAACCAAGGCTAACAATTGTCCCAACGATATTGTAATAGATGCCTATGATAGAATATTCCACACAGAGTTAAAATTCGACGTACTCGATACCGAATTCGATGGGCTCTCCAGTGACCTGTTCATCGAACTCGGTTCTTCTGGTGATAGGTTCAGTGCTGTCTGCTGGACTACAGGTACTCGATTGGGAAAAACTATTGGTTCTTGACTACCCACGCACTAGCTTTGGTAAAAACCCTCTGTTGCTCTCGAATGCCAGGCTCAAAAATCTCAGCAGTTGGTTGTAATTTCTTGCCGGATCGTGTTTGAATTACTGCCACTTGAGTATCCACTACTGAAATATATACCATGTTAGCCATTGGATGTTGTCGTTCTTTTCTCCGTTTATCATACTCGGCTGCCTCTTTACAATATCTGCAGATATGTCCAATCTCACCACAGAAATGGCATCTGGGTGGTGGAAGAGATGTGCCTTCACCCGATTGATCAGAGTTCCATCGGGTCTGGCCGAAGTTGTTTGTTCGTGTTCACTTGTAGGTTTTATGACTTTGGTAGGAAGTATTCCTCAACTACAGTGGTACATAGTGGGCAGCCTGTTGTCCTACTCCTATATTATAGCATTTACTTTTGGCTTGGCCTGTACTTTAGCATTATATGGACACGTTTCGATGGAGTGACTCGCTGTATTACAAATAACGTAGTACATTTGATTTAGTGCACAAGCAGAAGCAGTGTGTCTTGGGTTCTTACATTTTGTGCAATACACTTGTTTCAATGGATCCTCACTCGTACCCTTAGTCGCCTTCAGCGAGTCCAAATCTTTAGCAAACCCGCCCACTTTATGTTCCAACTGTAATGCCATGGCTATGACTGCATCCAGAGTCATACCATCCACACATTGTATGATCATTACTTGTTTGAGTTGAGGGTTTAATCCATTAATAAACCACTAGGTAATCACATCATCCAGTAGGTTAGCATGTGTCAGTGGTAGTTGCTGTAGATAAGTACGAAATAAAGTTGCA
This sequence comes from Ceratopteris richardii, assembly GCA_020310875.1. NCBI lineage: Eukaryota > Viridiplantae > Streptophyta > Polypodiopsida > Polypodiales > Pteridaceae > Ceratopteris > Ceratopteris richardii. Next base: position 138,741,062 of record CM035416.1, read on the forward strand.
TACTCCTGCACATTCTAGTGTGGTTTTTGTCTATTGTTTTGCAGATAGTCAAATATCTCAGGTGCATTTTTCTTCAACCGAAATCGTTGTAAGAAGGCATCCTTAACATCGTCGTATTGATCGAAATGATTAATATCATATTCAGTTAACCAGCGAGTAGCCTCATTAACCAATGTAGATTGGAACACTATAGCCTTATATGTTGGATCCACTGGATAGTCGAGTACAAGTTCTCACATGTGCATCCGGATCATCATCGGGAAATCCTCCAAATTTTGTATACGTAACTCGAGCGAGTACCGATCGTGGTGGTATGGCCTACTGTTGCTACTGTTGCTGTTGTTGTTGTTGTTGTTGATGATGTTGTTGTTGCTGTTGTTGTTGTTGCGAACCACTCATGTTGTTTAAACCCAGAGGAAATTATAATAAAGTGATAGGTATGAGATGGTTGAACTACACCCTAAGAGAGAGGATCAGTAAGTAATCCTCAACCATGGCTTTTGGGGCAAGTGGTTAGCCCATCACATTCCTAACGAAGAGGTTGTGAATGTAAGGAATTACATTCACAACCTCTTCGTTAGGAATGTGATGGGCTAACCACTTGCCCCAAAAGCCACGGTTGAGGATTACTTCCTAATCCTCTCTCTTAGGGTGTAGTTCAACCATCTCATACCTATCACTTTATTACATTCTTCCCCCCCTTGGTCAATCATTGTCCTCAATGATCTGCTCTTGTATCCCTCTAGCCTCGGTGATCAGCCCCTTGAACTCCCTAGGTGCCTTTGAATTGATATCCTCAACCTCGCATAGTTTCTTGAACCTTCTTCGCAACCTTGGTCTCTTGAACCCTTGCTCTCAACCTTTGTGTCTTGAACCTTCTTGTTCGCAACCTTAGTGTCTTGAGCCCTTGTTCTCAATCTCAGTCTTGAACCTTGTTCTCACCCATGTTTGGTATCTTGAACCCTCAATCAAGTGTCACCCAAGGTTTCCCAAGGGATTCACACTTTCTAGCTATCTCATCATATTTGGAAAGTTCATTTCGAGAGCTTTCCAACGGTATATTACATGCCTCAATCTGACCTACGAATTGAGAGATACACCCCAATCTTTGTTAGGCTACCTTGTGAAAGCGACGTGCACTACTTTATACCCTTTCATATAGAGGATGCCCAAGCGCCTTTTTTAGAGGCTGTTAAGTCAATCCACCTTTCCCAAGCCTACTTCCTAAGCTCTGATACCAATGTAAGGAATTGAACTCACAACCTCTTTGTTAGGAATGTGATGGGCTAACCACTTGCACCAAAAGCCATGGTTGAGGATTACTTCGTAATCCTCTCTCTTAGGGTGTAGTTCAACCATCTCATACCTATCACTTTATTATAGAAATGTTACTGCCGAATGATTTGAACTAGTTAAACCTAATTGCTGTTGTGTTGTTCCATCGTCTTGCACGTTCTCTGGTAATCGGATATTGTTAAGTCGTTTCCACATGCCTACACCCAACTGCCATTCATCATAGTGGACTTCTGAAGCGGGCTTTTCACCAAAAATTTCATCCAACAATACACTGGTTTCCTCAAAATTAGAACCCAAAGTAGAGCTATCACCAAAATTCTGCAAACCAACCCCAGAACTATCCGAAGTTCCACCGGAATTTCACAAACTTCTACAAGAAATTTCCACACTATCACTAGAACCAGTACTTACTTCACCAACCTTACTTTTCGCGGATGGGGTTGGTTGCACTTATGGTATACCCTGTAATCCTTGCATAAGGAAATGATGAGGTGGTACCCCACTAGCCCAGATTTGTCGCTTTCCTTCCGACGATTGTCTGTCACCACTACTACTCGGAGGTGTTCCCAATGCGCTAGGAACTTTCCAGGGATGCTTATCCCTTCTGTACTTTGGGTATGATTCTCCGGAACATGTTATAGGCATATATCATCAGATTCTTTCTCAAATCCTAGTCTATATGCCAACTGGCTACTCCATGCCCCATGGCTGGCGCCAATGTTAATCTTCTATGGTTAATCTAAATTATTAACCAATCTATACGTGGGTTCTTGGGATGGTCAGGGGTCTGTAACACAGAGGCCCTTTATGTATTTTCCCAGTCACTGATTAACTTCTAGCTATTACCACATATTCAACTACTACTTCCAGCGCATAACAACTTCTTAATAATCACCATAACCACATGCGCATAACTTCTATTATTCATTTAGTATTACTGTTATAATCGTGCTTCATTCACCACACAATTAATTGTTAACGCAGTACCTTATTCATTCAATACTGAATCTTTAACAACACAGATGACACCACAATTTAAATAATATGCGATAGAATCAACTCCAACCGATCGCCCAGACAAGACAGTCCGGCGACGCGCCTGTCGTCTCTTCCACACATCTTCTATTAACCAGGAAAATGTTACAATGTTTTGCGCGACACCCTTTTAGTGTGCGGCTTTTCTTAATTACAATTATTCTTCTAAATAATATTCCGGTGGCCTAACAGTAGGAACCAAGGAAGATTTTCATCTCTCAATGAAAGTATTCAAGGCAGATATTGAAGGCATTTGATGTGGAGGATTGCAAGGAAATTTCTACGCTTATGGAGGTCAACATAGAATTATCTATTGAAGATACTTCACCTCTAGTGGATATTGGAAGATATAAGAAATTAGTTGGAAGTCTCATCTAATTGTGCAATAGCAAACCATATATCTCTTATGTTGTGGAAGTAATAAGCATGTTCTCTAATAAGGCTTGCCAAACTCATTGGAAGGCAAGCTTGTAGATACTCGGGTATGTGAAAGGAACCATTGATTATGGTATTCTTTATGAAGGAGGATCATCTCTGGTTGGATACGTTGACTCACATTGGGCAAGAGATATTAATACCAAAAAATCAATTTTTGGATGTTGTTTTTCTTTAGGATCAAGGATTTTCTCTTGGATTAGTAAGAAGCAACCTAATATAGCATTATCTTCTACTGAAGCTGAGTACAAAGCAGCATGTGTTGCATCATGTGAAGTAATATGGTTGAGGAGGATCCTATGGCACATAGGAATACAAGGATAGGAGGCTATAGGGTTGAAGTGTGACAACCAAAGTTGCATGGCCATCACCAAGAATCTTGTTTTCCATGCACATACAAAGCACATAGAAATTCAGTATCACTATGTGCATGAGTTGATTGAGGATGGGGTCGTTGAGAAAGCTATTGTCCAACTGAAGAAAATGGACCATACAAATGATCCATGGTGCTCTAAGTTGTAAACCCCCCATTATGAGAAGTAGCCATTGTGAGAGCCCAAACATTTGTGGAAACCTAACGTTCAAGTTAGATGAGGTCTATGTGTGATGCTCTTTGTGAGCTTATCCATTAGATTAGGTGGGGCATAAACTTTCAAGCCATTGGATTGCCATTCGAGGTGAAAATAAAGGCCTTCTGGTGCCGCACAATTTCCCCATAGAAGCTTAATGGGGGGAGTGCAGAGGGCTTGCCCCCTTTTGGGGAGTCTAGAGGGCCTATCCCCCCCCCCCTCGTCTGTAGGGCCGAGATGGTAGGACTTCTAATCATGGAGATATTGTTGGATTGTATAGTTTTTTGACTATTTTGTATCTCTCAACTACATTTATCTATACGGACTCCCCTTGTAAAATCTAGTAAGCATGACCCATGCTAAGCTTTACATAGCATTACGCACTTGTAAGCCTTTCATCTAGAGTCTGTCTAGATCACCATCTAAGCTCCATATTGGGAGCACACGAGTGGACAACACCATCGATGTAGCTCCATTAATCTTGGAAATTTGAGAATTTGAGTTCTCTATCTCTCAGTTTGCATCTATCTTTGTCTGCATCTTTTTCTCAACTCTATCTATTGGTCTATTTCGTTGTGCTTCTATTTTCTTACAGAACCAACTTTCTCTATTACATTGATAGAGAGTGTAGAATCTCCATTGCTACATCCTTCTCAAGCTTGAAGTTGCAACGCCCCTTCCACTAATAGTGCACATAAATCCTCAAAAGACAAAGCTTGTGGTCTCACCTTAATGCTAAGAGCAACTACTAGTCCATCATATTTAAGTGAACGAATATGAAAACATCTTTGAGATAGCTCTTGCTAGGATTTTGTATGCCTACGACAACCATTAGATTGCAAGGTCCTCCATGATACACTCTAGACACATCTTTGTTTAGAAATCAAGGATAAGACTTCACTAAGGGTGGGTTCAAACAGGGCGGCACAAGTTTGCTGAGTCACATCATGTGCCGTCAGGTTCAGTTCACACAGAGCGATAGTAGACTCTAGATTTCAAAATTGTCAAGTTATTTTATTGGTTGAACAACTTACAAAACCAATCAAAAGCTATTGTCAAAGCGGCACATATTTGTTTCGAGGGGGAGAGGCTTGCTCAAGAAATGGTGGGCCCAAAATTCTTTTCTTTTTTGAAAGCAGATCAGATCGTGCCATATGGAAGTGCTCATTGTGCCGTCAGGCGGTTTGAACCCACCGTAAGTTTGTAATGGGTCTTAAACTCTAGTTGAGAACGTTGTGATACCGCTAAACAAAGATAAATAGGGAGTATGGATTTTTTGTTGAGACAAACAAAGTTAAATTATAAGGAGTGAAAAGAAAACGGGAACACAAGCCTATTGTTTTTGACTAATTACCCGTGGTATTAAGTACATAAAAGTATCTCAAAGTTGCAGTGGGATACGTTCCATTTCACATGATTCTGTGTTCTCGCTCGAGAACAACAGCCGAGCTTTGAATGCCTTTCTGTGCCTTCGAGATCGCGCCTCTGGGATGGCGATCGAAAAGTTTTAGGCACTATTAGCGTGACTGGTATGCGTGTTTCAAGTGTTCTGGTGTGCTTGTGTGAGAGAGACAGTGAGAGAGTATGTAACTTACCTGCTTTCACCGGTTTTTCCCATCTGTCACAGTATTATTGTGTATGCGCGTGAAGGATTTTTTCTGGATACCACATTTTACTTTCCATCATTGCACTGTAATGGGATCCTTTGTGACATTTTTAGGTGGCTGAATGTAGCACAGAGGATGCATTGTGGATCTTTTAGCATTTGGGTGTGTGATGACGTCAATATGATCCAGAGAGTTATGTATCTACGTTGACTTCTTCCAGCAATATCCTCCCTGCGATCGCTGATATATTGAAGAGGCCGGGTCAGTGTTCGAGACGCTTGTTGTAATAATTTGGCATTTGATTAAGCAGCCTAGCTTCCACAATGTGTATTCTCTGCATAGCTTCGAGATGGTCACGACATATTGCAGCTATGGTTATGCCAATGGTCACGTTATGGGCAATCTCACAATTTCTCCCACAAGGATTTCGTTTCGAGATCAATTCCCCAAAGCTGGCATGTATTGGTGTGCTTTTTGTGAGTTTAAGCTGGTTTGAGCTTGTAATGCCAAGGATCTCGGCTTGGCGTGCCAGGAGAATAGCTGCTTTGAAGGAGAAGAGGCGGCTTGAAGCACAAGAGGCTGCAAAGCGCCGCAAGAAAGCCATTCGTAGGTGCAGAAACTGTGACACTCCATACAAAGATCAAAATCCAGCAAGTGGCAGGTTCATGTGTACCTTCTGTGGTCATGTTTCTAAAAGGCCCTGGTTGGAATTTCCAGTAGGACCATCGAATTCAAGCAATAATTTATCTTTACCTGGATCTGCAGTGGAATTCCTAAGTGGTGGTTTTTTTTCTGTAAATGTAAGCCCAAAGTACTGGTACGATAGAGCTTCATTCATAAGGCCAAATTGGGTATCTGGAAGAAGTTGGATTGCAGTAGGTCCTTGGATAGATGGGGTCAGTTGGGGTACAAGTACATCATGGTTTGGAGGTGCCTGGCCTGCTAGCTCCCTTTACTTTGTGAATGCAGGGCTTGGCTGGCCAGGCTCAGCAGGAAACCTCTTTGGAGATGGTGTCTTTGGAGGTGAAAGATGGTTTGCTGGTGATTCATGTTCTGGAGTTATTTGGTTTGTCGTACGTGTCTTTTCACAAGTCTTAGTTTTCACTGTGTGGATTTGGAGGAAGCTTTCAAGGTCAAATAATGCAGAAGACTGCAATTCAAATAAGGATAATGAAGCTTGCGATTTTGCAGATGTTGTTGAAAATTCTAATTTTGAAGCAAAAGATAAGAAATCACGCCGGAAGGCGGAGGAAAAAAGGTTAGCTAGACTTGAAAAAGAGCTTCAAGAGGCAGAGGAGAGGAAACAAAGAGAGGAGGTTGCTAGGCTTGTGGAAGAAAGAAGACGTCAAAGGGTAAAGAAGGAGGGCTTGGATGAGATAATGAGCACAAGTACTCAGAAAGATGTGGCGATTGAGAGGAGATCTGAGAGGAGGGAGGCAAGGATGAATAAGAAAGAAAAGGCCTCTTATGAAAAGGACACTTTTACTGAACAAAGCATAGAAGACAAGAAAGAAAAATGCAATCCTGTAGCCGCAAAAAACATGAAACCATTTGGAAACACAGGTGGAAAAGAGAAGGATTCAGATAATAAACCTGCAGCAACTTCTATCTCCAAGTGGTCAGCCTTTGAACCCAAAGGATCTAGAAGGAGTAAGTTATTATATGACTCAAAGAAGACACCTATAACAACAAAAAGAGCAGAAAACTTGTTCAATGACATGGATCACCCAGGAATTATGTGCAAAAAGCCCGTATCTGTTATGTCTTTCCCTTCACCAGCTTCAACCTCGAGCAAAAAAGGGATTGAAGTTTGCACTAGTATTTCTGGTTCACCATGGACACAATCACCCTTTTCTAATGTCGTGTCATGTGGAGGGTCAGAAGCTGAACTCGATACCTCACAAAGTGCATCGATAGTGCATAATTCTTCCGAAGTAGAGAACACCTTTAACAGTGATATGGGCATGGAGTCCTTGACATCAAGCTCAAAGGTAAATTCTGATTATGTTCATGCGAAGTTTCTTATGAGTTTACTCTTTGGAGGTGAAGCCAAAGGCTTTTGATGGCACGATACATTCCACGACTTCCTCTGTATTCCCTTTTTGTTTTGTTTGATTTTCTATTATTCTGTTCTTTCTGAGAGAAAAGTGAACTTGGAAACCTTTGAAGTGCTGTAATAAGTTGCACTGCAACGAGACTAGAGTCATACTATTTCCCATTGTCACTTCTATTGCAAGCTTAAAAATTGTTACTGTCATCTTACAATTATTATTGAGCTCCTTAAGGCAAGAAAAACCTATTGTGATCAATGTATTCTTAAAGCATCATTGAAAATTAAGTGAATAGAGATGTGTATTTGATCCTGGATTGGTAAATCTCATGAAGAAAGAATTGGAAATTAAGAGAGCAAACATTATTATATTCAGAAAGGATGATACATCACATGATCAGCTTTCAAGGGAGTTCAGATTGTTACGGCAAAAGAAGTCTGTAACCACTTACATGCAAGTGATCAGGGAATAGAAAATAAGAGTGAAAAGCAAAGGAGTTGGGTAAAGGATCAAGAGGAGAGAACACAGAAGCCAATAAGAAAATCTAGAACATTAAGATAATCTCTAGAAGCAGACAGGGAGTCTGGGGCCTTGGAACTAGACTTTTTGCTTCAAGAGCAGTGTATTGAATGGGTCAAAATGCCTCTGTATGATGAGCTAAGTACCATCTGGCCTGTTTTATCATTTTTCTCAATTCTCCTATAATAGTTACATTGGAAAACTTAAGCAATGAGTATTCTTATATTAAAGCCCATTGACAGTATTTGTAACCAGGCAACCTTGATTCAGATGTGAATTGGGCACTCTCAAAGTAATAGTGGGAATATTTTGCTCAACATGTAGTGGTGATTTCCCAGATTCATAACTAATTGGAATTTGGCAATCTTATTAACTGAGGCACAGGATTCCGACATCTCATTATTATGAGCGTCACCTCATCATCATCATCCCAAATAATCTCCTAGAGCATGTTTGGTGTATCTTCCCAACTGTTGCAAGGTGCCGTAATTTTCTGTTCACGAAAACGGTTATTGAAATTATAAAAATCATGACGGAAACATCTTGTTGTGAAGATTTCATTTTGACCATCATTAGCACTCCAGACATTAGTTTAAACTTGTAGTTCTGTCACATTTTAGCTCAGTTCTGGGACACTTTCATTGTGAATATTGTATCAAATTTTTTCTCATGGCTTCCAGTAGGTTGTAACTCTATGAAATTCAGACATTGTTGGTCTAGATCCACAGAAAACTATAACAGGCTGTTGTCTACAGACTACAAATAATGGCATGCTTGCATGATTTGAGAACATCAAACTCCAATGTAGGAATTACTTACATTGATTTGATGTAAACAAAGTTGAATTCCTGGCATCCAAACCTGCAAATCTAATTTGAATTAGCAAGTAGCTGAGCCTTGAAAGCATGTCATAAGTGCTATGTCATGGTTCTAAGCACAACAAAAACAATGTCTAAAGAATTTAGCTAGTTTGAAGAGAGAAAGTAGAGAGAGATAAGTACAGAAATTTTAAGTGGGAGATGAATTAAATAAAATGCTTTGTCAGTGTTTGTGTAAAGCCAAAATAACTTATGAGACCTAAACAATTGCATCATGGTGGCATGCAAACTACATCTAGGTAAAACAAAAGGAAAATGATAAATATTAAACCCTCTATGAAATCGCCAAATCGGTAATAACAAAATGTAGTGGCCTAGAACTATGGCAAAGCCACGGAGGGTGGACATGTGGAGGGCATTAGACGTAAAAGTAAGAACATGAGATGATACAAAGAGGGGTTACAATTGGTGGTACAAAGTTTTAGAGATTCTTTTGCAGAAGATGCAATGCATCAATCATTGATATATCCTTTATCCTTCATGATGAATACCCAAAATCTTGCACGATGAGCTATAATGATGACTGAATTATGGGACTTGGAGCCTCCATCGGTAATGTGAGGCTTTTCCTGGTGGGAAGTAGCATATGGCAATGTAAACCCAACTCTTCAGTGCTATCTCCATGCGGAGTTCGGACCCACATGTTTCGTGCCTCCTCGTCTTTGCCTATGATATGGATCCAACTCTGTATCTCCTATCTAAATATGATGACAACCCCGACCCTCGTGCTCTACCCTGTCTCGTCGTGGTCCTGCATGCAGATTCCCGATGAAAACCTTCAATGCGAGGAAGGCTTCTTTCTGGGCTCTCGTGGGTCTTTGTGATGCAAACAAAGTCATGAGTGTCTAGGATCTCTTCTAGTCGGTTTGGGTGTGTCCAAAGTGCTCTGTTGTAGTTCCACACCACTCCTTGAGTGGTTACTCTTGGTATGGTGTTGCCTCATAGGTCGTGTGATCCTATTTGATGAGGCGCTCGTCGATGAAAACTTTACTGTCATGGTAAAAAGCCTTCCTTCCCTCTCTCGTCGTGCCTGGAGAATCTATGGCATACATGCTTGGTGGTGCTCTATCTGCATCCTCGTGAGATCCTCATCCATATATAAAGCTCCTCCGGTCCCTGGGTAGCCTGCGTAGTATTGATCGTCGTCGGAAGAAGGCGATACGTGTATCCTAAGAGCTCATATGGAGGATGAGTGCTCGTGGTCGGGATGTGTCTCTACCAACCCTCCAAGCCCCTGTGAAAGGCATGCTCTCATATCCAAATCATCGGCAAATGTCAGTGGCATCTTCCTTTGGTGATGTGCCCTCTGAGAGCCCCATAATCCGTATGTGTAATCGGCGTGTTGTGTCGAAGCCTCTCTTCCTCGAGGGGGTCCTTGACTCTAGAGAGCTCTTTCTTCCGTGCCTCCTTGATGATTCCTTCTTGACCAGAGAGAGAGAGAGAGAGAGAGAGAGAGAGAGAGAGAGAGAGAGAGAGAGAGAGAGAGAGAGAGAGAGAGAGAGAGAGAGAGAGAGAGAGAGAGAGAGAGAGAGAGAGAGAGAAAGAAAGAAAGAAAGAAAGTCATATTAACGTCTTCTGGAGGCCAAACTTGGCCTATGAGACAAAAACCATGTACAAGTGTAGTAACCCTGTGTAGAAGATAAAATGAAATAAAAAGTATATCGCTACACAAAGCTATATAGGGCTGGAAAAGGCTGGGGAGATGTGGCTCTGACTCTGCAGATAGTGGCCACCTAATACATGGGGGGGGTCCAAAATGTGAGTAAAACGCCCTAGCTACTGGTGATGGGTGGAGGTGGGTGTAGTATGTGGTACATCGGTGGTCGTCTGAGTGCCTCCTGAAGGAAGACAACCCAGGGGGTGGTGGTACGCCTATGCTCCATCATGTGGTCGTAGGCAATCCTGATGCGTGAGATATCCTCCTGATATAGTCGTGGTCGACGATATCCGCCCATGCGTGGTCGGCGCTGTGCTCTCTGTGCTGCTGCCTGGTGGAGCGTGAGCCCTATAGATGGACCTCTCTGATGTAGCTCAACTCGCTGAAAGAACTGGGTAATGGTCTGCTGGGTACTCACCCGTGTCTGATGTATGGGCTGTAGTGACATGATGTAGAGAGAGAGAGAGAGAGAGAGAGAGAGAGAGAGAGAGAGAGAGAGAGAGAGAGAGAGAGAGAGAGAGAGAGAGAGAAAGAAAGAAAGAAAGAAAGAAAGTCATATTAACGTCTTCTGGAGGCCAAACTTGGCCTATGAGACAAAAACCATGTACAAGTGTAGTAACCCTGTGTAGAAGATAAAATGAAATAAAAAGTATATCGCTACACAAAGCTATATAGGGCTGGAAAAGGCTGGGGAGACGTGGCTCTGACTCTGCAGATAGTGGCCACATAATACATGGGGGATCCAAAAATGTGAGTAAAACGCCCTAGCTACTGGTGATGGGTGGAGGTGGGTGTAGTATGTGGTACATCGGTGGTGGTCTGAGTGCCTCCTGAAGGAAGACAACCCAGTGGGTGGTGGTACGCCTATGCTCCATCATGTGGTCGTAGGCAATCCTGATGCGTGAGATATCCTCCTGATATAGTCGTGGTCGACGATATCCGCCCATGCGTGGTCGGCGCCGTGCTCTCTGTGCTGCTGCCTGGTGGAGCGTGAGCCCTATAGATGGACCTCTCTGATGTAGCTCAACTCGCTGAAAGAACTGGGTAATGGTCTGCTGGGTAGTCACCCGTGGCTGATGTATGGGCTGTAGTGACCGCTCTCGCCTCTCGTATGCTGCTGTGAGAAAGCGTCCCAAGCGTCTCTGGTCTCCCATAGTCATGCACATCCAGAACGACTCCTCGATCTGGAACTGTGCTCGTAGGTCTAAGTATGCTGGATATCTGATAACAAAATGCTCCTCACTCTCTACCTCTATCTGGCATACTAGGCACCACCTCTCCTCACTGGGGACTCCCCTGGACCGACCCCTCTCAATCTCGAGCTGATGTGATGAAACCCGGAGCTGCCCAATGACGACTCGTAGGTGGTGGGGAAGGTAGATCTGCATGTATCTCGGAATCTCGATGAAGCCCGTGCCCGATATATGTAGAAAATGCTTGCGGTAGAGAGAGAGAGAGAGAGAGAGAGAGAGAGAGAGAGAGAGAGAGAGAGAGAGAGAGAGAGAGAGAGAGAGAGAGAGAGAGAGAGAGAGAGAGAGAGAGAGAGAGAGAGAGAGAGAGAGAGAGAGAGAGAGAGAGAGAGAGAGAGAGGTGCATTGCTCCTCATTTCTCCTTAGTGAGTAAAGAATATGAGAAACTGCATGGATTGGTTTATGAAACCAATCCCATCGACTCTGGACAACGTCACATAAACCCTTCTTTTTATTAGAACAATTAAAAAACATATGTAACCAATTAGCAATAATCATACATCATATTATATATATATCATATATGATATATGTAACTTAAAAAATTAAACAAGTAGCAAATTGCGATAATCTTACTCTCTCTCTCTCTCTGAAAGTCCATCGACTCGTTGGATGCAATCTTGTATACGATTGATGTACTCATATACAAGACTAAGAGTGCTACCCTCCATATATGTAATGCGGAGCATTACGTATACAAGCTAGATAGAAGCTACCAATATCTCTCCCTGCACCCAAAGATCATCCTCTCCCATGTCGAGTGATGAAAACTTTGTAAATAGAGAATTCTCTTCTTTAACTTCCGATAACTGATACCATTCTTCTGAAACATATGTGTGCAAAAGACCCTTCCTCACTCTCAAGAATCTATCAACGACTATGTATATGTAACAAAAAAGGGTGAGAGAAGGTTTTTGGAAATCTAATGAGGAGTGAGTGGGAAAAATGTTTAGGACTTTCGGGCGGCTAGTAACAAACTTCACTATGAATTTGTCTTTATCTAGGATGGCTCTTACCCATGGAATCCCTTGTATATCTTTCGTGAGTAGATCTAAGCGATGTGATGCACAAGGTATCCGTTTGATTTTGGGATACATATCCTAAACCATACGCCCCATGGACACATAGTTAGACCCGTTACGAGTCACAATTTGCACCACATTTTCACTCTCCACATCCTCAATGGCTTTTTGCACACGTGAAAATATGAATTGCCCGGTAATCATTGTGCCAGGTGCATGTACAGGTATGGCACTTAAGAACATTGTGCCCTTACATGAAGAAACAAGAATGCTGTAAACATTCGTCTTCCTCACGTTTGACCAGCCATCACATAGAATAGAGAAGCCATACTTTTCCCATGAGCTGTTAGAATAGAGAAGCCATACTTTTCCCATGAGCTGTGTAATGACAACATTTGTGTCTCAACTAATGTTTTTTGTTTGGAGAGCTCAGAGGTACATAATACTTGTCTTGATGGACCCTCCCAAGGATACCCAATCCTCTCAAGGGAGCACTAAGATTTCGGAAATACACTTTTGATTACAAGAACACCCACGTAGGAAAAATGATACAAGAATACGTAACTGATACAAGACGTCCTACAATCCGGGACTTATAGGTATGAATAACTAGACCAGAGATGATACAAGACGTCCCACAACCCGGGACTGATAGGTTTGAAGCAAGATCTCCGGGTTATAAGAACTCCCTTCAGGGAGATGATCTAGATACAAGAAATAACTAGACAAGATCTCATACTATGAGATTACAAGAGGACAAGGCTATATGTCCAAGAACTAGACTAGACAAGATTAGGACAAGGAAAAAGACAAGAATTGGAACTGGAACTTGGAGAGTACTTACTTTGCAGTCACGATTCCTTGAGCTCCCAAGATTGGTATTGGCAAGACTGAGTATGTATGTGGCTAATCCCTCCTTATATAGGTTTTCAAGGGCGGTTCATCAAAGGCGGTTACAAATTGATGATGTTATCTATGTTGTCATCAATTCGAAACATGATCTCTGGATGTCAGAATCAAGCAAGAAGATAGTGGATCTTAGGGTTTTGGCACATTTTGGACGCAATGGAAGCATTGGTTTCTCCAAATTTTGAACCAATCATGAGACATAGAAGCAACATGGAATCTAAGGTTCAGGATGGTTTCCTTTGTCCATGACATCACCTCCCCCTCAAGTGATGAGTTCCACGAGGATCGGTCATGATCTCGAGTATCGGCTTCATTGGATTTTTCTTATGAAACTCTCAAACCTTGACTGGTGCCCTGTGAAGGTTCTTTGCAGGTTCCGAAGTGTGATCATTGATGTCATACCCTTTCCAATAAACAAAGTACTCCAATCTTCCTCGGGATATTCTTGAATCTAAGACATGCTCGACTTCGAATTCTTTATGATCATCAATCTCGATAGGTGGTGAAGGACTAGGTCTCTCCTCCCTCAATGGTGAAATCTGATATGGTTCCAACATAGATACATGGAAAACTGGACGTATTCTCATGGTACTTGGTAACTAGAGATTGAAAGTAATTGGATTAATCTTGGCCAAGATGGTGAATGGACCAAATCTCTGATGGTCTAGCTTTGCACAAGGCCTCGAAGTTTGCAAATTATTTTTGAGTAACCACACTTTATTCCCAATGTGATAGGATGGGTTTTGAACATGATGCTGATCTGCATAATAATTATATTGTTCTTGAGCTCTATGGATCTCTTCCTTGAGTTCTTTGTGAATATCCATGAGATAGTGGGCCTTATCTTTAGCAACTGGGTTCTTGACATGATTTGAGAGTTGTATATCCATCCTTGGATATTGTCCATAATTTGCAAAGAAGGGAGTCTGCATAGTAGATGTATGAACACTATTGTTATAGGCAAACTCTGCAAAGGGTAAAAGCTCAAACCAATCATTTTGATGATAGTTGATGTTGCAACGGAGATATTGTTCTAGGACTTGATTCACTCGTTCTGTTTGTCCATCAGTATGTGGATAATTGGCTGTAGATAGCTTAACTTGAACACCAAGGAGCTTGCAAAGACTGTTCCATAAGTTGGATATGAAGTGCGGACCTCTATCACTCATAATATCATCGGGCAATCCATGAAGCCTAAAGATGTATCCGAGAAAAAGTCTTGTAGTGGCTGCACTTGTGATTGCCTTGGTAGCTGGAATGAAGTGTGCCATCTTTGTAAATCTATCCACTATAACAAGAATGGCATCAAACTTATCTGATTTTGGTAGATCTGAGATGAAATCCATAGATAATGCAGCCCATGGCCTTTCTGGAATAGGTAAAGGTTGCAAGAGACCATGAGGTTTATGTCGCGGTACCTTAGATCTAAAGCGTGTCCTGAATCCTTTGACTTCCTTCCACATTTGAGGCCACCAAAAATCCCTTGATATGAGTTATATGGTTTTGTTCACTCCAAAATGTCGTGCTGCAAGGTTGTCATGACGTTGCTAAAGTACTTGGATCTTGGGCTTTCGTGGAGGGACATACAATAGGTTTTTATATAATAGTAACCCATCCTTTTCCTGAAATTCGTTTACTTCTTGGACTTTTCCTTTTCTGCTTAATGTTACAAAACAATTCATCTTGTGGTAGATTCTCACGGATCAAATGATTCAAGGCTGAAGCTTCATGATGGCTTGAAGAGATAGCTGCTAACTGGAGATGCTTAGGCTTGAGTAATACACTGTCTTGTTGATCAAAGGTCTCTTCACCCTTCTTTGGTGCAAGGTAAGATCTTTTGGGCAAGGCATCTGACTGACATTGTTGACGTCCTAGACGGTATGTGATGACAAAGTCGAACCTAGATAAAAAGTTATTGCATCAAGATTGCCTTCTATTGAGGATGTGGGTGGTCATAAAATACTCTAAGTTCTTGTGATATGTATACATAATAACTTTATGAGCTGCCCCTTCTAGATGGTGACACAAGGTATCAAACACATCCACTATGGCAAGAAGTTCTTTATCATAGATTTCATAATTAATCTTTGGAGGGGAAAATTTCCTTGAATGATATGCAATTGGATGTAGGTGTCCATCGTCTCCATATTTGGATAGAATGGCCCCTAGGGCGAAATTTGATGCATCTGTCTTTAGGAAGAAGGGCTTGCTAGAATCATGATGAACTAGAATTGGAGCAGAGGTGAATGCTTATTTCAAGGTCTGAAAGGCTTTTTATGCTTCTTCGGTCCATGAGAATTTCGAGTTCCCTGTAAGCTTGGTAAGAGGTGTCACTATCTTGGAGTAATCTCTGATGAATATCTTGTAGAAATTGGCAAATCCTAGAAAACATTGTACATCTCGAACACAAGAAGGTGGTTGCCAATCAAGGATTGTCTTGATCTTCTTAGGGTCCATAAAGGTTCCTTTCTCTGGTACAATGTACCTAAAAACTTCACTTTTGTCTGATGGAAAAAGCACTTCTCCAATTTTGCATATAACCCTTTTTCTTTTAGTTTCTCTAGGACCATCTTTACGTGATATTCATGATCCTTTAGATTTTTGGAGAATATCATGATATCATCGAGATATATTACCACAAAGTCATCTAAATGCTCTGGAAAGATATCATTCATCATATGTTGAAAGACAACTGGAGCATTTGTGAGACCAAACGGCATAACTACATATTCAAAATGCCCATATCTTGTTCAAAATGATGTCTTCCTTTTGTCTCTTGGGACCACAAAGTAAGTACTCTCCAAGTTCCAGTTCCAGTTCTTATCTTGTTCCTTGTTCTAGTCTTGTCTAGTCTAGTTCTTGGACATCTAGCCTTGTCCTATTGTAATCTCGTAGTACGAGATCTTGTCTAGTTATTTCTTGTATCTAGATCATCTCCCTGAAGGGAGTTCTTGTAACCCAAAGATCTTGCTTCAAACCTATCAGTCTCGGGTTGTGGGACGTCTTGTATCATTTCTGGTCTAGTTATTCATACCTGTCGGTCCCGGGTTGTGGGACGTCTTGTATCAATTACATATTCTTGTATCATTTTCCCTACGTGAATTTTCTTGTAATCAAAAGTGTATTTTTGAAATCTTGTCTACTGTAGTCAGAGGGCACAATCTAGTGCTCCGCCGAGTCCTCACATTTTGGCAAGACTGAGTATGCATGTGGCCAACCCCTCCTTATATATGTTTTCAAGGGCGGTTCATCAAAGGTAGTTACGAACTCATGATGTCATCGATTTGGAACATGATCTCTGGATGTCAGAATCAAGCAAGATGATAGTGGATCTTAGGGTTTTGGCACGTTCGGGGCGCAATGGAAGCTTTGGTTTCTCCAAATTCTGAACTAATCATGAGATATAGAAGCCACATAGAATCTGAGGTTCAAGATGGTTTCCTTTGTCCATGATAATCCTCCCCACAACTTTCATGGCCCTCTTCCATGCACGTGTATTTGCCAGTGGGTCACTGTGGAGGCAGTGATCTCTCTCTCTCTCTGTGACACCACTTCCACCTATGTACCACATAATACACCCACACATGAGCACTGGATGGAGATGATCAGTCACTTAGATGCATGTCATGTTTGTACTACCCTCTTGCATATAGGCTTCCATAGGGATAGCACTCCATCTTTCCTCCTCTCTCCTGAATACTCTAGACATACACGTTATGGAAATTCTGATTTTCCTTGTATTAGCATCAGTTTTTTGTTCTGAGCACACTTTGTCTTTTCGATTGGTCGGAGGCATAACCTATGTACATTGATTTTGTCTCATAGGCCGAGTTCGGCCTTCTAATAGACGTTTAAATCTTTCTCCTCTTCTCGTGCACACAAAAGTTCTCTTCAAATGCGAAAATGAAGTTCGAATGCAATCGGCCAAAAACCAAGCACATATGATATATCATATGAGTCATGACCAAGAAAAAAATTATAGCGATTTTTTGTATAAAAATTGTCCCCAACGATTTAAATTGATTTCACAGTTTTTATTTAAAAAAAATTGTACCGTTTTTTTACTATGTTTGGATGTGTCCATAAGTCTCCTTTGTAGTTCCACACTGCAAAATATATCTCCTCAACTATCTCATAGGCCGAGAATCCCTACAGATGGCTGTGCCATCAATGATGACTAGACCATCTCTATACGAAGCCTTCTTCCCCTTTTTATGGGCCTCTTGTAATCTCTGCATGCATGCGCGGTGATGTGCTACTTGCATGGGTGTGAGATCATCATCTGGGTAAATAGTGGGGCCTTCAATCTTACCACTTGGGAGGGGAAGTGCAAAATGAGAGCTCTCTTCTGTGAAAGGTCTTTCTCAACTCTCCAAGATTTGATGAACAGGAGGGTTTTTTCTTTGTTGTATCCGAATTTTTCGCATGGTGTCTTCCCATCCATCTTGGGAGTGGAACCTTCTTTCTCTAATATACCCGTGACATGCGTATTAAGATGTCGGGGCTTATCTAATCCCCTCTTCCTCAATGGTAGTGTGCCCAACGAGGGCTTCTTCTTTTTGTGCTTCTTCTTTCATCACTTTCTTGATGTTTTTCCTCACTATGAGCCATCCTTCTTTGGTTGCTTCTAGCTTGGTGTCAATGCTTTAGTGAGCTCCATTTTAAGAGCTTCCTTTGCATCCATTCTAAGTTCATCTTCTTCGGGGCTGAGGGATGCAATTGAGGCTTTGAGGAGTTCGATTTGTTCCTGCATGGCCTTCTTCTCTTCTATCTAATCTTTTCGCCTCTTGAGTCATTCTTCTCTCTCCTTGAATTTCTCCATCTCCCTTTCTTCTTTCTCTTTGCCCCATCCATCATGATCTTTATTGAAGCCTTCCAGTTATTTCTTGAGTTTGGAGAGGCGTTTGATGATGGAGGTGATGGTCGAATCTGTTGTTCTCTTGTTGTCTTTGATGATGACTTTAAGTTTATCCTCCATTATAGTAGATCCTCCAATTTGGCCATTGTCGATGTTTGTAGGTAGCTTATCTATTTAAGGTTTTTAGGTTGTCAAGTTTTTAGGGTTTTCGAATCAGGGTTCGTTGTAGGTACCGAAGGGGGAGCATGTTGGTGAGAGGGGGAGAGAAGAGGGGCTACAGGTGGAGGAGGCAAAGTCACCAAGGAACGGGGACGCATCTCGGGAACGGTAGTGTCCCTAGGACGATGCTAAAACAAATGTTGATTTTTTGAAGATAATCAAATGAAAGTAATGTACAATTAGTTTTTAATATATGAAATGACCAATAACAAGAAAACCATAGAAAAAAGGTGGGTTTTTAAGTATAAACAATGAACATGCACGATGCACGACAAGAATACTACATATGATTGGAACATAAATGTAGAGACCACAATAACAACATAAATGTAGCGAGTATGGAGAATCCAAGTGGGGAGTCTCAATTTCTAGAGCACCATCAGTGGCTTCTTCTTCTTCAAGTTCTTCATTTGCCACTTTGTATGGACTTCGACCCTACGACACCTCCCATTCTTTAAAAGGATCTCCTTCTATGCATTGAGTCCTTCGAAGATGTAAGTGAACTAGTGGCCGGATGACTTGAAATGAGGCCTTTTTATGCTTGTGTGTGGGATTGAAAGAAGCTTCTAGAAGTCTTAAAAGTAGGCATCAAAAGTTGGATTAAAAAATTGAAATTTAAATCGAATTTCAAGCCCAAAAAAAACTTCATTCAGCCTTGAAAGTGCCTATCCCCATCCCGGGCAGGGTGTGTCACTAGAAAACATCCCGAGGATGTGTCTCGGGGACAAAAATCTGTTTCAGACATGTATTAGGGGATGGAAGCTGTTCCCTTTTCCTGTCCCTCCTCCTTTCATATTGGGGACGGCGTCCCGGCCTCCCTAGGGCCTGGGGACACGTCCCCATGTGACTTTGGGCGGAGGCTAGAGGGTTTTGTCTTTGGGGGGGGGGGCAGCGGGAACAGCAGGCGGGGCAGGGGAAGCGGGGGCAGCAGGCGGGGGTGGGGGCAATGGGAGCAGCAGGGGGGTGGGGTGGGGGCAGAGAGAGCAGCAAGCAGGGTGGGGGGCTCATGCACGCACTGTTTAAGGTTTCTGCAGGGAAGGAGCTCGCGGAAGCAGCAGGGCGGTGGGAGAGAGCAGCAGGGTGGTGGAAGAGGAGCAGGGGGGGAGAGAGAGAGAGAGAGAGAGAGAGAGAGAGAGAGAGAGAGAGAGAGAGAGAGAGAGAGAGAGAGAGAGAGAGAGAGAGAGAGAGAGAGAGAGAGAGAGAGAGAGAGAGAGAGAGAGAGAGAGAGAGAGAGAGAGAGAGAGAGAGAGAGAGAGAGAGAGAGAGAGAGAGAGAGAGAGAGAGAGAGAGAGAAAGAAAGACTTTTTAACGTCTATTAGAGGCCAAAATCGGCCTATGAGACAAAACATATACATCAGTATGATCCAATCCACTGTGATCCAAAACGAAAATAAAGTGTGAGTACTGCAAACGGGTATAAAAGGAGGGATAGTAGCTGGCATCAAGGGTGTGGGGTGCTATGGGTATGCACTCTATATGCTCAATGGGTGAGATACAAATATGATATGCATAGGGAGGGGAGGCTCGATGGTATCACAACCCCCTAAATGCTTGGAGTGGGTGTAGGGGTAAGGCATCATGGCGATCCTCAAAATGCTCTGGGCGTCCAAATCGATAGGGGTACGCTGCTGACGTCTCTGTATCTCCATGTCATGGCGTGCGTGAATCGCCTGAATCTCTCTCTGATGTGGACGAGCTCTCCGGACAAGGGGTCTCGGTCGTCGACGCTGTCGTCTAAGCTCCTCTGGTCTGTGTAATGTGACACCCCGCATCGAACTGGGCCCTCGAGTGTATGTGGGTCTGAAAAAATCTGTAATATAAGTCTGAGGGGGGGGGGTCAGGTGTATCTCCATCTGCTTCTGGAGGAGTGATGCGCGACGGTGCTTGAGCTCTACTAGGAAACGACCTAGAGGCCGCTGGTCCTCTGTCCCCAATAAAGCCCTGATCTCTCTAGGCCCCCTGAAGAGCTGTGGGTAGCGGTCTCTGATGTCCTCATATGCCTGGCATCTACATGTGTAGTGCTCCTCGTCCACCTCCTCTCTACATATCCTGCATAATCGCTCAACCTTGGGGGTATGTGTGGCTCGCCCAATCTCAATCTCGAGCTGGTGTGATGATACTCTGAGCTGCCCAATGGCCACTCTCTCAGCTGGTGCCATATATGTATCCATGTATCGTGGTCTCTGAATGAAACCATCCGCTGTCACAGTCAGGAAGTGCTCTCTGTAGTGTTGCCTCTTTGTGGGAAGAGGCTCCCGTGGTGCTATCCATGTCTTCCTGACGTGTATCTGTAGTAGGTCCTGACGGATGATCCTATTCCTCTCCGAACGAGAGAGGGTAATGTGGGGGGAAGAGAGGTCATACTGAAAAGGAGGGAGATCCGTAATGCTCATGCCATGGTCTGCTAACCATCGGTAAGTCTGTGCATACCATACTCTCTCATGCCCTGTCTCTGCCAAATGTCTAGAGCTCTCAAATGCAAGCGTGGTGAGTCGGCTAGTGGGGAGCTCTTTGACTCTCAGAATAAAGGTCACCAACTGGAAGAGGGCCTCCACTAGCATCAGTGGTGTGCCAAGCTCAGCTCGTATAATGTCATGTGGAACGGAGGGCTTGCTGCGCAGCAAGCGTGATAGCATGGTGATCTGGGGCCTCTCAATCTGCGTCCACATTGCCTCTGTGATCCCTGGTGCCCATACTGCTGCTGCGTACATCAATGCGGGTGTCACTAGTGTCAAAGAGCCACCCCTTAGTCCGGGGCTCCTGAAAATGTGTCTGAAAGCAGCGTCTCTCCAATCCTGCAAGTGCCGCATAACCTCGCGTCAATCTATCTCTCGCAGCCTGTGCCATGGAGAATACCCTTGTGCTGCCCGAGAAGGTGATACCTAGGTAGACGTAGGAGTCCACTACCTCTATCTGTCCTCCAGCTGCTGTGAAAGAGGCGCGATGGCTTACTGTCATGGAGGTATGGAAGATCATGACCTTGGTCTTGCCAAGGTTCACTGTGAGTCCTCTCTCCATGCAAAAGGTATCGAGCGCCTGTAAATGTGACTGCAACCCCTCCTGTGACTCTGAGAGCATGACAATGTCATTAGCATATAATAGGATATGTACTGGCGTACCTCCGAGGTCTCCTCCTCGCCCTCCTGCTCGCTGTATATACTCCGTGATCTCGTCGATGTAGAGACCGAAGAGAGTGGGTGAGAGAGGGTAACCTTGTTTCACACCAATGGTGCTAACAAGGCTGTCTGATAGACCGCCGGGGCAGCGTACCCTGCCTATGACTCGTGCATACAAAGCGTGGATGGCCCATAGCATGTCTGATGGAAGCTGTAACTCCTGGAGCCTCCGTAGTAGTCTCTCTCGAGGGACCATGTCGAAGGCTTTGCGGAAATCCACAAAGCAACAGTATAGTCTCTGCTTCCTCGCCTTCGCGCTCTCAATCAAGCAACGAAGCACGAAGATGTGGTCGATGGTGGAGAAAGTGCGGCGGAAGCCTGCCTGGCCGGGTGCTCTGATCCCCGCTGCCTCAGCGTGTGTACTGAGCTCTGCCTCTAGTACTGCCCCATAGATCTTGGCCAGGATATGGCCTATCATAATAGTCCTGTAGTTCCCTGGGTCCATCATATCGCCGGACTTATGGATAGGCATAATGGTATGCATAGTCCATGAGTCGGGTAATCCCTCAACCAAAGCACGGTTGAAGAGATGGGCGATCAAGTGGGAAACTACATCTGCTGCGTATATAAAGTGCTCTCCCTGTAGCCCCGTGTTGTGTGCTTAACGGCCATGCTGTAGCCTATGGATGGTCTTTCGTACCATGCCTGCTGTGAAGAGGGTGGATATCACCCGACGCGGTGTGGAAGGAATCGGTGATGGTGGCTGTCCTGGGACGTCATATAACCTCTGGGCGTAGGTGTGCCAAGTCGAAGGATCTGCTATGGGTGTAGGTGGACGTGGCTCACGTAGTGCCCTCCACGCGATGGCACAATCCCTACTCATGAGAAGGTCGATCAACTCTGCCTCCTGTCTCTCCTCGAAAGCTCGCCGCTTCCGGCGTGTGAGGGCTCGCATCTGTCGTCGTGCCTCCCTCTCTGTGATGGATCCCAAGATACTCTGTGCTCTGAGATGTCGGTATAGTCGCCTACACTCCTCATCGTACCATCTATTCTGGGGTGTATGCCCCAGCCGTGTCGGATGTGCAGTGCTGTGGGTGGTGTATGGGAAGCTGAGAGTAGCGGATGTATGGAGGATCGAGGAGAAGTGGGCGGTGAGGGTGTCCAAGGAGGCAGAGGGATCAAGGGAGTAGATGCGCTCTCGAACATGGGAGCTATAGATATGTGCTAGCTCATGTCTAAAGTGAATGGTGGTACGAGCTCGTGGCTGTATGGTGACGGGGTGGGGTATGCATGGTGAGCCGCGAATGGATAGGGCAAGATATGTGTGATCAGCTCCAATCGGTAAGGGTGGGATAGTGAATGAGGTGATCAGATGTGTCGCCTCCGGGGGTCCGATAACTGATGTGTGAGATATCCTCCTGATATAGTCGCGGTCGACGATATCCTACCATGCGTGGTCGGCGTGTTCTCTCTGTGCTGCTGCGTGGTGGAGTGTGAGCCCTCTAGAAGGACCTCTCTGATCTAGCTCCGCTCGCTGAAAGAACGGGGTAATGGTCTGCTGGGTACTCACCTGTGGCTGATGTGTGGGCTGATGAGAGAGAGAGAGAGAGAGAGAGAGAGGAGAGAGAGAGAGAGAGAGAGAGAGAGAGAGAGAGAGAGAGAGAGAGAGAGAGAGAGAGAGAGAGAGAGAGAGAGAGAGAGAGAGAGAGAGAGAGAGAGAGAGAGAGATTGGTCTTTGTCTGCCACAGTTTGATACATTACGACAACAATTGCAGACTTCTTTCTCTCCTGGTTGTGCTTTCGTTCATAGCAAAACGGTCATTGATAGCAAAGCTTTCGTTGATAGCAAAAGCTCATCACAAACTGAGTATCAGATTTCTACTTCAACTTATGGCAACGCTGATAATTATTCATCTGATGACCATGTTTTTTTGCAATTTAAGGATGTGATTTCATGTCAATGCTCAGAAGACACAAATCATAGCTCTGACAATAGTAGCCGTGTTTCGATCCATAATAAGTCATTGTTTAGCGATTGCCAATCGTCAGTTCTGCAATCTTCACAACCTATGGCACCCAATGCAGCTCTCCATCTTGCAGGAAACAGCACACATGTTTCTAATGTAAGAATCTCAGCTTCACTTTCAGGAAATGAGTCAACTGATAGGTTGCCACATGGATCAACTTGTGTGTGTTCATCAGAGATGCCAACATTTACAATATGTGAAACAAGCTCAAGTTCTTCTCTGCCATTGAAGCTGGAAATGTTACAGGGATCTGAGACTTTCAAAAAATCAACTTCGTACTGGCTATGTGAATCAGAAATGTTTTCAATGCAAGATGTTGGTGTGATGCATCAGGAAAATGGCAAATATGGCAGTTTTCTACATCCGTTAGGTACTGACATTCTACCAGTAGATGCATCATCTCAACATAAAGAAGATTTGTATCAGCAAATAACTGTTGATCCAGAGTTTTATCTTCCATCGAGCCTTCTTTCTTTTGAAGAAAGTGACAGCTGTGAATGCTGTTGTAAAGGTTCAATACATGGGAATAACATTTCCACTGGACCAGATGTAGATCAATGTGAACCGTTTGCATGGGAGGATTGGGATGTCCGATACAAAGTTCCTCCAGAGTTTGTAGATTGTATTACACACTCTCTAATGCAGGATCCTGTGATTACTGCTGATGGTCATTCCTATGAACGATCTGCGATTGAAGATTGGCTCAAGTATGAACTTTTCTAATTTGAAACATTGCATGACAAGGCTTTTGTATCACAGAATGTCTTATCATCTGAATCAGTGAAAAATGTGTTTACAGAAGAATAATGTATCAACTTCACTTGTGATTCACTTCAGCAATCATTATTATTGCTATTTATGTGGTATGATGTAGATCACTTTAAACAGACAAAGATATTATCACATGTCACAGTGATTTAGATAAGAAATGTCTGAATAAAAAGATAATGGAATGAAAGTGTTCAAAATGAGGGTTCCAAAAGTTGTGTGCAATTCATATCAAGCTGTTCAAGTATTTTAGCCTTCCCATTTTTCTGTCACAATTAGGATATAATCTCATAAAGGACTGCTTTGATTGCCTGCAATTATGAAAGTGATTTTTTCTGTTCTGTTTTCAGACTACATGATACAAGTCCTAAAACTGGAGAACAATTACCACCGCCACCTGGTGGAAAAGGTGTGGATAAATCCCTTCGTCCAAATCACATATTACGGTGTCAAATCATGGAATTCAAGGAGCGCATCCTACAAAGGTGAAAGATTGAGCTTTTTCAGTACTCCATGTTCAGTAGCCTTGGAAATCTTAAATTTGAGGTTCCTGAGTCTTGGTA
Source organism: Ceratopteris richardii (assembly GCA_020310875.1). Taxonomy (NCBI): domain Eukaryota; kingdom Viridiplantae; phylum Streptophyta; class Polypodiopsida; order Polypodiales; family Pteridaceae; genus Ceratopteris; species Ceratopteris richardii. Next base: position 138,765,841 of record CM035416.1, read on the forward strand.
GGTTTCTAATCAGATTAAAGATTATTTTTTAAGAGTTGATAAGGAGCATGCCTAATGTGCTTTGGCTGATCAAATGTTTGCTGTGATTGGAACATGGTTTCTTTAATCCCAATATGCACTTTTTGACTAGCATCAAGCTAGTGCGTTGTTTTGACTCCTGAAATGAACTAGTTATCAATATGAAGGATGAAGATTTACACTTTGTGCTCATATTTGTTTGTATGTATGCGTGTGTGTAGATGGTTATGTAAAAAAGAGGGTGATTGAAACATGGTCTCTTTAATCCCCATATGCACTTTTCTACTAGCATTAAGCTAGTATGTTGTTTTTCCATCCTAGAAATGGACTAGTTGTTCATATGAAGGATGGGCGTTTGCACTTTGTGCTTATATTTGTGTGTGTTACACATATGGGGCGGTACTAGAGACAGAGTTGAGTACTCTCGCTGAGAGGAAGGGCATCAGGGCTCCAGGACAGGCAGGTTTCAGACGAGATTACTCTACCATTGACCACATCTTCACTCTGAGATGCCTGATCGACCAGGCAAAGCATTTGACACTATTCCCAGGGTGAGGAAGAGGAGATTATATTGTTGCTTTGTGGACTTCCGCAAAGCATTTGACACTATTCCCAGGGATCGACTCTTCAGACGACTAGTTGACATCGGAGCTCCGGAGGAGATGATATGGGGGATCTACGCCTTATACGAGAGAGTATCTGGTAGAGTCAGATGTCCAGGGGGCTTATCTGATCCGCTTGCTAGCACTATCGGGGTGAAGCAAGGATGCCCTCTCTCACCCACCCTCTTTGGTCTTTACATTGATGAGATAGTGGGAGATGGCATTGAGGTACACGGGTCCACTGTCCATATTCTTTTATACGCTGATGATATTGTATTGGTTTCAGAGTCTGCAGAAGGTCTACAGCATCATCTACACGGCCTAGATGACTTTTGCAGACACAGAGGGTTATCTGTGAACCTTGGTAAAACCAAGGTCTTGATCTTTCATACATCAGCACAGGTACGCAGACATAGTTTGTTCACAGAAGCAGGTGGACCGATCGAGGTGGTCGGATCATATGTTTACTTGGGGGTGACATTTACAGCAGCATCAGGGGTCTTCTCTATGGCTCAGGCAGCCCGTGACCGCATCACACATGGGTACGCAGCACTAGCTTTGATGGAGAGACAGTGCCACCAGGCATATTTTTAGGAGCCCCGCACAAAGGGGTGGCTCTTTGACACTTTGGTTACGCCAGCGCTCATGTATGGGGCAGCCATATGGGGACCAGGATTAGCTACATCAGTATGGACAGCATTAGAGAGGCCACAGATCCTCATGATTGCCAGACTTATCCGCAGCAAACCTTCAGTACCACATGATATCATTAGAGCAGAGCTCGCTGCACCATCGATGCTAGTTGAGGTACTATTCCAGACAGTATGCCTATTACACAGACTTCGGAGCATGGATACAGAGCGCATTGCTTATCGTGCTTTCGAGGCATCACGTGATATGGCATTAGCAGGCGACACCTCCTCATGGTATGCACAGACACGAGACTGCTTGCCCACCATGGCTTTGACATAGACAGGCTACTACCACTACAGTACGACTCTCATGCACCCACCTACTCGCTCTCTCATCAAGAGAGGAATAGGATCATTCGTCAGGAGATATGGCATACATACATGCAGAGGACATGGGTGAGCCCTAGGGGTACATTGCCACTGAAAATGCTCTACTACCGAGAGCATTTTCTACATATATCGGGCACGGGCTTCATCGAGATTCCGAGATACATGTAGATCTACCTTCCCCACCACCTACGAGTCGTCATTGGGCAGCTCCGGGTTTCATCACATCAGCTCGAGATTGAGAGGGGTCGGTCCAAGGGAGTCCCCCGTGAGGAGAGGTGGTACCCAGTATGCCAGACAGAGGTAGAGAGTGAGGAGCATTTTGTTATCAGATGTCCAGCATACTTAGACCTACGAGCACAGTTCCAGATCGAGGAGTCATTCCAGCTGTGCATGACTATGGGAGACCAGAGACGCTTGGGACGCTTTCTCACAGCAGCATACGAGAGGCGAGAGCGGTCACTACAGCCCATACATCAGCCACGGGTGAGTACCCACCCATTACCCAGCTCTTTCAGCGAGTTGAGCTACATCAGAGAGGTCCATCTATAGGGCTCACTCTCCACCAGGCAGCACCACAGAGAGCACGGCGACGACCACGCATGGGCGGATATCGTCGACCACGACTATATCAGGAGGATATCTCACGCATCAGGATTGCCTACGACCACATGATGGAGCATAGGCGTACCACCACCCCCTGGGTTGTCTTTCTTCAGGAGGCACTCAGACCACCACCGATGTACCACATACTACACCCACCTCCACCCATCACCAGTAGCTAGGGCATTTTACTCACATTTTGGGATCCTCCATGTATTAGGTGGCCACTATCTGCAGAGTCAGAGCCACGTCTCCCTAGCCTTTTCCAACCCTATATAGCTTTGTGTAGCGATATACTTTTTTATTTCATTTTATCTTCTACACAGGGTTACTACACTTGTACATGGTTTTTGTCTCATAGGCCAAGTTTGGCCTCCAGAAGACGTTAATATGACTTTCTTTCTTTCTTTCTTTCTTTCTCGCACGCCTATCATCACTAAGCTATTACCGCATTAGTATCATGGAAGAGTATGAAAAGGTATACGGGGATGCATTTTAAGTCCTTAGGGATGTTGGGATGATGTCCCCACATTATTTCCTCTAGGGATGGGGGGTGGTTAAAGGATAAGAAGCCCTTTCTCTATTACAGTGACATTCTTGGGATGCATCCTGAATATTGAGTAGCAAAGGTTGTTAGGATGCAAATCACCAAAGATTTGGGCTTGGACATAGGGCCACTTTATTTGAATTACAAAACAATGTTTGGGTTAAAGACCTCTAGGCTCTTTGAATGATCAATCTCTAAAGCTTAGTGATTTTAAAAGAAGATTAATTTTCTTGGATAGAATTATGCAAGAGTGCTCTTTTTCTTCCAAAATCTTTGAAAAATATAATAAAAGAGTCCTCTTTAAACTTGCATATATCCTAGAAATTTTTTCTCATGAGGATTTAAGTCTTAAAAAGTCCCATAGTTTTCAGCTTGGAATTCTCATATCCAAATTTCTAAAGTCCTCTTGCGTTTCTCATAATCCTTGGATTTCAAGAAGAGTTTTACTAACTAAAAAGTGATAGGATCTCTTCCTTCCTATGTTAGAAAGCTTTGGGTCAATCTTTTTGTTACATACAAATACATGAAAACATTGGATGAAGAAGCTTTCAACATTGATGACGTGACTAGGGGTATCATAGCTATTTGTCCAAGCTATGCATGATAAGGTTTAATTTTGATACTTTTTGTTTTGGACAGATATAGAAGTTGAAGGTGAACTTTTTTTTGTTTTTGTTTTTGTTGAAAATTTGCATTTTCATTTATATTTGTGTATTTTTTTATTATTTACTATTTTTTTAATATATTTATATTTTGAAATTCAAATATTGTTTATTATATTTAAGTATGGTTCTCTTACTTGTCTGTAAGAGGATGATGAATCATCATGCTCAGTCACCCGTCATCCACTGTTGCACATATGCCGATGATGATGGATCTCCTCGTCGAGGAGATCTTGTATCATGCACAAAGTGGAATGACTCTTCATAGAGTAGTGCATAAATATTCCTCTCCTTCGTGGGAATGTTTGGCATACTAAGTGTCTGAACAATGTTGATTGTATCAACATTGACCTCCATAGGATCAAGAGAATGGGATATTTTTTTTCCAACAATGATAAATTTGCATTGCAAAATATCGAATCCTCGAGTTGTCTCGTGGTGAGTTTGTTTTTCTTTTTGTATGAAAGAGGAACTATGTACTCCAATTCCTTTCACAAGGTCTTGCACCACAATCTTGTGAAAGAACTAGGAGAGCTAGCCGTTTCTGTCATAATTTACCCCAAAAAAACATAATGTAAGTATATGAAGAATTGAAATTCGAAAATATTAAATTGGTAAGTTGACAATTGTCACTAATGAGAGCATCTCATCCTCGATACGAGTTTGCATGTTGATATCTCTATCTATCATGATTTATTATCCATAAATAAAAAGTCAATAATCATGAATCATGATTCGTCCATAAATTATGATTCATAATAAGCAAAAATCATTCCATTAGCCGTAGTATATACCATAA